>CM068387.1:42438258-43008298 GCA_034770075.1 Aralia elata | reverse complement strand
CCAATGGTGATTTCAATCGATTTGATCATGGGTTAAGCTTTAATTCAACGTATTTATTTTTCATGATTACACGTGTTCACCAATTCATGATAAATAGGCTGACAAGACAATGGGTAAATGCCATTGATCGTGTGCGAGACTTGGCGTAAGCTGGGGCCGTCACAGTTCTATTTTATTGTTATTGTTTGCGAATTGGTATTGGCAAGACTTGGCATAAGCTGGGGCCTTGCCCTGACGGACTTGGCGTAAGCTGGGGCCTCAAGGTTCAATTTGCCAAGACATTCTTTAAAAAAAAAAAAAAAAAAAAAGAGCTATAATTTAAAACTTGTATTTCTATTTTAATTAAAGTCAAGTCGAGGACTATAAACCAAGCGCTTGATTGGGAGGCATCCCATCTATCTCGATTAGTATCCTTTATTGTTTATATGTTATACCTCAATTTCACAAGTTTCATATTTTTAAGTTTCTAAGTTTTAAATGTATGTGTTTTTTAAGTTAGTTTAGCTTGTGACTTTGATTTTGCTTTTTAGGACCAATCCTCGGCTCCAAATTGTCTAATGTAAGCTTGGTATGTTGCATAGTATCAGGTTGGGTGTGTTGAGGATGGTCGTTGCTTTGAATTGTGAAAAAGCAAGTTTTTGGGATACAGGGGGTGTTGGCGCCGCGGCGAGCTCCTGAAAGAACAAAATTCTCGCCCCGGCGAGCCGTACAGCTAAAAAAAAAATAAAATAAAAAATAAAAAAAATTTTTCCCAAGCAGGATTGATATTGTCATTCACACTTTCCAAACTCATTCCTTCCCCTCTCCCCATATGGTATTCATCAAAAGCCAATAGCATTCAAAAGTATTCATCTCCAAATTGAAGGAGGTAACATCAAACAACTTCTTTTGCCAACACAAAACAAGGTACTCACATCAATTTTTGCATACAAGTAAAATAAATTTGTCAATTGTGTTGGGTATTCTTGGTTAGTTAAACTTGTTGTAGTTGTGATTTGTTATTGGGTAATCATGCACTGTCAAATTTGCATAAATTTAGATTGGTTGATTGAAGTTTGTGTTGGCTCAATTAGGAGGATTTTGGGTTATTCCATTGCTATGATTTGATTGAATTATACCAATAACTTAGCAAGTTTTGTTGAAACTGAGTTCGGGGCGAGGTTTTTGATGAAGAATTACAGTCATGTGCACATCACGTTACCGTGAACGAATTGTCTAAAAGAAAGTTGGCCTGAAAGAGTATTGTTTGGTAAGGAATTGCTTGGTTATTATCCGAATGTTGCCCCGAAAATCCATGTTTCTGAGCCATAACCGGTACCAAGTTTATCCACCCATCCAGACTCAAATGTTTAGATGGCTATGGTCGAGCATGACAACTTGGCCTAATCAGGTAAGTTTTTAGTTTTCATTTCTTTACCTTATAAACAATGAGGACATTGTTCACTTTGAGTTTGGGGGTGGATCAATAAAACAATTGACATCATAGCGACATAGCATGTGTTAGTTATTTGTGTAATTTTAAATGTTATTGTTTTGATTATGGAAAAAAACATAAATATAGTGATGTGTCTCTTTGAGCATTGTTTTAAATTCGATTTGAACTACAATTCATGGTCTGTTGATACGAACTTGATTGAATTGATTCTAACTCATGGAAAATGGACTAAATGTGTGTGTAGTCCTTGTGCTTAATCATTTATTGTTGGTTATTTGTTTTGCTTATGCGTCACCTTTCACTCTTTTGCACCTACCCTTGAGTATTGAGCTTGTTGTGTGCTTAGTGAAGGCTTTTATAATCCGAATGCTTATGGGAAATATCTAAAAACATCTAGAACTCGTTTAAACATCAACTAGAAGCAAGGTGTCCCCAAATTTGTTGTGTTTGAATTGTTGGTCATGTCGGTGAGTATGAGATGGAGCGTAAAA
Organism: Aralia elata; assembly: GCA_034770075.1. NCBI lineage: Eukaryota > Viridiplantae > Streptophyta > Magnoliopsida > Apiales > Araliaceae > Aralia > Aralia elata. The sequence goes on along the minus strand of CM068387.1, from coordinate 43,006,372 downwards.
CGCACTCACTCATGGACACATGCGTAGTAGAGATAGAGCGTATTAAAACGCACTCTCTTATAATTTTGATAAATGGAAGACATTTATGTTTTATCAAAATTCTTGTGTTGGGTTGAGATGGGAGCGGTAAAACGCACTCCACCCACAGTAGTAGACTTATGATAAGATAGAGAATAAAATGAACTTACCTAAAGTCCTTTGATTTCATATTTTGGCAAATTATGATTTTTATACCTTTGTATTTGAGTGGTGCCATTAAGCATGTAGTTTTGGGGGTGTATTTTGATTATTTCATAAGGTAATGTGGTTGCATAGCTTCATTCGAGCTTGACTTGGTTTAGTGCTATTGGTGGTACTCACACACACACGGAAGGGACTTAAAGCAAGAGCTATGACTAGCTAATTGTAATTCTAGACTTGCAACGTTTTGAAAGTTTCCTAGAGTTTTCACGTGTTTATGCTTTGAGACCAATGTTTTAACTTATTAACTCATTGCTCAAGATAGGGTTTTATTTAGAAATGTTTTAATTTTATAGTTTGTGTGTTTTGCTTGAGGACACGCACCGGTTTTAAGTTTGGGGGGTATTTAATGGAGATGTGTTTTATATACTCAATCTTGGGTTATTTTTAGCCTTAATAATTTGTAAGTCTTTAAGCTATTTCGTATGGTTTTATGTGTTTTCATTTGATTATTGTGTAATGTACTTTTGTAGTACTTTTATATGAATTAGTGTGCTTTTATGTGTTTTTACGTTGTTTTGTAGGTAATGAAATAAAGGCCCCTTGAACCGTTACGTTTTTTGCTCGAATCCTAGCATTTTTGCTTCTTGTTGCTCAATTTGACCCATGATTCAATCCGAATCTCTCAAAACTCAAAGAATAAAATTTGTTGATATTGATCTCAGCTTTCCAAGAACATCCGGAATCATCCAATTTGAAGTTCGTTGTGTGAGAGTTATGATCATATTTCACCATCAGGTTTCTGCATGAACGTTTACACAGCAGTTGCTTCGGGCCTCAATTTGAAACCTTTCTCCGGCCATGTATCTGCGACGAGCTCCAGTTATGAACGTTGTAGAGCTACTTCCTTAGCTTTCCATATCATTACTTAAATCGCCTTAAACCCGGGAGTTCGGACACGAAGAAGTTAGGGTCGTTTTTCCAGAGCTCGCAGGGGGCGGGGAATTTCCTCACACAAATTCCTCGCTGCGGCGAGTATTTCGCCAGGGCGAGAATTTCTTAGGCCCAAAAAAGCTCGTCGGGGGTGAGGGCTTGTCGCGGACAGCAGCTGTAGTTTTTGCGATTTTTGGTCCAAAAATTCGGGGAAATAGCTAGGTTTTTGATGACCCAACTCTTATAACATCCAGGGGGTAACAATAAACACATCCTTCTTCATTTCTACTTGCAACCTTAGAGTGAGAAAGAAAGAGAGAGGTGGCTTGGAGAGGGAGGCCATGGCTCTTGGCCAAGGTTCTTCAAGTGCTTCAAGGAGCAACAATGGTGGGAGCGTGCTTCTTCAACAAAACAATTAAGGGAAGTCATCCTTTCTTTTCTTTTTTCCTCTAGGGCATCTAGAAACTCTTTATTGGGGATCTAGTGCTACCAATTGTAACACCAATGGAGGACAAGGAATTGAATTAAACTTCATAGTTTTTTATTTGATACTTTGTATTATCCATGGATTGATTAACCCAATATTTGGAATAGTTTTGATTTAATTGCTATGATTAAAACTTTTATCTTGCTTTCCTTTTGATACCATATGTATTGGTTCTTTATATTTCTGTGCTCTTAATGTTTAATCGCTAATGAATTGGTGATTAGCTTAGTTATCTATAGTGAAATTGGAAAATAGATTATAGATTCATACCATGAATATTATGACATGTGATTGTGTTATACATAAATTTGTATTTTGTCAAATCATTGTATCCACCATGATCAAAAAGGAAAGTTAAGAGATTTTGACAAGAGTGATGCACACTAAGTGTTTGACAAAATGCTTGAGTGTGGATAATTTGTTCTTAGATCTCTTTAACTATCTATTTTTGCTTTTAATAAAATTTGTTTAATTAAGATCGGGTATGCTCTTGAAATTGTTATAGGGCTACATTAGAGATAATTCCTCGTGGGATCGATAACTTTACTTACTCTTTATTACTTGTTGACAGCATAATACTTGCGCCGTGAAGTTTCGTTATATAAACGGACAACATGAGTCAGATTAGAAATTATATTGTATGCACCGTAAGAGTCAAAATAGAGGACCTTGTGCGTAAAATCAGTTACAATTGTTAATTTTCACATAGAAATATAGTGAGTTTGGTTATAGTGGTGATTACATGATGTCTCTATCAAGTTATGGATATAATGTAAGTAGGTCATAATGCGGTTGACAACATGGTGGACTGTGTCTAATTTAGTTGTCCTTGGCTACTTTTATGTGATATATGAAATTACTAGCATGATAGTGGTAATTAGATGAACTATTAAATGATGTTAGGATCCCATTCATTCCATGCTTGATATATTTCGTTAGTCTTTGTATATTTAGTTATTAATTACTATAGAAATAATTTTGTCACCAAAAGTAAAGACAATAGTTTAGGCAAATAAGTATAGTTGATAGAACTGATGCATATTGATTTAATTTAATCCCATCTATGGTTGGACGTTACTCTACTTCCTTGTATTACTTGTTGGACCACGTATATACTTACGGTGAGTTAGAGTTTTTTTATTTTTCTTTTATTTAAGAATTAAAAAGATGGCAACAACAACCCGGATTTTCAGGATTGAATAAATAAGGAATTTTAGGCAAATAAAAATTCTTATTAAGTTGACGTTTTGCGATTTTTGAGTATTGTGTATATATGTGATATATATTGAGAAATATATGATTGGATGCTGTGAAAGCGAATTATATATTCGTGTATTTGGGAAAAGAGGTTTTACTAAGTTAATTAAACCATCGAATGAAGTGTAGCGAAAATTGTTACGAAAAAGATAATTTACTAAATAATAGTAATTTGAAATTATATTATGAAATAATATAATCCAATTTGTATGTCTTGTTGGGCAATGAAATTATTATGAATTACAATTTCATTGAATAATGAGAGTAATTCACTTATAAATGTAGATTTATATATTTATTTTAATAAAAAGAGAACGTAATGTGTTACATTTATATGTAACATGTTAATTGTTGTATGATTGTGAATTTCGTAGATTAAAATATTTATCGAATAAACATTTGATGAGAAATGTATTGTAGGAATATTTTTATTAAGCGTGTTAATATTAAGTATATTGATGATAACCAATTTTTTGTAGTAGTGCGTATTTAATTACGTGAGTAATATCTAATTTACTTTAATAATTAAATTAGAGGAATAATGATTTATTAAATGATCTTATAACTATAATTGTCTCATTGGAGATTATAAATTTTTCTAGTAAAGATTTAAATAGATTTATTAATAAAATAAGTTTAATTAAATTAAAGATTGTGACGGATATACCATATAATAAGAAGATTATTAAAATAAAGAGGAAAAAATGGATTTTTAGAGCTTGGCCCCAAACCAAAGGCGTGTGGCCTTTGGTTTTCTTAACTGATGAAAACAAAATGTCACGTACGTTTCATCTGTTGGCTAAACCAAAAACAGAGGAGAGAAATTGAGAGGATTCTTGGGAAAATTGAGAAGAAAGTTCTGAAAATTAAAAGAGGAAGGATGATTTATCAAAGCAATCTTTTTTTTATGTATCATCGTCTAGATAATCTAAGCAAGAATCAAAAGTAAAAAATTAGTTTTGAGTTCTTATTTTATATTCTTTGAGTTATTTCTTCAAAATGAAATATTGGTTGATGATTTGATTGAGATGTTGTGTTTGTAATATTTTTATGAACATGTTTAATTTGTTATATAATGATTTATATATATGATATTGGAGTTATCAATCCAGGGAAAAAACATGTTTAAAATAAAGAATTTAGTATTGGGTTGAATATGTATATTTTGGCTTACTTTGGGAGTCAAAATTGATAGTCAATGCGTACATGAAATTGTAAATTGATTCAGGTATGTTGTTATGCGTTGAATAACAGAAAACAAAAGAAGTTGAAACGAACCCACTTTGGGTTGAGAAATGAAATCCGTAGCGATTGATTACGCTAAAAGATGTGAAATATGAAAAACTAGTATGAATTGTGAATTTCAAGCTTCTTTAAATTGGTTGATTAATTGGTATAAGATGTTAGAATTGTGATAGAAGGTTAGGATAATGATCATATATGAGTTATACTGATTGGGTTAATTTTATTTTACTTGTTAAAATGAAGAAAGTTTGTGGTTTGATGCTTAATTCGAAGTTCGGGTTTCAGCACTATCGGCTCTGAAACAGTTCATTTTCAGCGCTGTCGGCTTTGAAACTATGTTGAGTTTCTAGGTCCAGTGTTCAGCGAGGTCGGCGCTGAAACAGTTCATTTTCAGCCCGCGGTCCGGCGCTGAAACTGGCAAATGTGAGAAAATTGTTTATTTTCTAAAGTGGTTTATGTGAAGTCCATCATGGGGAATGTTTGTAATAAGTCACTCGAGTTATAATATATTATGTTGTCCTATGCCTGTTTAAAAAAAACGTAGACTAATGTTATTAAATAAATTACTTAAGAAATTGTGATCGATTGGTAACCAATTACCCATTTATTTATCAAATGGACAATTGAGATATTAAAATGAGAATGGCTGAGAGTGAATCGTGAAGTGACAATTAGTATTGTAATAAGCCAAAAATTTACTTATAAACATTATACATCTAATGTAAAGAAAAGTATTTAGACTATAACTAAATGTTAAAGTGTCGATTAATTAAAGTGTGGAACGTAATAAAATGAAGGGTTTTATGATGACTTAATTTATAAGTTGAGAATTGCATGGAGAATAAAAATGAAGGGCATTATTGAAATGTACAAGTAGCAGTTAATACTATTTGAGTGCTATGTGACGCAATAAATGTGTGCGCCATGATTATATATATCGATGTAAGATACATGAAGTGCCGATAAGTTATAAAGACTGATTATGGTAATTGGTTAATCTACGAAACCAGAAAAGTCTTTCAGTTCTCCTTTTTTACGTTATGTGAACTAAATGATGCCATTTTATATTTGTTAACAAGTATGAGATGGGACAGAAGTCAAATATGACCTACATTTGGTTGAATAAAGAATGTTGATTGAGTATTATAGACAACTCAAATCTCTGATTTGTTATGTGTTAGATCATTATATATGACATGGTTTAGCCTAATGTTTATGATTGAAATAATGATGCCATGTTATCTATGTGCTAGATGATGCATGCAAACTATTAGATTTTGCTGAGCAGTTGTCGAGCTCACATTCTTGCCCCAAATAACCACCTTTTGCAGGTTAACAGATTACAAAGTAACGTTATGCGCTGCTTTGAATGGCATGATTCAGATGTTATGCATGTAAGATTTAATTGTGTTTTAGATTAAATTTATGGTTTTTGAACTATGGTTAAGGTTCTGTGATGATGTATTTGATGATGAATTATATGTTACAACTATGTTGAGTTGTAAAAATTACGTTCCTGCTTGTAATTAATTTTATTCGAGGTTATAAAAGGTTATTGAATCTAGAAGTAGTTTTAATATTTATTATAACTTTGGTGAAGTGATATCATAAAGTACCCATATGATTCTAGAATACGTAGATGATTTAAGGTAATGATTAAAGGAAAAGCAAAGGAACCCGAAAACCATGAAAAGTTATAAAATTATTTTCGCATTTTCCATTAAGGTTAACACTGAATATTGTATGTAACCAGTCAAAATGAATATGTATAGCTAACGACCGATGTTGAAAGGGAATTGTATGAATTTTGGGGTTCGTTATAGTTGGTATCAGAGTTGGATAGGTTAGAAACCTTACGGTAAGAGTATAAACTTAGGCTATTAACCTTATCGAGAAAAAGAGCGGTACAGATGATAGTGTTTTTAAAAGAATAATACAGTTAAGAATAATTATGGGGCTATCGTTATTCTTTAATTGGTTTATGTATGGAATCTTAGGCAAAACAATTCATTTCAGAGAGCAGAGGTTGATTACGAAACACTCGCAACTGGATCTAACTCATTGTGCAAGGCATGTGGTAGACGAGACGGGGATATCGTTTGTTGGTTGTTTAGAGGGAAACCCACTCAGGTGCTGTACTGAACACTGTTTAGACTATTCGATGTGTATCAAGTATCGAATTATGGATGCGTATGGTCTTAAGAAGTGATTCTTTTTATATAGGTAGATACATGAGATGAGTTAAGACCTAGAACGACTACAAGCCGAAGATGTAAATGACGCGCCGTGAATGGTTATATGTGTGTATGAAGTTCTACGAGATTCTTAAAGGAAGAATTAATATATAACCACACACGAAAGATTCAAAGAAGAATGTTGAAGAGTTATATAAAGGTAGAGAAATAGGTCGTTTAGCCTGACTCCAGTAATAAATATGGTGATAATAAATAGAACAATTATATATAAGATTAGACTGATATACTGATAAGGATGGAACTCAAATAGAGTTTAGGGAAATACCATGTGGAGACAAGATTATGATAAAATGTTTAGGTTCAAGATAGAACCTAGAACAAGCTCAATGAACAGGGAAACACCTGAGTTGATTAATTCATAAGATAACGTGAGTAATCACACAGAGAAGAATAAAAAAGGTCGTAGGCTGCAGTCGATCATAAGATCAGAAACGCCAATCGTATGAAGAGTTGATGATTTAGAACGAGATCACGGACGTGACTCTGCTAAAGTCGTTAACCAATTTCAGAGGATCTATAAATGATTGAATAGTTATTAGCATGACGCTATAAAGAGATGGGTTACTATGAAAATTAATCCGAGGTAAACTCATGAGGAGTTATGGCTGATGAAGATTACGAGGGAATTCGTATCCCAGCAACAGAGTACAATTATGTGCAAGATGGAATTAAGGTGGGGATTTTCAATGGGAGGACACGTGTTAGTGGACTGCGGTTGTACAATTCATTGTCATTGGGCCAGGGGGATTGTGTTTTGGTTTTGAGAAACCACTTAGCTTTCTATATCCGATATAATGGTTGAGTTGCAACATATTCCTTGGCATAGGAGGGCGGAATTTGTGTCAATTAGTGTAAAATCGCCTTAGTTTCATATATCTTGATTAGTGGCCGAGTGAACCAATTCCTTGTAATTGGCAGGGGATTGTCTTTTGGTTTGAGAATCCACTTAGCTTCCCTTATATTGACAATACATTGCAATTTTGGAATCACGCTATCACTATATACGTATGATGCGAAGAAGGTAATTTTTTTTTCATATATATATTTGATAGTTAGAGAATATTACAAATTTTTTTACGGTTACTTAGTAAAACTCATACTTCATGGTCCGTAAGTTCGTGGACTCATCATTTCGTATGGATAGAACCCCTCAGCGACTGGTATGGCGGTTTTGGTCTGACTCAGGATAAGTTTCCTAAACAGCTTATGATTGCTGGTAAGTTCCTAAACTTCCAAACGTGTGGTAAGTTTGATGAACTATATTGGGGATACTACAAAACCGTTATGGTGTAGAGTGCATTGTTGGTATTGAAGATCGATAGAATGATTAATTAATTGAGAGTAATGGAATAAACGGATTGAAGTTGATGGAGACAAAAGAGAGATTCCTCAAAATCTTCAAGCTATGCATCGATTTTCGAAATTTATTGACATCGTGCTGATATTTGTTTCATTTTGTGTTTTCAAAAATATATTGAGGACAATGTTTGAAAACAAATAAGTTTTTAAAAAGGTGTGTTAGTATTTCGTATATCTATGCTAATTATTTCAGCTACGATAAAAACTGATTTGGACAATTATCAAAATATATTTTGAATGATGGACGTCATCGATGCAATTGAACCTAGTGTTGGAATGTGATCGAAGGATCGTCAACCCACTATGGTTATGATGTAGATCATGACAAACTCCTAAAATGACGGCATCCTCCAACGTACTTTTAAGACGGTACGGTAGTATCATGACATCATAAAAGAAATTTTGGTTTTCTTTTAAGCTATGAAAAGGATATGCCCAATTACGTTGGGAAAAAATGTTTTGACCGAGTCTGAATTGTTAACTCAACGGTCTAAGCTAATTGATTCGGCTAGACGACTATTGCAAAGATGTTTTACCCAGATTCATGCATTCTTTGAGGAATTTATGCCCAAACTGGATTATTCTGCGTAGTGCAGAAATTAGTTGTAATTAAGTTCTGAGGTGAAACTACCCCTATAAATCGGGGGATGCGCAATAATGTTAATATGTATGTGCCCAATACCTAGTACGAAAGGTTGATCACCTGTGAGTACCGAGACGATATAGTCCATAGTCTTTTGACTGTTAAAGGTTCTTCCAGTTAGAAATCAATCTGTTAAACTAGGACAAGGTATCAAGTCTTATTAGACTACCTCAGGATGATATTAAAAGTTTTTGATTCTGAATCTTTTAAGTTTCTGAGATCTTAATCATATTGCCTCCCAATTATTGATCCCAATTGTTGTGAGATTCTTGTTATTTGAAAGGTGGGATAGTGGACAAGGAGGATATTCCTTAGAAAAGGGGTATGTTGTAGGAAGCGGCATGTGATGCTGAGTAAGTTAAACAACCACACATGATAATAAATCCAAGAAAGAAATGCAAATTCCCGAAGAGGAAGACATAAATTTAGCCGATGATGACAATTTTTTACGAAGAGAAAGATGTGAAAAAGGCCCAACGATCTTAGAAAGATTCATATAAGGAAAGAACTTGGTTGTAGAACCTAATACAATAAGTAGAGATTTACTGAATATTAGTAAGTTGAAATTATATTCTTATGAAAATAATTATAATTTACTTGTTATGTCTTGTGGGCCAATGAAATTGTTATGAATTAAAATTTCATGAAAAACCTGAGAGTTATGTACTTAAATGACAGCTATATAAATATTTTTTTTTAATAAAATGAAGAACGTAATGTGTTAACAGTTTATATGTAAACATGTTAACTGTTGTAAGATTGATGAATTTCTGTAGATTTAAATATTTATATCGAAATAAAACATTTAATGAAAATTATTGTAGAATAATATTATTAAGCATGTTAATTATTAAGTAAATTGATGAAAAACAATTTATAGGTATATAGTGCGTCTTATTTGTATTACGCGGAGTACATATCTATTTTCAATTTACTAAGTTAAATTAGAGGAATATTGAATTTACTATAAATGAAATTATAACTATAATTGTATAATTGGAGATTATAACATTTTTCTAGTAAGATTTCCTTTAGATTTATTATAATACTAATTCGTGTAATTAAATTAATTAGTGTGACGAAAATACCATATAATAAGAAAAGATTATTAAAATAACACGTGAAAATGGATTTTATAGAGCTATGGCCAAACCAAGGCCTTGTGGCACTTTGGTTTTCTTTAACTGATGAAACCCTAAATGTTACGTAAGTTATCATCACGTTGGCTAAACCAAAAAATGAGGGAGAGAAATTGAGCGGATTCTTGGGGGGAAATTTGAGAAGAGACAGTATTCTAAAAATTTAAAAGAAGAAGAAGATTTATCAAGCAATCCGTATCATCGTCTAGATAATCTAAGCAAGAAATCAAAAGTTAAAAATCTAGTTTTGAGTTCTTAATTTTCCTATTCTTTGAGTTTTTCTTCAAAATGAATATTGGTATGATGATTTGCTGAGATGTTGTTTCTATATGTTTATGAACATGTATTTAAATAGTTGTATAAAGTATTTAATTAATTTTGGAAGTTATCAATCCATGGGAAACCATGATTTTAAAATATAGAATTTAGTTTTTTGTTGAATATGTATTATTTTGGCTTACTTTTGGAGTCAAAAATTGAATAGTCAATGCGTACATCCTGAACACTGTAAATTGATAAAGGTTTGTATGTTAATGCTTTGTTGAAAAATGAAAAAACAATGGAAGTTAAACGGACCAATAATTGGTTGAGAAACGAGAACCGTAGCAATTGATTACCGCTAAAACGTTGATGAAATATCGAAAAACTAGTATGGAATTGTGAATTTTAAGCCTTTACAATTGGTTGTTTAAAGTTGTTTAAGATGTTAGAAATCGCCGATAGAAGGTTTGGGTAATGATCATTTATGAGTTATAGTGAGTGGGTAATTATAATTTATTTGTTAAAATGACGAAAAATTGGTGTTTGATCCTATAGAATTCGAAGTTCAGGTTTCAGCGTTGTCGGCTCTAAAACAGTTCATTTTCATGCGTTTCGGTCGGGTCTCTTGAAACTATCATGAGTTTCTGGGTCTAGAGTACCAGCCACGGGTCGGCGCTGAAATAGTTCATTCTTCAGCGGCGGTGGTCGGCGCTAGAGACTGGCAGATGTGAGACAAATAGTTTATTTTCCTAAGGTGGTTATATGTAGAGTCCTCAGTGGGCTATATTTGTATAAGTCTATCCAAGTTAGTAATATATTTTGTTATACTATGCTTGTTTAAATCCACAATGTAGACTTAAATGCATTTAAAAACAATACTAAGATATATGTGATCGATGGTAACATATACCCATTATTTATCAAATGACAATTGAGATCATTTAAGTGAAATTGGATGAGAGTGGAATCTTGCATGAGTGAAAATAGTATATAGTAATAAGCCACAGATTTACTTGATAAACATTATACAATCTAATGTAACAGAAAAATTTAAGACTTAACTAAATGTTAAGCGTCGATTAAAAGTGGAACGTAATTAAAATTCAATGACCGGGTTAATACAGAGGACTTAATTTCTAAGTTTGAGGAATTGCATTGAGAATAAAAATGAAGGATTATGAAAATTATAAAGTAGGAGTTTTCAATACTCTGTGTTGCTATGGGACTAATAACATGTTTGCAGCATGATTTATATACTTATCGTGTAAGATACATGAAGATCGCAGCAGTTCGTAGAATATTTTTTATTATATATTATATTATTTATTATTATATTTTATTAATTATTTATATTTTTTTTTATTATTATTTTTTATATTTTTTTATATTTATTATAATATAATATTTATATATTTATATTTTTATAATTATTTATTTTTTAAGTATAAGCTGATTATAAGGTTCCATTGGTAATCTACGAACCAGAAAAAGTTCTTTCAGTTCCTTTTTGATATGTGAAACTAAATGATTAAACTGTTTTAAACATATGATGTAAACCAAAAGCATGATGCATTTTATATATGTTGCAAGTCTGAGCGGACAAAGTCAAATATGACTACGTTCGTGTGAATAAAGGACTGTTGATTGAGTTATGGAACCTCAATCTCTATTAGTTATGGTGTGTTATCATTATACATTGACATGTTTAAGCCAAATGTTTAACTGATTGAATATAATGAGCATTGTTATCTATTGTGCTATTGTGATGCATGACAAACCTGATAGATTTTGCTGAGTTGTCGAGTTCATATCAATTGCAAATAACCACTTTTGCAAGGTTTAAAGATTCAAAGTAACGTTATGTGCTAGCTTGAATGGCAAGATTCTTAGATGTATATGCTTATGGAAGATTAACTGGTTTTAGATTAAAATTATGTATTTTGAACTATCAGGTTAAGGTTCTGGATGATGTATTTTGATGATGCAATTTAAAATTTAAACAAAATGTTTGAGTTGTAACGACACCTTTCATACTGACTTGTAACCTTAATTTTATTTGAGGTATAAAGGTTTAATGAATCTAGAAGTAGTTATTATTTTAATTATAACTTTGGTGAAGTCGAATCCATAAAGTTAAATATGATCTCTCAGAAATCCGTAGATGATTGCTAATCCGTTTATGATATAAAGGAAACGCACAAGAAGTTACAACAGCTGCCGTAGCTGCGCGGGGCAAAATAGGAAACAGGGGTAGGACTGGCGCCGCAGCGCCTCTTCTAATACTAAACCCAGGCGCCCGCTACGTCCGTGCAGAAGAAGGCGGGACCATCGGAACGGAGACGCATTGCCTGGTTCTAGTACTAAGATTGGAGCCACAGCGCCCAGTGTCGGGTTAGGATGAGTCGGGCTGGCGCCGCAGTGCGCTTTCTAGTACTACACCGGGCGCCGCTTTCAGCGCCGGGGTGTAGGGTCAGGACCAGGTCTGGTCGGGTCAGGCAGGCCCAGTAAAAATTTCCCCAAAAGGACCATAATTAAAGTTTTCTTTTTAATGATGTTAATAGATCCATGTTGTGCATTACCTCTAGTGAGGCCCCCAAATTTCACCTGTCCAACTATCATAGCATTAGACAGGTTAGACTTTTCGTATCTTGTGAAGTTATACGACATTTTTAGGGCCATCTTCTAATCGTACGCTACCATTTGGCTTCCAATAGTGTTTACTAATCGTACTTTACGTTTGGCTTCCAATGTGTTTTACAGTTATAAGGCATTTTTAGGTGACCAGTCTAATCGTATGCGAGCGACCCCCGACTACCTCTGTTGTTATGGCAACTCAACTGTGTTTTAATGATGCGACATTGATTTTGAACTCGTCTTTATGATGACTAATTGTTCTACTGAATATGTATTTAGTCCCATGAGTAGGGACTATTAAGGAGCGTCATGATTGTAATATTGTAGCAGACTCACCAGGACAAGTTTCTTAACGCTTGTCTAAACCCTTGTCGTATACGGCATGTTCCTTAACCTCATTCATTCTATATATTGAATTGCATCGTCTTCTATAAACTTACTAAACTTTTACATTGGGACAAGTTTCCATATTTTTATAAAAATGTTGTATATTGTTGCAAGGTTCCTAATCCTAAATAGCATTTACTTATCTGAGCAAGTATTTTATATTATTGTAAAGTTTCATGACATCAAATTATGAGTTCCATAGCGAAATACCTTTCAGATATATATTAGTCGATTAATTATTGTCAAAATTACTCGGACATCAACGAGTTAATCTATTGAATATTTCGCAACCAGTGCATTTGCAATTCATGGATCTGTATGTTGGACCATATGTGCCCCAAACATTTAAGTTCTTCATTCATGAACCATTTAGGAAAATAGTCTAAGCCATTTGTTGTTCGGCTAGACATGTACACTATTATTATTTATAAAACCCGCTACTCCAAAACTAGTACTTGGTACGCATTCTTGGTCTGAGAGAGTAACCATTATTACGGGGATTATAATGTGTCGGATTATTCGATGCAGTCAGAGTTAAATGTTATGCTTATACATGGTGTACGAGAGGCTGATCCCCCTCAAATACCCACACTTGACAAGGCCAAGTTTTTAAAAGGGTCCAGTTAAATGATTGAATCTTTGGCCAAAAAAGTAGTTCTTTGTCTACTTGGACCAATCAACAGTAAATAAAACAATATTCATTATTTCCTTTGCCACTTTGATTATATTGTATTAGTTCTTACTTCAATGTTCTCAAAATAACATAATCAATGTTTCATTATTTCTATTTGAACTTATAGATTTCTATTGTGCAGCTATTTCTTCTCCATGTTCTTAAATTGTTGAATATATGCGATTTTTACTTCTCATATCCATTCATGATGACTATTCTTCTTTATTCATTATAAAACTTGCAGATCAAAGTAGTTGCTTCACCTTTACTATATCATAGAACCTAATGCAGTTAACGTCGGAGAGTTTCCAAAGCGGGCACCGGCAAACGGAAAGCATTAAGGCGAATCGATATATGTACTATCCATTTATGTAATGCGTGGAATTGTTTTTCTGTATTCATTAAGTATTCTGCGAATGTAATTTACTTTAAGGTTTATCTAGACCTTGGTAACCGCTTGGAAACCTTTTGTAATGAACAACATATGTTTATATATTCCGCATTAGTTTGATTTATGTTGTTTATCAGGTGTATGGATTTGTACTTTATGGTGTAGCACCAGATTCGAGGTAATGGATACCTGAATTTGGTGGTAGTCATCGAATTAGTCCCAAGCTTATCACTTTTGAAACCTTTTTCACATAAGCTGGATAACCCCTTATCTTAACCCTTACCTTAAAAACTAGGAATCCTCCCTCATATCCATAACTTTTATGGCAGGTCTTGGGGCTTCTCGAATTTTGAGGTTACCTTATTTAGATAGATATGCAGTCGTTTCTAAGGCATAACCCCAGATGGGATACTGGACATGTCGGTAAAAATCACTCATGGACTGCAGCATGTCCAACCAGGTACAATTTTTCCTTTTAGATACACCAATCACTTATTGTGTATACACCCTACTATAAAAAACCCCCCCCCCACCCCCCCCCCCCCCCCCACCCCACCCCCACCCCCCCCCCCCCCTCCACCCACATACGAGGTGTCCATTATGAGAAAATACCATTTTTGTAAGATGCATCTACCAATACTTATTGCACACGTATTCCTTACCTCGATCTGATCAACAGACTCTTACTATTTTTGTCAATTTGTTGCACTTCTGAATTCTTTAGAACGTTTCAAAATGATTCAGGACCTGTCATTTCATCAAATACACATATTCATCTCTTATGGAATGATCCATCTCTTTTTCATTTACTAGTTTGTACAATTTGACCAAATTTTATTTTCATGTAAGTCAATCAAGTAAACAAAAAGTCCAATCAAGTAGTCATTTCAGTTTCAAACAAACATTATCATTATAAATAGAACAACCATTGTTCTTACAATATCATACCGTAACTTTCCTTGTCCAAACAATGGCAACAGACAATCCAGATGTATCTAATGAGAACTGGCACATAATAAACAACATTATTCACTTAATAGAATTGCCGTAGGCAACGCTAAACTATAAGTTTCTTACGGCTAATGCAGCTCCCTATTGCTTTATTCTCAAACGTAAAATTACTTCCTCTTTGGTTTAGGCCTCTCTACTTTGGTTGTTCTTTTGCATTGGATTGCATATGTGCGAACTACAGCCGGTATCCAATAACCAAGTAGAAACTTGACTTACAAAAAGAAATTTATTTCAAATTCATGAATAAATCTATAATCTGTAAACCGAAAACTTCATTAAGCTTCCTTTGGTTAGCTCTCTGCAAGATACTCCTTGCAATTTCTTTCTAGTGTATCTAGGCATATATAGACAGTGGAAGCAAACTCCTTTGTTCTCCGCATCAGTTTTAGTTCTTTATAGTCCTTTGTTTTTGCCTTTCCTTATAAAATCTTCTTTGAATTGTTCTTTCTTTTCAGAAGATCACTTTTGACCCTCTTCCTCTTTTTCATGGAAGCAATTCAACTCAACATATAAAGATATATAGGTCTTTCTTGGTTGGAACGAGTAAACTCTTTGCAGTTTTTCCAACATGTTAAGCAACTCAGATAAGGTCTGACATCTAAGCCTTGTTCATGTGAAAATTCACCAACAAATTGTGAGAAAGAGTCCAGAAAGTGATTTGCACAAGATCAAATCTTGGATCAACTTTCCATCCATTACAAAAATCTATGTTGACCCAATTGTTCAATCAGATTGATCATTTTTTGTTGAACATTTTGTTTTATAAATGTGAGTGCCATCGATTACTGTCTAGATATGAAGAGCTCCATAGATATTTGATATCTAATAGTCTTACTTTCCTCACCGGTTCAACTCCTTGAAGGTGCTAGGAGGGTATAGTAGGAGCATCCATAGTTTCATACTAACGCTGAAGCTCGTTACTCATGGATGCGAGCATGATGCATTGAGCCAACTGTGCATCTCACTTTTTAAAAGTAGCAATCTTTTCCCTCAGAGACCATTGTCTGCCACCATTACAGGGATAGGCATATTAAGGGAACATAAGATAGCTTTTCAGCCTTGAGATACCTATATCTCACAGATTCCTTACAACCAGTCTTTTTTTATGTGTAATTCGGATCAGTTAATTCGCATCATAATAGGCTACGCAATGATAGGTGAAATTAGGACCATTAAAATCCCATTCTGTAATTAAATGAATATGTAATTTAACAACATTTTAGGATACATTCATTTTATTAAATACCAAAATAAATTAGGTCTTTATTTTAACATTGATATCTCCACCACTATTTTTAGCCAAACTATACTTACCCATTAATATTATAGTTTCGACAAATCTAATTAAAGATTTGCTGAGTGAGAATAAAGAATCCCATTTCAAATGATATATAGTCCTTATGGTGACACAACAAACGATATATAAAAAAATAGGTTAGAAAACTATTGTCAATTACATCACTATGTATACTCCCTGTAATTATTAGCCTCTTAGATTATTTTGATTCACAGTGGATGACACCTCCGAATCAAAATTCATCCAAGTATAAGTCCAACCTAAGCCCTTCCATATATGTGAATTAGAAACCATACCGTACCTTGTGGGTGACATAATCCAAAACAGTAATGTTACAATTCCTTAATCTAAGCATCAACAGTGATACAGGTAACAGATTCTTAAATACCACTTTAATACTTGCCATTATGGGATGCCCTACAACAAATCATATTTAAATATTTCAATACTCTATCCTTTTACTCTTCTAGAAGGCGACGTATTTCGAGTATTATTCCAAATAATCTTTGTAACATTTTAGGACTTAATATATTTCTTTTAAGGTGGTTTGTTATTATTATATCTCATCTTGTTTAGCGTGCGATGCACATATATATATAACTTATGCGTCATATTATTTATACATGCGAAAAGCATGTTGGCTACTCTATAATATATATATACATATATATATATACTTATATATAGTTAGCATGCACATTATAGAATACTATATTCTACCCAGATTGATTATGGAGCTTTTACTTCTAGTTTGGTTCACTAGAGCCCCACCAACGTGAACCAAAAGGTTCACACCTAGGGTGCAAGCCTGAATTTAACTGATAATTATTTACCATTTAAATCTCGGGCTCCATTACAAAAACAGGGTCTTCCCGCATTCCCTTGCTCCTTTGTCTCCAATTCTTCAACACGTAATATCATAACTAAACCTATAACAATTACTATTTATAACTCAAAATAGAAACCTAGAATCAGCCAGTCAAGGAGTAAGAGTACATAGGACGGGGAGATAAAAAGAACATTAAGAAAAGATTTAGGGAAGACTGAAGGTCGCATACCCCAATTTATAAAACTTATTCATTCACTGCATCAGCATAAAATAAAATCCAATCACACATTGGTCAATAGTCCAATAATACAATCCCAGTTGTATCATATATATCATCATATGCATCAAAGCTCCCTCCAAATCAACCATTTATCCTCTACTGACTAATAACAACCATTTCCATATATGCATCGAATATACCATTTAATGGGCAATATTAGTTAGTACTGAAATCAAATACCCCCCCCCCCCCCCCCAGATCAAATTAGTTTGCATGAAATCCACCCATAATAACTCCAATTTGGTTTAGTGAAAAATTCCAATTTCAACTCCAATTAGTTACGCCTGCCCTTCCTAATTCTAACTCTAATTGGTTATCACTGAATTCCAATTTTAAATCCAAATAAACTGTTTTAGTTTTAATTATATACATGGAATCCAGATTCCAAAATCAAATTAAACACTCTTTATTCTTATGTCCAATTCCAAATCAAAAAATAAACTCCTTTATTTTAATTTAGATTTTATCAAAAATTTGCACAAGCACCCCAACGAACGAACAGGAAACTATTCATGTGCAGCGGCTCACGAAACGCGATGCTGCGGCTCATAGCTCCACGTCGCCGGGCCTTTAGCTCTGCGTCGCGGTTCACAAGCTCTGTCCGTTACGTTTTTGGTTTTTTTCTAAATCGCGATTTTTGAGCGTTTTATCCCAAAACACATGATTCTATACTAACAATAGAATGGCCCCAACATAATTTATTACATAAACACATATCCATACATATACGGAATCAAAACAACCCTAACAATTCGCATACAAGTTTGGCTCTTTGATACCACTGTTTTAGGTTAGAATATAACGCGAGCATACCTATCAAACTTACCACAACCATATAGCGTAAGTGCAAATTAAATTAGATTTTAAAATATTTATACAAACCATCCACTATGGATCTTTCTTTATGCGCCAATTATCAGTTAAACGAAAGAGATATGCAAATAAGAATTATACCCTCTTCGACACTGTGATTTCTTCGGTGTACAAGATCAACTCAAATCTTTTCGCGGTTCGCACTTTAAATTTCACACGATTAAGTTTCTTTTTTTTTTATTTTATTTTACCCCCCCCCCCCCCCCCCCTATTGAACCAAACATTAGCCACCCAAGTGTATTGGCTTCTAGAGGTGATCCACCAAGGAATAATATGTATTCAAGAAGATGAGTGTTGGCAAAACCCTAGGCTTCTATCTCTATAGAAATCTGTAAGTACTCATCCCAACTATTGGAAGAATGTCTAACCCTAATCCATCTATAGACTCCTCTTATTTATAAGATATAGCCACACCCCTCCTAAACTCTTTAGGGCATAGGAGTTTTTTATTTTAATTAAACATCTTTTTCAATTAATGAAACTTCCTAATCTAATTAGGGAATATTTGATAACTAATACTTTATAGTAATTAATTTCCGAACTTTTAGGAATTAAATAATAATAATTATAAAGACTCCTCTTATTAATTTATATTTAATATATTCTAAAATATTAAATAATAAATATTAAGCTATTTAATTTATTCTATCACCATAGATTAACTTAAATATACTTTAACTTATTATTACGATTATGCCATTTACTTCTTAAATAAATATTTTTTCTTTTGCGGTGTGACCCTTTAGCTTCTCCATATTATACAGGTTGTGAATAAATAAATTAAGAATAATTCTACTCTTATTTAAAATAAATTCAAATATAACAATTCATTTCATAAATACTATTTATTCTATAATACGGGTAAGCCCCATATACGCAATCACACGACTTTCAAGACGAAATATAGATTTTAACATTAATCAACAAAAGCCATACATTTCAGTGAATAGTTACTGTACAAATCAATCATTCTTACCATACAATGTCCTCAATCAAAAATAAGGACATGGGAATATCTGGTCAAGTTCTTATTTTATTTTGATTATCATGTATTTTGATTCTTTCAAATGCACACTCTCTAAATTATGCAAATTAGAAACACCTTTCTAATTTCATTCTGCTTATCGTCAAAGACTTCTGAGTTGGTCATTTATCGAATCACATAGGGCAATTCTCTCCCTTTTACTAGAAGTGGTAGATTTTTTGTTGACCATTCACCTATTTCATGTACATGCATTATTATACCCAATCATACCCTTTGATGCTTTTTACCTTAAAGGTCTTAACCGAGGACATGTCAAGAGTATAACTCATCATACACAAGATACTATGGATTTGATATCAAGTCTAAGGATTACTTGTGACTAGCTATCCACTTAAGAAATAAATATTGACAAAACACACGTCAAACTCCATTAGGGTATTCCTTTAGTGGGCCACGTACCGTGAACGTCTTCTCTAATAAGTAACCTACATACTTCGTTTTAGTGTACTTCACACAAATGATTCATGAGATCCAATCATCCTCATTCCTCTTCCTAAAAGCAAGGCAAACCGTATGTACATAAATGTATCCGGATTCACTAATTCCTCTATTTAGATAATCCAACGATCATAGGGAACAGATTTTAGTTTGAGAGTGACAGATATCTAGAATTAAGTATATCAGTCGCATGAATCATCATCATCATTCTAAAAACACTTGTTCAAAACTATGGGTTTTACTCACAATTTAATATAACGAGGCACCATGCTAGATAGAACACCTCGTAAAATGCCTATTGTAGACACCCAAATTTAGCACTTTCGGATACTAACCCTTACAGGAGGGCAATCTCGGCACATGCACCGGCCTGTCGAGAACGGAATGGATGGACAAGTACGAACATCGACGCCACCGCGCCGATTTTACAAGAGAAACAGACGTAACAAACAGGGATTGTCTCGAATTGGGCCATTCCCGGAGGATGTGGCGAAAACCGACGTCACGACACGAGAAATCGAGGGATTGCACGAAAATCGGGAAAGTCCAGCCAGCCAACGCGGATAGGCTTCTGTGCGGCCCAATGAGTGCGCCTTTTGACAACACGAAACTCCGAAACACGGAAACCGAAAATCGCGATGAGTGGAGGGTTGGCCGCCAGCCCAAGCCGCAGACAGCCAGCCCGCAGATCCATCTTGCGGCTTGCTTTGGCCAGCCTATTTCAGCTCATTTCTCTCCTCAGCATACAGAAGGTTAATGTGCAGGCGGAGAAGGAGAAGAAACAAGCACGAGCAGCAGCACGAAAATTGAGAGAAAAATAGCAACCCATTTTGCAACAAAATAGGAGAGCCAGGAAGAAAAAAAGAGAGGAATAATATATCTTTTGATTTGATTGTATCACATATACTTCTTTCTTTTTATATTTTTTCCAAAATACACTAGTTATACCTTCACATTTGATCTCATATTGTCCCAGGGGAAAATCTCAATTTCTTGCAATTTCTATCATATCCTTTAGGTTGAATTCCCTGTAGTTTTCATGTAATTTTGAAGGATGGAACCCAATGAATTAGGGATTATTAGTGAGGGTTCCATCGGCAACAACAAATTACTCCTAATAACTACGATGATATTTATTTCTTAAATTTTTTGTTTGTGTATTTTACGGTGCTATATTAGCGCGCGGTTCCTTTAGCATCGCTATTATTAGGATGTACTTGGTATATGTTAGATTATCCGTGTTTGGTTTACTTTCTTGTAATATCTGGGTTGTGGGTGTGTTATTGTGTAGGAAAAATTGGGTGATAGTGAGCCTAGGAAAGCGACCCGTGATCCAAATCCGATGATGGACCTCTTTTAATGTTTAGATTAGTAGGAAGGAGTGTAGTTTTCATTGTACCAATAGAAATCGTCGGGCCTTAAAACCGGACGCCAAGGTGAGCCACGTTGTTTAAGGCCACCGTCAATAGTGAAAAAGTTCTGCGATTGTTGGCGTACGGGTATATTATGATGGCTTTACATGCCCATGAATAACCCCAACGCATTTTAATGCATTGATATTGATTTATGACACGAAATTGATTTCAAAGCTATAACAGATAAGCTTTCCATAAAACTCCAATCAAATTAGGTTATTAGAAACCACTGAGGCTAACCGATTCGGGGAGTGCACTAGTGAATGATCGATTTCATCTTTAACGAAAAGCTAAAGAAAGTCGTTTTTCTAAGAACATCACAACGAATGGTTTTATACAAAATAAATAACGTTTTATTCAAACTATTGTGCGATAGGGTTCAAGAGATCCTAGAAGTTGCCCACCGTGTTATTTACGGAAAGCAACGTATTAAGATCTCGATTCCTATTTTTGCCGACGGTTTAGAAAACTATTGTTTTGCCAAAACGACACCTAATGAAATCCTCATAAGTTTTGACAATTAACAATCAAACCCAACTCATTAAAGCTTTCTCGTATTAAATCGAAGGAACATTCTGAAGCATTCCCTCCAAGAAGAAAAACCCGACTTTTCCAAAAATCCAAATGGTTTCTTTCGGTGCAAAAACTCACCACCACATTCCACAAAGGCACCACACACACACACACATACACCTTTCATTGAATTAAAGGATAGGAAAGTCTCAACATTGCGTGAGTAAACCGTGTTTCACCTCTGAAGTCGGGGGGTGCCTAACACCTATCCCCCCAACTTAAGCCAGCCCCCGAACTCTATTGAATCTCGTGTTTTCAGTTTTGCAGGGACCAATTAATTCGGAGATTCCACCATATGAGCCAGCGATTTATAAAAAACAAAAACCTCGGATGAGTTTGGTACATCCATTTCAAATATACTAACTGGCGACTCTGGTTAATTGGATCGATTCATAAACACACGATATTTCAAAACCCCGTCGACATTAATGCCGACCTTTTCCAAAAATCATTCTAATAAAAGGCTAAAATCGGGGAAAAGCACCACAACAACCGGGCGTCGACAGCTGGCGACTCTGACTGGGGAGCTTATGTAAGAGGGCTTATAGCCGCGTTCAAATCTTGATGTTATCCTATCCTTAAAACATTCATGAATAATTGAGTGTGCATGCGCTCAATTTTGATCTTT
Source organism: Aralia elata (assembly GCA_034770075.1). Taxonomy (NCBI): domain Eukaryota; kingdom Viridiplantae; phylum Streptophyta; class Magnoliopsida; order Apiales; family Araliaceae; genus Aralia; species Aralia elata. Next base: position 42,984,139 of record CM068387.1, on the reverse strand, counting down.
TGCTACTTGTTGTTGTGTGGAATGTGTGTTTTGTCCAATAAATGAATAAATTGAATGGAATTTGCTTTTACTTTCAACAGTAATCATTTGCATACGCTGTTGGAGGACGATGGCCATGTGAATGTTATGTATGAGAGATTTACCTCCTCGGAGGTCGAACACTGATTGGTTTGCTCTATTTACTGGACTCGGAAGGGGGCTGCTCCCCGGAGATGGTCAGGGAAACGCGACACCACCAACTTCGCTCCAATCGAAAGGTTTTCAAAAAGAGTAGATTGCGAAGATTTGGGGACCTTCATGCCGAAACGCCCGATGAGAGGTAACCTTGTAGGGGTAGGTCAGCCTCTGCTAAACCTAACGAAAGGGACAGCTTCTTCCAACCCTTTTATCATTTAGTCAAAATAAATAAATGTCATATAAATGGCATACAAATGTTATATACCTTCCCCCTGTTGTCAAAAGACCGTACTAGACCTCCGTGTTATTCAGGGAAATAGCTGGGAAGGCCATAATAAAATCTGTCTATCAATTTATTATTGCAATAAGGGACTATCTAACATGTTGTTTTGTAGACAAAGATCTAATCCACCAAAACCACAAAAAAAAAAACAAAAAAAAACAAAAAGTTACGGCTTTAGCATGCATCCATATCCTTTCATAGACCGGCGGGGGACTAAACATGCTGAACTATTGTTTCTGTAGGATTGCTCCTCAACGCGTTCGCAATCTAACAAGGGCTCCGACACTCCCTACATTCTGAAATGACTGATATTCCATCTATCAATCCTGGTTCCATAATCTAGGGCGGAATTTGATGATTTCAAGAAACAGACTTGTTAGAAATGGCCCATTAATGCTAAAGGTTGAAAAATTGCTACCTAGACAGGATCCACCTAAAAGAGGATCCACCAAACCTAAGGGCGAACCCGTCGTCCTCAAAGGTCATTCCCATACCTCACAGGACAGTGATTACTATCACCAGAGGAAGGAGGAAAGACTGACCATGACCAACACCCCCCCATGCGAAAGAAAATGACAACAAATGTGAGGAAACTATCAACTCTCTGAAGGGCATAGGGTCCCTAGGCAGGGGTGAACTATTCAGATCTGTGATGTCTTTCCCGGAACCAGATATTGGCCTGAGAAATTTAAAATCCCCGAATTTGAGAAATTACAATGGGAAAGGGGTATCCTTACACACATCTGAACAATCATTCATTAGGGAGTTTGGCTGGTCTTATAGCAGAAGGGACGCAGGGTCTAAGCCTGGCCAATCATATTCCAAACAGGGATCCCCTGACCGGGAGAGAGCCCGCATTTGGTCTGCCCGTCTTGATAATGCCCGGATCCACAATTGGGAGGAGTTGGCCCATACCTTCTTAAACACAGTCTAGCATGCCAGGCACACAATGGGCCCCTGGATAGATCCCAAATGACAAAAATCAAGAATGCAACCAACGGGAACTCTTCTCAGGGATTATACGCAGCTGATGGAGGGGTATGGTCCGCCACAGATGAATCCTCCCCATGAAGCGAAGGGCTTCGGACATCGGTGCATGACCTTTCGTAGATATTTCAAGAGGCTCCTTATTATGAGCGTGGGTTATATCAGGGATGGGAAGACCCTTTGGCTGAGATGATTAAACACAGAGACACTAAATGGTAGGCCCTGGGAGTTGAAGTCAGGTAAGATTCGGGATTTCACGGCTTTGGAACACAGCTGCCCCGAACCAAATCACATAGTGTGAAATTATGGCGGCACGGCATTCCGTAGGGTGCAAACGAAAAAGGAGGGAGGGGCATGTTTCCCTCATCCTACAGGGGTATCTAGAAAGGCAGAAAGAAAACAATCTTCCAGTACAGGTGCAGAGAGTGGGGCCATCCCGCACTGACCTAACTTCACTGATCCAGAGGGGCGGAAGGGCGAAAGAGAGATTTCGAGACCTCGCAACAACGAGTATTCACCCCACTCGCGGGATCCTCTTGAGCGGTATTTTAGCGGTGTTGATAGTCCCAAAAGACAAGATAGTCGATTTCGGCACCCCCAACGTGGACCCGAAGGAGGAAGAAGGTTTGACCCAAGCAAGCGATGCGCATTACACACTTCAGGTTCCCTGGTCATGATACGTAGGACTGTTAGGACGCTGAAGCACAGACCTTCAGCCCTTGACTTGATAGTGGGGGAAATTATGGTGGAACAGCCAGACTACCCTCAAATGTTAAAATCAATCCCTGCCTAGGCATGATGGAGGGGGGACAATGTTGGCAGAAGCTAGTAGACCGCCGCAATAGGGGCCGCCAAGGCTGAATTATGTGCAAGAAAATTGACTGAAAAAAAAAGATCAAACATGATAAGTGATCACTGGAATACACAGGGAGCACTTAATATAGACTGACAGGGGTAAAGCATAATAAATATCATTGGGGGGCCTGTCAAGCTAACGGCTCCGATAAACCCCTCAATACCCCTTGGCAGCGAGACACCTTGCAAATCCCTGTCCAAGCAGTCTAAAGACGGTACCCATAGGAATTATGGGGGGAATTGTCAGAGAGAAGCGGCCAGTTGTACTTCTGTGACCAAACACAGGGGGAAATCCCTTTTGTATCTTCCTATGACGAGTCCTTGAGGAACCATAAAACGAAGAAAAATGAAGAGATCTCCGAGGAGAGAGCCATAGATAATTCTTGAAGAGGATGGTATCATCCGGAAGCATAAGAGGGATCCCAGATATTAAGCGGAGGAGTTCGACCCTGACATCAATCATGGATTTGGTGTTTTGTTTATTTTTTTTCAGGGTTTTTCCAGGCAGATCACTGCAAAAGTTTGCGAAAGTCCTGGAGGAGGCAGACCGTTCCAATAGAAATTAGCAAGGAAGGTTTTCGGCCATCTGGTGGGGCCATCTATTGGGAGAGTGATGTAATATCTTTTTACAGATGATGATATCCCCAAGGAGGGAAGGGGGCAATCGAAAACCGCAGTGCATATTACGGTAATCTCTCTCAGGTTATGTCATGAATGGGGTGCTGATTGATGGGGGAATCGTCGTTGAATATCTTATCACCTCAGTAACATTGCAGAAGATGACATCAATCCTAAGCATACCAACGGGCCAGTCATGTGCTGGTCCGAGCCTTCGACGGATCCCGGAAGGGATAGCCATTGGGGGAGATAGAATTGGCCAGTGGAAAATAGGACCTTGATACTTTATAAGATATCTCTTTCCAAGTCCTAGACATTGCGGCAAGTTAATAACATGTTATTGGGGAGGCCGTGTGATAAACCCATGGTCGGTGCAGTTTCCTTCCACACTACATCATCAAATCAAAACTTATCATCGATGGGAAACAATGGATGAACCAAACTCGGCGGAGTGTGATGACCCCTTCTCCTTCCAGGAATGGCCTGCCTGTGATTAATGTTGGTCGAGGTCAGCTGGCACCTGCCAGTTTCCGAGGCGCTGGAAATCAGCACTCCCACACTTAACAGATGCCTGGAGCAGCTCCAGCCATGAAACCTAAGGTCTCTCCAGAACTTACCTTTCGTTGGCCAAAGGAAATGATGAAAATAAAATTGGCCAGCCTGGACAGGGGTTAGTAAAAAAGCAGTCAAAGGAATCACCGAGCCCATTCAACTAACCTCGATCAGATAGGCAAAGCAGCGGTTGGGTATATCATGAAGGCAACAGCACGGAGACAACCGGCAGGGGCGTGGCCCGACGATTTCGACTGGCTTGGCAGTCACAGGTGACCAAGGTCAACAATGAACAGGGGACTATGCGAGCCTGTGATTGAGGTCAGGGGATATGAAGAATTTAACCCCCCCGCTAATGTGGAATGAGTCGACCAAGAGGGAAAGTTTCCTACAGTGGCTCTGTACCCCCCCCCTGAGGTCGCACGGCAAAAAGTTTGAAAACCAGGTGCTATAATCCCAGACAATATAACATGACAGCATATGGAGAAGGGACGGATGTTGTCACACCCTATCGGGGAGCCCAACAAGGTGTGCTTGTCATCGATTGGGCAAGGCTAATTATTCCTGAAGAAGGTAAGAAGAGGGACTCAGGCAATGTAGCCGTGGTCATCGGGGAAGTTTCCGATGTGAAGCCAGCTTTCATCCAACGCATTCCGTCTGATATGACCGTCAACAACTGGACGATGGAGCCAGTGATATCCAAACAAGGGTAAAACCCGACATCAGGGTGGTAGACCCTAGAGGATGGGAGGATGAAGAAGTTTATTTTTGTTGTTTTGTATTTTGCATAATTATGTCGTTTCTTTCATGTTATCTGAAAATGTGATCGTTGTGGAAAATAACTTATATATGACAAGTATTTTGTTTCATGTCAGGTGTACCAATTTGGGTAATTCCTTGCCTAAAACAAACGGTCTTTCAAATTTTGAATGATGATTATGATTTTGACATTGAGCTGGATTTCGATTTAATGGGCATTGAGCAAGACGAGACAAGATTACGACGACGCGCCTGACGAGATCAAAGGATGGGTCGAGGATAAACCCAAAACCCAACCTAGACCAAACCATCACCATAGATATTGGAAACCCCTAACGCACCCAAAGAGCTCAAGATAGGGACAGACCTTACCCCTAGCCAGAAGAGCAGAAATAACTGAGTTGCTAAACCACATATGTGGATGTCTTTGCCTGGTCTCATGAGGACATGATCGGATTATCCACCGACATTGTGGTACACCAGTTGCCCATCAAGGAGGGGTTTCAGGACCTGTCAAGCAGAAGCTAAGAAAGTTGAAAACCGGAGTGGAGCTTGAAGGTGAAGGTGGAGATCATCAAACAAGTCAAGGCTGGAATCATTATGGTGTCCACATACCCAGAATGGCTATCCAATGTAGTCCCAGTGGCTAAGCCTGGAGGGAAGGTGAGGGTATGTGTAGATTATAGAGATCTAAACAAGGCCAGTCTCAAGGATAACTTCCCGGTGCCTTTCATACACATCCTGGTGGAATAAACACAGCCCAGTACGAGATGTACTCTTTTGTGGATTGCTTTGCGGGGTTATCATCAGATAATGGTGGCGGTGGAGGAGGATCGGGAAAAGACCGCGTTCATCACCCCTTGGGGCACTTTCTGTTATAGACGGTTGGCTTTCAGTCTAACAAATGCGGGGGCTACTTATCAGAGAGCCATGATGGCCCTATTCCATGACATGATGCACAAGGAGATAGAGGTCTACGTGGATGACATTATCGTGAAGTCAAGGGTAGAATCTGACCATATAACCCCACCCATCTCAAAAAGCTATTCGACTGGCTCAGAAAATATAATTTGAAGCTCAATCTAGCAAAGTGTGCTTTCGGAGTGCAGTCGGGTAAGCTCTTGGGATTCCTGGGTAGTGATCGGGGCATTGAGTTGGATCCGGCGAAGATTAAGGCCATTGTGGATATGCCGGCACCTCACACAGAGAAGGAGATAAGAGGATTCCTGGGAAGAATAAACTTCATCAGCCGCTTCATATCCCACTTGACAACTACATGCGAGCCAATTTTCAAACTGTTAAGGAAGGGTGCTTCCCAAGAGTGGAATGAACAATGTCAGAAGGCTTTTCAGACCATTAAAAAGCATGCTGACAGAGGGCACCAGTGCTGTAACCCCCGAAGGACGGGATCCCTCTGTTTATGTATATATCGGTCAATGCTATCGCGATGGGATGTATGCTGGGACAGAAGAATGAGGCAGGTAAAGAGCAGGCCATCTATTACCTCAGCAAGAGATTTAGCCAATGTGAACAGAATTACACTCCCATCGAGAAGACCTGTTGTGCTCTGGCCTGGGCCTGCAGGGAGATTACAGCACTACCATCCATGGGCATACAACGTACCTGATATCGAGAATGGATCCCCTGAAATATATTTTTGAACAGGCCCATGCTGAACTGTCGACTATGAATGATGGCGAGTTAATCTTACAGCAGTTCGACATGGTATACGTAACTCAGAAAGCCATGAAAGGGCAGGGAATTGAAGATCAGTTGGCAGAAACCCCATCAGGAGGGATGGAGCCGTTTAGAAAACTCCTTTGCTGGGTGAAAGATATATTTTGGGTATTACACCACGAAATGTAGATGACCGAGGGACAGTTCTGGAAGCTGTATTTTGATGGTGCCATGAATGCTGAGGGGGCTAAGGAGCCGGAGCAGTACTGGTCTCTATCACCGGAGAGCAATACCCTGTGGCTACTAAATTGCAGTTCAGTAATTCAAACAATACATCTGAGTACGAAGGGTGTATATTGGGACTCCATTTTGCCCGCGATATGGGAGTGAAGAGATTAGCGGTGTTTGGGGATTCAGAACTGGTAATCAGACAAGCGATCGGGGTGTACAACACGAAAGAGCTCCGGTTACTCCATTACCATCGTTGTGTTATCCAATTGACGCAAGAGTTAGAAGATATCGCTTTCCGCCATATTCCCCGGGGACGGAATGATTTTGCGGATGCGTTGTCAACCCTGGCTTCCTTAATCCATATAATCAAAAGAAAAGATGTTCCACAGATTGAGATAGTAGTACAGAATGCACCGACATACGAGGAACATGTTGAAGTATTATCAGATGAGGTGGTTATGCCGGGGTAGCCTTGGTATCACGACTTAAGGGAGTACTTGAGGGATAGATCCATTCCCGACCAGGCAAGCCGAACTGAGAGGATGAGAATTCAAAAGATGGCAATGAAATTTTACCTGAGTGGGGATTCACTCTACAAGAGGGATGCTGGATTGGGACTGTTGCAATGCGTAGATGAAACACAAGCCCAAAGGATTATGAATGAAATACATGGTGGAGTGTGTGGGCCACACATGAGTGGACCGATGCTGGCCCAAAAAGATCTTGAGAACGGGGCATTATTGGTTAACACTGAAAGCCGACTGCGATGATCATGTCAAACGGTGTTATCAATGCCAGGCACATGGTAATGTGATCCATACGCCTCCCAATGAACTACATTGTATGACCTCCCCTTGGCCATTCTCAATGTGGGGAATGGATGTAATCGGACCGATATAGCCCAAGGCAAGCAACGGGCACCGATTCATTTTCGTCATGATTGATTACTTCACCAAATGGGTAGAAGCAGCTTCTTTCCCCAAAGTAACTCAGGAGGTCATCGTCGGCTTCATCAGGAATAATGTCATTTGTCGATACGGGAAACCTGAGGTTTTGGTCTCCGACAATGCCAAGAATTTGAACAACGCCCTCATGAAGGGGTTATGCGACCAGTTTAAGATCAAACACCTCAATTCTGTCATTTACCATCCTAAGATGAATGGGGCGGTGGAGGCTGCAAATAAGAACATCAAGAAGATCATGGCGAAAATGTCTGCTAATCAACGGGGATGGCCGGATCCTACTACCCCTCACCCTGCTGGCATACCGAACGTCAACGCGTACTTCTACAGGGGCAACCCCTTACGGCTTTGGTGTATTGAATGGAGGCTGTTATGCCAGTTGTGGTTGAGATGGCGTCCTTAGGTATTTTTATCGTTGCTCAGATTAGAGATGTGGATTGGTTGCATTGTCGATACTACTAATTGGCCCTAATTGTTGAAAGGAGGGTGGTTGCTGTTTGGGCACGGTCAGTTATATCAACAAAGGATCTCTCGATCATACGACAAAAGGATAAGACCTCAGAAGTTCAAGGAAAATGATTTGGTGCTAAAAAGAGTCATGCATTGTCAAGACGAAGCCAAGGGAAAGTTTGCCCCGAACTGGGAAGGATCGTTTGTGATTAAGAAAGTGCTATCAGGAGGAGCCCTCATATTGAAAGAAATGGATGGTGAAGTATTTCCACAGCCTCTCAATTCCGACTCGGTGAAGCGGTTCTACGCTTGAATAATCAGTTTCTCCTTTTTCTTTGAGGAACGAACTACGTAGGACCTGATCTCCCAACTTGTGGGGGTACGTAGGCAGCCATCATGGCGCGGTCTGATCCCTTAAAAATAATAATCTTTTCTCTAACCAAAACTAATTCCCAATACCCAGAAAAAGCCTTCCTCTACCCTCGAAACCTTCCCGATACCAGCCCTAATCAGATTCATCCCGAGTAACATAAACCTAGCCCAACCAAACAGTTAGCCAAAATCTAAGACTTAATCTGATGAAATCAACAGGGTGTGCGGCAATATCTGTCAAATCTCCATCAAGACTGGAGAAGAGAAAGAAAGTGAAATGTCAAAATCATGGTTAGCTGGATAAAATGAGGATCCAATGAAAGGCAACGATACGACAAAAAGGGAAAATGACTAAATTTAAATGCATGTCTACATATATAAGTCATTTTGTTACAAGATTTCTTCTTCAATAACCGATGAAATTAACATAGTCTTCTATGCAGGAAATAAAACAATCTACAAATCTGCAACTAACTGAAGCATGATGGATAAACTGGTGGATAGATCCGAAGCATCAGCATCCCCTGCGATCTGCTGTCCCATCATGTCGATGCGGTCCAGTAAAGCAGTGGCTCGGCTGACAGTCCCAGAATGAGCATCTATAACTGCCCTGGTCTGAAATACAATGGCGTCTCTGTCAGCAATGGCAGCGTCTCTAGCCAGAATGGCATCATCTCTCTCGACAAGAGCGGCATCCCTCTTAGCTTCAGTAGTAATCAAGGCCAGGCGGAGTCGGGTGTCCTCAGTAACCCGACTAGGGGCAGAATCAGCTGAGATGGAATGATCTGTGGTATCCTCTAGGAAAATCACTCCAGAGTCATCAAAGGCCCCAGTATAACTCAAACCCACCGGATCCAAGTCTCCGCGCAACCACTGCACGTAAGCAAATGTCTGGATGTGGCAGCCCTCACTATATTCGGCAAAAATCCTGCGAGACCAAAGATCGTATACCCGCAGTAGATCCCTCTCTGTCTGGGATGATATAAGAAATCGGTAGGCGGCTGCACCCGTGAAGGGGTGAAAATCCTGTGTCTGATCAAACTGCCCTGTAACCGCCAAGGGATGATAAGTCGTCACACCTCTCAAGCCTGCAATAGGGATGAAATCTAGGTTAGGCACGTGAGTCAAGAAGCTCATAAAGGAGTAATAACCCGAATAAACCAGGAGATGAAAAGGATCCTCAATGACCGACAAAAATGATATCCAGGAGGCCGCATCAGTACAGCTCACAGGACGAAATGAAAACTGCCTGGCTATGTCATGGCTGAAACAAAAACCTTGGCGACAGAAATGGCCGATGGGACTGAGATGACTCATGAACCACACATACAATAAGGTCGAGCTCCCTCTGAATACTCTGCCTCGGAAAGACTGACAATACGAGGCTGACATGTAAGTATCTGCTAATATCATGGGAAGAACGGTGTGACCCTCCTGAAGGGCTCTGACGGCCGCAACAACTCGCATATCCAACTAATTGGGTCCGGCTGGCAAGTACAAAGCTGAGATGACACAGGCCATCAAAATGGCTACTCTCAAAGTACCCTAGCGCTCCTCGGACACGGAAAAATCACCAGAAAATAGGTGAAAACTGTCGGGTGAGCCGAATCGGTCAATCAGAAAATGTAGGGGAACTAGATGGTCTGAGGTGATCACCGATAACAGGACTGTCCTCCGCAAACCGGTGAAAGTCAAGAACTGACGGCGCATGGAACCAGCTGTGACCCTGGCACAAGGTCTATCCAAAGGCAAGCCGGTAAAGCGATCATACTCCTCGAGGGTGGGGGTCAGCTCTACTGTCGCTAATCTGAACACCTGACGGGCAGGGGCCCAATAGCTCATAATACCCTCCACAAAGCCCGCTAGCACCTGAAAGGATAATAAGGACCAAGAATGTCCCAAAAGACCATCTGCGACAACCCTGTCGGCCGGCGATAAACTATCCAACCAGCGGAGGAGACTGCCGACCAACCCTGTGGCAGGAATGGGATCCAAATGTACCACGACATCTGAGGACGACATCTGTGAAAAATAGTATCAAAAAGACTATGCAGGAGTCATTCTCTATCCATAAATAAAAAGCATGCATCAGACAGTTAATAATAGAGCAATTGAATTTCATAAGGATAAAAACTGTGCGTAATAAACGAATGAGTTCAATACATAGTGCATGAAATAAAGATAATAAAACATCTAACAGGTCCAGGTACAAAAAGCCCTATCCTAGCCCGATCTAGTCAAAAGTAATGTCGTCTGTGAAATCCGAATCCCCGAACTGATCCCCTAGAGTAGTCGAAGTTGAAGGACCGAAGTTCATATCCGGGATATAAGGCGGCACTGGGGCATCAAAAGAGCTCGGGCCTGTGGCGAAATCCGCACTGTCAGATCATATGCGTAAGCATCCTTTTGGGTCCGGCCCAACACCCGAAGGTACAGGGATAACTGCTCCACCTAGCGGGTCAAAGTGTCAATATGCTCAGCGTGAGTGGGACTCCGAACGCAGGCAGCCCAATCGGTCATCATCACTGAGCCAGGAACCATGTCTCCAAGGAAAAATGTGGCCCGAGTCTGAGGACCGATGGTGCGGGGCACCCACCAGATGCGAAAGGCCTCGCTCGTACTGGGACCCCGAAGATAATGTCTGGCCATCCTCCCCCGCAAGCATGATCTCCGAAGGCTGAGAGTCCAAAGGCCAGGAGGTGGTGAAAGGAAAGGAGTGCGGGATGCAGATCTCCCCAATAACGCATCTGAATGCGCGCTCTCCCAGATACATCACCCAGCCCCCCACACTCTGCAAAGTAAGGCGGCGGGTGGAAAGTGCGAACTCCGGGCCGGAAGGATACCCATTTGTGAACCCCACAGCTAGATGCTCCGAAAGGTAAGGAGTCCAGATGACCTCTGCAGTGGTGATCAGCTCCAGCTGAATGCGGCAGTGTGCGAAGCTGCCAGATACAGGGACCTCCTCCAAAGTGCTATGATGCCACTGCCGACCCCGGGGGTAGGTATCCAGGCCAAGAGTAGTGACAGGCCTCAGACAGGGGAGTCGCTCGTAGGCCCAGAACTGTGAACAAGAACAAAGAAAGGCATAAGTAACCAACAAATGCAGAAAAGAGAAATGAAATGACGGGAAGTACAGTAGGGAAAGAGGAAGAGAAGGCTCACTAGCAGAAAGTGGTAGAATCCGAGCCAAGCATCTGTCTGTCCCTCCGAGCGTAGACGAAGACCGTGGAGAAAGTAGGAAAATGTGAAAGACCCCCAATCATAGTCGCCGATCCGGTCTACATCCCTAACGGCTCCAACGATGCTGAAATGAATGGTAGAGGAGTTGTTCCCTATGAAACAACCCCTCATGATGGTCAAGAACAGGCGCCGGAGCAGAATGTCCCGAGTGCCCCGATCCGCTGGGAATGGCGTCGCATATATGCCTCCAACCGTGTCAACAGCCAAAGCTCCAGACCGAATGATACGGGCCTTAAAGACCCGGTCATCGGCGGTGAAACCCAGCAACGCTCGGACCTTCGCTGGAGTAATGTCAAGATCCATAGGGACACGGGATCCGGTGAACTCGATACCCGTGATGTACCTCCAGTCCCAGGGAGTCAACACGACCTCGCAGTCCAAGAGGTGAAGGGACTGGGCCTGGTGAAACCATCTCTCGGACAGAGCCCTCATATAACCCCAGGGGCACTGGCGGGGAATGATGGTGAAGAAATGACGAAAGCCCCAAGAATCCACCACCGCTTGGTAATCACTGTGCAAAGCGGTGTAGAGGGAATAGATGTTGAACCAGTTACCCCTCGGCTGAGTAAACTCGGGCACCTGTGGAAATCACCAATGGTCAGTCTAGGTAGAATGGGAATTGAGAAATTGAGAGTAAAATCAGAGTAGAGTTGAATATACCTCATTAGCCACGAGAGATGCTGAGGGGTGACGACTGAGATCCCGACCCAACTGATCGGGTATCTGAACAGAGGTGCCAGATAGGGCGCGATGAGAAGAGGGAGCTGGTGTGCTAGAGGATGGCCCCTCTACCGCAACATCCGGGAGAACAGCCTCCTCAACATCTGGATGATCAGGCTGGATGACAGCCTCCGCTAGTCGGCGAGCCTGACGGGTCCGAGGAAGAACAGTGGTAGGTGCAGCCCTACGACGACGAGCGCCCGAGGTCCGAGACGCGATGGAGCTACTGGGAGTGTCAGGATCCATAGCTGGAATAGAGCAGGCGAAAGGGGAGGTAAATTCTATTTTGAATTATGTCATAAACATTCTAATCATCATCATAGAATTAATGCAGCATGATGCATGTTTACTATATAGAAAAAAAAATCGGCAGAGTTTCGTCTATAAAATGGACATCCCATGCATAGCCAAGCATGTTTTTCAAAGATCCCAAGCCACAACAGATCAAAATTGCAGTTATATGGATAATTGCAGCATGAAAGTGACCCTAATGCATGAGTTTCTTCCAAAAAAAAAACAACAAGAGTGTGGGACCGCATCATGAGCATAAAATATGACTTGCGCAGTTCATACATAGCGTATACATGCAATAATATATGGCATAGCATGTCAAAGCATACATTTCTATCTCTAAACATGCAAAATAGCAAATGTATAGCAAAACATTGACAAAATTGGAAAACAATCGGTCAAATTGTTACCTGTAGCACGTAGATCGATCTAACCGGAGCGGTTTTTACAAGAAAAGTTGGAAAACTCGGCAAAAGGGCATGCAAAGGTCTGAAAATCGCGTGGGGTACGAATGAGAGTGATAGATCTGGGAAGCGGCTGGCCGCCTATATGCCCGATCTTGGCCGCAGATCCATCTGCGGCTGGCCGCAGATCCATCTGCGGCTGGGCCCAGTGATTCCCCCCTTTGTCCATTGCAAGCTTAATCGATTCTAAAGCCCATTTGACTCATAATGTGGTAATAAAATATGAGATTTTGATATATTGGGTGTCAAACACGACTTCTCGATTCGACCGAGCGACGGATACGAGACCCGGCACTCACAAGACGATCGACCAGCGACGATAACCGGCGATTACGAGATGGGTGACCGGCGACGAAAACCGGCCCCGACAAGACGATCGACCGGCGACGATAACCGGCGATTATGAGATGGGTGACCAGATACGAGACCTGGCCCCGACGAGACGATCGACCGGCGACGATAACCGGTGATTACGAGATGGGTGACTGGCGACGAAACCCGGCCCCGACAAGACGATCGACCGGCGACGATAACCGGCGATTATGAGATGGGTGACCAGATACGAGACCTGGCCCTGACGAGATGATCGACCGGCGACGATAACCGGCGATTACGAGATGGGTGACCGGCGACGAAACTCGACCCCGACAAGACGATCGACCGGCGACGATTACCGGCGATTATGAGATGGGTGACCAGATACGAGACCTGGCCCCGACGAGACGATCGACCGGCGACGATAACCGGCGATTACGAGATGGGTGACCGGCGACGAAACCCGGCCCCGACAAAACGATCGACCGGTGACGATTACCGGTGATTATGAGATGGGTGACCAGATACGAGACCTGGCCCCGATGAGACGATCGACCGGCGATGATAACCGGCGATTACGAGATGGGTGACCGGCGACGAAACCCGGCCCCGACAAGACGATCGACCGGCGACGATAACCGGCGATTATGAGATGGGTGCCCAGATACGAGACCTGGCCCCGACGAGACGATCGACCGGATATGAGACCCGACGATCACGAGATGGGTGACCAGATACGAGACCTGGCCCCGACGAGACGATTGACCAACGACGATAACCGGCGATTACGAGATGGGTGACCGGCGATGAAACCCGGCCCTGACAAGAAGATCGACCGGCGACGATAACCGACGATTACGTGATGGGTGACCGGCGACTAAACCCGGCCCCGATAAGACGATCGACCGGCGACGATAACCGGCGATTACGAGATGGGTGACCGGCGACGAAACCCGACCCCGACAAGACGATCAACCGGCAACAAAACCTGGCGATTACGAGATGGGTGACCGGATACGAGACCCGTCCCCGACGAGACGATCATCTGCATTGACACCCTTTTACGAATATTTTGCATGCCTTACATCTTACGTTGCATCACGAGTTATATGTGTTGCATCACGTATGTATTGTCGGTCTTGTGCACTGTCATTCATGCATCGGGTGTCTATTTCTTTATCATGTTCATTTCATTCAACATTTCATAAACATGATAAAGAGGGGCAGCTGTAGACACCCAAATTTTGCACTTCGGATACTAACCCTGACAAGAGGGTAATTTCGGCAAATGAACCGGCCTGCGAGAACGAAGGATGGACAAGTACGAACACTCGACGCCACCGCGCCGATTTACAACCGAAACCGACGTGACAGCAGGGATTGTCCGAATTGGGCATTCCCGGAGGATGTGGCACGCCTTCTAGTAATTCCCCGACTGCAAAATACATGCCTGTCGGCAAAAAATGACGTTATGACACGAGAATCGAGGCGTAGCACAAAAATCGAGAAAGTCAAGCCAGCTAGATGCGAATTGATCTGCGGCCAATGAGTGCGCCTTTTGAAAACACGGAACTCGAAACACGAAAATCGAAAATCAGCTGAGTGGAGGGTTGGCCGCCAGCCAGCCGCAGATCCATCTGCGGCTGGCTTTGGCCAGCCTATTTCAGCTCATTTCCTCCTTAGCATACAGAAGGTTAGCAGCGACACGGAAATTGAGAGAAAAATAGCAAAATTTTGCAACAAAATAGGAGAGAAAGGAAGAAAAAAGCGAGGAATAATATTCTTTTGATTTGATTGTATCACATATACTTCTTCTTCTATTCAAAATAAACAAGTTTACCTTCACTTTGATCTCATTTGCAAGGTGAAAATCTCCTTATTCTTGCAATTTCTATCATATCCTTTGGTTGAATTAAATGTAGTTTTCATTTAATTGATGATGGAACAATGAATTAGGGATTATTAGTGAGGGTTCCATCGGAACAAAATTCTTCATAATAACTCGATGATATTTATTTATTGATTTTTTGTTTGTTTTACGGTGCTATATTGGGCGCGGTTCCTTTAGATCGCTATTTTAGGATGTCTTGGTATTGTTAGATTATCCGTGTTGGTTACTTCTTGTAATATCCGGTTGTGGGTGTGTGGAAATTTGGGTGTGAGCCTAGGAAAGCGACCCCGTGGTCCAAATCCGATGATGGACCTCTTTTGATGTAGATAGTAGGAAGGATGTAGTTTTCATTTTACATATGTAATCGTCGGGCCTTAAAACGACGCCAAGGCGAGAATCGTGTTTAAGGCCTTGTCATAGTGAAAGTATGCGATTGTTGGCGTTCGGGTTTATTTTGATGGCTTATATGCCCATGAATAACCCCAACACATTTTAATGCTTGATTTGATTTATGACACGAAATTGATTTCAAAGCTAAACGATAAGATTTCCATAAAATCAATCAAATTAGGTTATTAGAACCACGAGGCTAAAAGTGGGGAGTTCTAATGAATGTCGATTCCTCTTTAACGAAAAGCTAAAGAAAGTCGTTTTTCTAAGAACATCACAAGAATGGTTTTATACAAAATAAATAACGTTTTATTAAATCTTTGTGCATAGGGTTAAAGAGATCCTAGAAGTTGCCCACCGTGTTATTTACGAAAGCAACGTATAGATCTCGATTCCTATTTTGACGAAGGTTTAGAAAACTATTGTTTTTCCAAAACGACACCTAATGAAAATCTCATAAGTTTTGACAATTAAAATCAAACCCTTCTCATAAAGCTTTCTCGTTTAAATCGAAGGACATTCTGAAGCATTCCCAAAAGAAAAACACGACTTTTCCAAAAATCCAAATGGTTTCTTCATGCAAACTCACCACCACATTCACAAAGGCACACAGACACACGCACACATACACATTTCAGGAATTAAAGGATAGGAAAGTATCAAGATTGCGGTAACCGTGTTTCACGGAAGTCGGGGGGTGCCTAACACCTTCCCCCCGCTTAAGCAAGCCCCCGAACTCTATGAATCTCGGTTTACAGACCAATTAATTCGGAGTCACATATGAGCCAGCGATTTATAAAAAACAAAAACTCAGATGAGTTGGTACATCCATTTCAAATATACCAACTGGCGACTCTGGTTAATTGGCTCATCATAAAAAACGATATTTCAAAACCCCGTCGACATTAATGCCGACCTTTTCAAAAAATCTCTAATAAAAGGCTAAAATAGGAAAAGACAAAACCCGTCGTCGACATGCCTTTACTGAATAAATTCTTTTATTAATAAACGAATAAGATTACAAAGTATATGCTACATCATATCAAATATGATTGGCTTGTGTGCATTCTACTTTCATGTTCATCTCAGTCTCATTATAAAGTCCACACCAACTATTTGGTTTGGATTAGCTTTTCAAAAATGTTCAATTCAATAAATCATTTGATAATCATCTAGCCGAATCAAATGGCATATACCATCTTCTTAAATAGAATAATTCAACTTTGACAATTCGATATAGAACAGTCTTTCGAATGCTCATAAGTGCGATCAATTTAATTCAACATCAACATGGAATAAATTTCAATAATTATTTCGAATACAAAAAAAATATGCACAATATCATATTTGAGTAGGTTCAGGAGACTTGCCTGGCTTACCGTTTATAACTAATTCACAAACTTTTGTCCTCCGGATAACCTATAAATCGACCTACCAATCAGTCACTATCGGCCAAACATACTAATTTTATTCGACTCATATATTGGTGTATACTTACCTCATTTATAGTTACAACAATGATCTATAAATAAAATAATCTTCATTATTATTTCATTTGTTTACTATTTATTTCATTTTACTTTCACAACCGAAATCCACAAATAAAATAATCTTTACTATTATTTTATCTATTCATGCTTCGTTTATTTTAGTGTATCTTCACAATTGAAATCTACAAATAAAATAATTTTATTATTATTTTACTTGTTTATGTTTTATTATATTTTTCATTTTATTAATATTGTCTATTTATTATTTATTTTATTTTATTATTATTTATTATTTATTTTTTTATTATATATATATATATGTATATATATATTGTAATGACCAGAAAACATGTGTAATATCTTATTTGAATTAAATGGAATTCTGTGTATAATGTTTTTTTAATCATTCTATTTTATGTATTATGTGATGAGGTAGAAAGAGTATACATTACTATAATTTTTTATTTAAATTAAGAATGAAAAGGAAAGCCAACATAGCTTAAATTGAAAACATTTTTGAGATGAGCCTATGTGTATGTTGTGTTCAATGAAATAATTAAGTTGTGGCTAAATTAATTGCATTAATTATTTTACATGGGTATCAAAAGAATGATCATGGAATTTAATTAATTAATTTAATTAAATTACAATGTAGTATAGATTTAATTGAAATTGATTAATAATTTGAATATAGGCCAAGATGGTTAAGTAATGAAAGTGATTATTAAATGTTTATCAAACTCATTAAACATAAAGCTAGGTTCCATAATTAGTTTTTATATAGGGGAACTAAGTTAATATGTTACGTAGTAACTTATGGACCATATGTGGAACGTAAGTTCATGTTAATTAATCTAACTGTTCATGTATGCTTGCAAGCCAAACTATTACCTAGGACCCAATCAAAAGCTATTGCCCAGCCTTGTCATTAGCCCAATCCGGCAGCCCACAATGGGAAGGAAAGAGAGCTGAGCTGGTGTTCTAGTTGGGGAAATTAGTTAGTTTATTTAACAGTTAGTCAGGAAGCTAGGAGAGTATAGTCAAGGAGCAGGGAGGCTGGGATATGACATCTTAATAAGGGATGTTTAGGTTGTTGAACTAAGATGACTTCTGTTTCTAGTAGGTGCTGTACATGGAGCAATGTAGAGGCCATTTAAGGGCCACAAAGCTGACCTACAGGGGGAGCTCAGTTAGTAAGCTAAGGCAAAACTGAAGAGTTATATTGAGAGAAAGAGAAAGCTTCGGCTGGTGTGAGAAGAAGTTTGAAGCAGCAAGTTTATGTTATCATCCCTCTTGCCAATAAAGACTAACCTCTAGCAGCTTAAGCAAGGTAAGCAAACTACAACCTATTGTATATATATATATATATATATATATATATATTACAAACTGTTTCATTATTTTTAGCTTGTATGATTGTGTTTGTGGTTGGTGGTTGTTGTTGTTCTGAGATTGAGGACCATGAAGGGTCCGAGAGACATAAGGTTGGGATCTAGAAAGAGTTTATGTATTATGTGTATATGTATATAGCTATGTAAAGTGATCAAATGAGTTGCACCTTATGTGTTTGATAAAATGCTTGAGAGAGCAGTTATATGCTAAGTGTTATGTTAAGCTTGCAGTCCAGTCCAAGACCATGTCCATGTGCTTTAAAAATAAATAAATGTCTACATGGACGTTTATATGCTAATGTAACGTGGGTTAAGAATAGCTATAGTAGTCATGTTAGTTTCATTTATAAAAAAAACTCAAGTAAGTGATGTGATGAGTAAATAATTGATAAGTATGGTAGTTATATATATATATATATATATAAGTAAGTTAAGGCTTTGACAACAATGATGTTTTCTTAAGTTGTGTTTTATGTTTCATGAGTTAAAAAGTGAAAACTATTATGTGAGGTGGTTTCAGGTTGATAAAGTGTTATATGTAATCCATATTAAGATGTTTAAATGAACCAAATGGCAAAAAACGAAGTCTGCAAAGGTGCAGCCAAACAAGGCCAATCTGGGCCTGTGTTAAACAGGCTAGATTGAGCCCCTATTCTGAGATGGCTTACGTTGTTTGTCTAGTCGACCAACCATAGAATAAAATACTTTGTCATATGGTTTAAATGCATGTACAGATTTGAAAGCCAATAGGATAATAAAAAAATTCATAAAAATCACCAAAGTGGCTCAGAAAATCACATCTGTCGTAGATTCAGCACCAATGTGATTATTTTGAACCCACTTTTTGAGCTCCTATTTTGGGGAGTCTTAAGTTGTTATTTCAGTTGACTAACTATGGAATAAAATACTATGTTATATGGTGTAAATGCTTGTTCAGACTTGGAAGCAAATGGGTTAATACAAAAATTCATAAAAATCCCCAAAGTAAGCGGAAAATTAGCTAAAACTGTTGCACTACAACAGTTCCAACAGTTCCAACCTTGCATTTTGAGCCTCTGATTTGAAGGCTTTAAATTAATATTTTCAAACAACTAAATGATAGATTAAATACTCTATGGTATGGTCTATATCCCTGTCCAAATTTGAGAGCTACTGGATCAACGTGAAAAATTATAAAAATCTCCAAAGTACCCTAGAAAAGCATATTTTCTGCTAATTTGAGCTGGGTTGGGGGACGAGTTCCTGGTCATGTAAAAGACAGGGTTTGACTTGTGTTATTATTTTTAGTGTAAAGTGTTCAAACAAAATCATGTCATGTTATGCCTAGATCAAAATATGTAAATTTGAGAAAGTTTATGAACTATGTAAGTAATATATGCTATGTATGCTCGTACATGATTCTATGTATTCGTATGTTAAAAATATTGCATGAAATGGATAAGTGAAAAGTATGTGTTAAGTGTAAGTTGGTAGTCTAGATAATAAGATCTTAACCAATGTGGTACGTGTTAAAACGTAAAAACGGATGGTTAGCATGCTAAGGTATTAAACTAGTATATAATATGATATACTAAGAAAATGTTAAATGTGATATGATGAAGTAACTAAGTGAACCAACATTATTATACATGTAGGCTATTCAATGACAAGGTAGAACGGTTAGAATTAAACGGCGTGAAAGGCAAGTACTCGATCCGAACTTATATTTAAAGTTTATTATAAAGATTGTTAATTATTGAACTACTCAGGTTTTAAAGTTCATATATGCATGAATTATTTAAAATATGTCAAAGTCATTGTTCCGGCTAGACAAATGTTGAGATATAATGATATTCCCAATTCATAAAAATTTCATTAAATGTTCTCCAAACCATATTGTTATGGTGCGGATTTCCATGTTAATGCTGTGAATGAACAACCCTTTTATAGGGGCAAATGGTATCGGATGTTATGATGTTGGTGGACACGAATAGTGTCAAATAGACTGTTATGTTATGCACAATATAGGGTCCTATAGGCTGATCTCCTAAAGTACAAGTCTAGGATATGTTCAGTTTTTGTATATGTTTATATCCTTGGGTTGCAGTTTCAAGTACTGCCAATTCTAGTAAGAGTTCATTGGTCATTTGATCGTCCAGCATGCAAAGTATGATTTTAAAATCAAAATACATATAAAACAGTTTTGTTCAATATTCTTCACAATTGTTGCTCAATTGTTGAAAGTTATTTCAAGTTATGCCATATTAAACTGTTTTACACTTTCTAAGCAATCATTTGCTCACAGTTACTTTAAATATACCATTTTCAATTAAACTCGAGAAGGCCAGAGCATCCGGTAAAGATAAAGGAAAGTGGAGGGTAGAGAGTTTGAGCCGGAGACGGATCCCAAGGAGGATCCTAAGGCAGATTATGAAGGTGATGAACTGGAGGGGTTTTCTGATGGACCATTTCCGGAAGAAGAGGATGTAGTGATGGAACTGATAAACAAAAACATGGACCTTGTGGAGAGGATCCAAGAACTAGAAGAGGATAAGATAGGACAACATGCATCTGTGGAGTTGTTCGGGTCATTAGTGCTGCACATAGTAGCTAGGAATGCGGAATTGAGTCAAGAACTATTTAAGACTATCTATTAGAGGGAGGCTCTTAGGCTAGAGAATGAGGCCTTAAGGAAAGAGAATGAGGCGTTAAAGGTAGAGAAAGAGGCTATCCAAGCCTATTGGGAGGAAGAAATAGCTGACAAGATGCAGATAGAGCATCATAAAGATAAGGTCATGGATAGGGTTCACGACCTTGAGGTGGAGGTAAGGGGAAAAAATGCCATGATGGATAAGATGGGTTATGCCTTTGAGACTACGTTTGGCCGCTGGAAGGACCGGGTGCACCTTCACCCGGTTGAAGAAGGTCAGAACCGACGTGTGTTGACTTGGAAGAGGATGATAAGGATAGGGGATGAGGAGCTCAGTAATGCCAAAAAGTGTGGCATGCTTCACCAGTAATCTGACAGTGATATATAATTGGTACTTATATATGTGTGTATGTAAGTTTTTGTCTGTTGTGTATTTACTAGATAGTTGCACCCCATCTTATGTGATATTAGTGGTTATATTTTTGGTAGCCCAACTTTTGTGATTTAGGGCAATATAATGTAAATCCCGACTTTTTGTAGTCAAAATGGGATAGTAGTGTTTATAGTAGTATGTACCGGATGATGTAATGTGCAGGGCATAAATCGAATTGCATATGAATATAAACATATTTATTTAAGTGTTGTGAGATATTTGAATGTTTAAGATAATGTGAAATATGTTAAGCAAATAATAATAATAATAATAATAATAATAATGATAATAATAATAATAATGATAATAATAATAATAATAATAATAATGAAGGCTGTATTAAACAGAAAATGCCGCCTAGAAGAAGAACACAGGCACCACCAACCCAAAAGGAATCTGTAAATGCATCAGCGGATCCAGGAAACCCTCTGCAACAATTTGTAGACCTGTTGACACAAGCACTTCAGAATAGGAACACTGCACCACCAGTGAACCCAAATCCTACCGAAGGTCATTTAGCCAACTTTAAGGATTTCAAAATAGTAGAACCCCCAAAGTTTAGGGGGACTAATAATCCGATAAAGGCTCAGACATGGGTCAATGAAATGGAAAAGGTATTTGAGGTTGCCAGGGTGGCAAAAGAGCAGAAGACAGCTTTTGCTACTTTTACGCTGAAATGAGAGGTGAGTTATTGGTGGGGTGCTAACAAGAACATAGAAGGAGGGGGGAGTAGTGATGTGGGACAAATTAAAGGAATTGTTCTTCGAGACTTACTTTCCTCGCATTATGCAGAGCAAGATGGAGGTCCAATTCCTCGAACTGAAGGAGGGAGATATGACAGTGTCGGAGTATGCTGAAAAGTTCAACAAGTTCACCAGATTTGTGCCACATCAGGTGAACACTAAAGAGAGGAAGGCTAGGAGATTTGACCAGGGATTGAAACGCGTGCTCCACAGTAAGGTTTTTATGTTCTAAATAGTTACCTTTACAGACATGCTAGAAAAATAAATAATAACGGAAGGAGGAACTAAGGCGTTGACAAAGTATCACCAAGAGAAAAATAACAAGAAAAGTAACGAAGGATCTAAAGAGGGGAGTAGTGGTGGAAGCAACTCCAACAAAAGGAAGTGGAACAATAATAATAATAATAATGCGAGAAATAAGCAAGGAGAACCAAAGAGGAAGGTAGAGTATCCAGAAATTGTGGGAAGAACCACTTGGGAGCTTGTCTGAAGGGAAATAGTGTATGTTACAAATGCGGGCAAGAGGGACACATCTCTCCTAATTGCCCCAACCCAAAGAAGAATCAGGGGTGTTTTGCATGTGGAGCTGCAGACCACCAGATCAAGAACGGTCCTAAGAAGGGGACGAATGAGGGAAGTGGAAATAAAAGAAGCAACAGTGGAAAGCTTGCAATCGGAGGACCAACGCCATCCAATCAACCAACAGCCAGGACATTCAACATGACGGTATAAGATGTAGTGGTATCGAAGGATGTGGTGTTATTGAAAGTAGTATGCACACAAGCCAATCATATTTGATATGATGTAACATATACTTTGTAATCTTATTCATTTATTAATAAAAGAATTAATATTTTAAAGGCATTTTACTTTATCTACATGGTGCTGTTATTTTATATGTGATAAACTCATAGTTTTGAGCAATGCTTTTAGAATCATGATGACGATCATGCTAATGAGATCTAAATTCTTAGAAAGCTTAAAACTAAAATCGTTCCTAATCCTTGGATTACTAAAAAGGGGATTAGTGAATACGGATAGATTATTACATATTTTGCTTGCTCTTAAGAAGAGGATGATTGACCTCATAATCATTTGGGTGGAGACACTAAAGCAAGTATGTAGGTGCTTATTGAAGAATAAGTTCACTGAACATGACTCGCTAAAGGAATACCTGATGGAGGTTTACTTGTCTGTCAATAGAAATTCCTCTAGTGATAGTAGTACAAGTGATCCTTGGACTTGAGATCATCATAGTATCTTATGTATGATAAGTTATACTTTGACATGTCCTTTAAGACCTTTAGGGTATATCAAAGGGTATGCTTGGGTATAATAAGTTGTACATGAAGATAGGTGAATGGTCAACAAAAAATCTACCGCTTATAGTAAAAGAAGATAATGTCCTATGTCATTTGATAAATGACAACTCAGTAGTCCTTGGCCAAGGCAGAATTAAATCAGAAAGTAGTTTCTAATTTGCATTATTTAGAGTTGTGCATTTAAGAATCGAAATACATATAATTAAATAAAATAAGACTTGACAGTAATTCCATGTCTTATATTTAATTGGGACATTGCTTGGTAGAATAATTGAATTTAAATGTAACTATTCACTGAAAGGTTCTTGTGTGGTTAATGTTGAAATTTATATTATCTGAAAAGTCGTTTATCACTAAGGGGGCTTACCATTATCGTAGAATAAATATTATTTATTTAACTGAATTAAATAGTTTAATTTATTTATTTAAATATGATTAGAATTGTTCTAATTAATTTATTCGCACTCGGTTTAATATGGAGAACTTAAAGGGTCACACCGCGAAAGAAAAATATTTATTTAAAAAGTAAATGGCATAATTGTAATAATAAGTTAAGTTTATTGAGTTTAATCTATGGTGATAGAATAAATTAAATAGCTTAATATTTATTATTTAATATTTTAGAAAAATTAAATATAAATTAATAAGAGGAGTCTTATTATTATTATTATTATTTAATTCCTAAAAGGTTTTGGGAATTAATTAATAAAAGTAGTCTCATAAATTTCTAATTGGATTAAGAGTTTAATTAATTAAAAGTATTTAATTAGAATAAAAACCTAATCCAAAATAGTTTAGGAGGGTTACCCATATTTATAAATAAGAGAAGTCTTATTATGGATTGGGGTTACATACGTTTCCATAAGATTTGGGAGAGTACTTACAATTTTTATAGAGATAGAAACTAGGGTTTTGCCAACGCTCATCTTCTTGAATATATATTATTCCTTAGTGGATCACCTCTAGAGGCCAAACACTTGGGTGACTAACATTGATCAAAGAAAGGAATTTAACTGGTGAATTCATGGAGAACGCCAAGGATTTGGAGTAGAACTTGTGTGACGCCCCCAAATCCGGGTTCCCTTATCCACGAATTCGGTGCATCACTGTGCAACACGATACATCTCATTCTACACCTGTCAATAACTTATTGCGGAATAATAAAAATATTTACATTGATATAATATAAATATTGTCATCCCAAGCCTCGAAACCATAACTAAAACATGATCTTACTACATGAAAGTAATTACAAGATTATTACAACATGTTCCCATTTAATCGCAGGTACGAAGACCTTAATTAGTACATCATTTAATAATCATTAAAAATTTAATATTACTCCTGTTGTATATATAACAGTCCATATCAATACAAGTATTAACAATTATTACCTCAAACTATCCTCGTTCTCAGGTTTCGTAACATTTAACTAAAACACTTATGATCAAGGTTGAACAAATACCATTGATCATTTACAAAGTCTCCTATGTGAACGCAAGGTTCGGATTCTGACTTTAGTTAATCCCCGAATATATGCAAAGTTACCCAACAACTATACATTCATTATAAAAATGTCCTTTATACATTATCGACATCCTTGTAGTTTACTATAACAAGTAACTAACATAATCACATCATAAATACTATAATGGATAACCTTCATTTCTAACTCAGGGTTTACATAGTCAAATTCACGTACATCATATACCGTCATCATAGCTAAATAATTACAGTAAAGGGACATTTAGCAACCTTCCTGTTTCCATGCGCCTCTAATCCTTATCATCACGATATCAAGATAATTGCATTGCATCGTAAATCTGCAAAAGTTTTATTTTTGCAAGAATGAGCACGACGACTCAGCAAGAACTAACAGTTTTCACATTTCATGCTTCACGTCACACATAAGTTTGCATTTATCCATGGATCATGATTCTCATACTATGTATCTTACTCATGCATTATAAATCTTATGCAATTCATCTGTATACATGCATCATGTATCTCATAGCATACTTCATGCATCTCACATTGTATATTCACAATAGTTCAAGTCCCACATAGAACAATATAGTCACATAAATTGCACATTGTGCACACTTTAGTCATGCTCGCATATACTCGACATAATAATGAAAGATTTAGTAATCAAGTCATGTACATCAATACATTTAAACGAGTTAGCAAGTTACTGAAAGAACTTGCCTTTAAGCGTTCCTTGCCAAATTATGATGGCTCGTCCTTTTAAATATCCTACACAATTTATTTAACAATAAAATACCAATGAGCCACTAAAAAGGCTTCATATAATGGTTTATATTATAAACCCACTTCATATCTTATAATGTTCGTTTTGTTTAAATCGAAACACTATTTAAGTTCTTTAACACTTTACGCGGCGTTTCGACGTTTACACGTCACACACCTAATTCGCCTCCTTTGCATGTGCTTAGCATGCTCATACATTGGTTTATAACACACTACCATGTTTCATTATTACTAGAAGCACAATATTAAACAAGATTATACACACTAGTTATGGCGTTACGACGCTTGCACGTCTATACGCCAAACTTGATTATTCGAACGCCCAGGCGACATGCATTTGCGTACGCCTAACATGCCCATTCAATTTATCTAATACTCATTGGTTAATGTTAAGTATCATTATAAATCATAACATTCATGTTTTAGAACTTAGAACAACATTTTATATTGTCGGGACCATTACATGTGCTTACGCGCATGCCCGACACCCTCCGATTACCTCCAAAAACACATCAGTCATACAAATGGTTAATTTAGGAATTGATCCCGACCTCAAATCGAAAAACGTAAAGAAAGTTGTAGTTCTACATGTTCTCTTTCCGAATAATCTTGAATCACCTCAATCCATGTTCATATGCGAAAGTTATGCCCATTTTACTAAAGGACGTCAAAGCTGTTTGCACAGTCTCTTGTCCAGCGCCGTAGGCGCTCAAAATGGCCTATGACCAGCGCCTAAAGTGCTCTATTGCAGTAGCGGGACTCGTGGCCAGCGCCTACCTAGCGCCGTAGGTGCTCGGCCTGAGTCCCCAACCCGTTTTGCTTTCCGGAATCCTCTGTTTTGGTGTCCTAGACCTATCTTGCTTCCAACCACCATAACTCCCTCAATACACGTTCAAATTGGTCCGTTCCGGACTCTATGGACTCCTAAGACATAGGGCTACAACATATCAAACATTCAGAGCTATCCATTAATATTAACATGGCCAAATATTAGGCCAAAGTATCAACTCATGCTATATTTTCGTGTTCTTGGTGTTCTTCGTGTTCTTCACAAAAATCTTCACCAAATCTTTGTTTTAACTCCTTTTTACTCCGTTCCAACTGGGTTAACTTCATAACCGATGGAAGTACAACATCATAACAACAAATAAATTAAACAAACAGGAAATCATAGCTACAAAGTCCTCTAAATCGTCCAAATGTCCAAGTTTATGTCCAAAGTTTATTGTTCTTCATCCTCCTTAAGCATAGGTACGAATTTATTGCGTTTTTGTTCCACTTTGATGTTATTAATGGCTCACAAGGTCTCTTGGCAACATTATTAAGCAACCCCAACCAACAACAACACAAAAATCGCAAGAAAATCATCCACGAGCTTACAAGCTCTAAAAACCAAAAACTTTGGAAAATCTTTTACAAAACTCAAACGAAATGGATTTAATGAGATGTTACCTCTATAAATCTCTTATAGATGATAGAGAAGCTAGCTAGGGTTTATTAGAGTTGCTTGAAGCTCTTCCTCTTCTTCTTCTCTTCCACCCGCGCTCTCTTCTTCTTCCTTCTTCCTTTTTCCGGCGACATTCTTCCTTTTCCGGCGACCTTCTCCTTCTTTCTTCTTCCTCTTGGCTACAGATTTTCCCTCTCTCTCTCTCTAATTGAGCTGATGGTATGGGAGAGAAGGAATGCAAGAAAGAATAAATGATTTGGGAGAAGTGGAGAAGTGATTTTTGGAGTAGTGGGTTAGGTGCTCAAGGTTGGCTAACAAATTCAAATGCTTGCCGGCAACTCCCTTCTTGCTCTCATTTAATTGGTCTAAAGTGGTTGGGTGGTTCCCACTTGGAGTAACAAGCCAAAAATAAATACCCAAATACACAAAAATATATCCGAAAACTCCCACTTTTGTACCAAAACTGGTAAATAACTCTACCCAAAATTAAAATGGGTATTACCATAAATATTGGGACGCATAAAAATAATTATTGTTGGATTTGTCCAAATATTCGGAACACCCATGTCATACATTTCGGATATGGATAAAATCACGTATCAGCTCAAATAAAATTTCAGACACTTGGAAAAATTATTCGTACGCGTACACGTATTTATGAAATTATTCAACATCAAAAAAGACACAAAAATTTTATAGTGTGAATAGTGCCTCGGGAAACGTGCCCCGTAAATAGTGATTTTGCGATCTTTTGCAAAATTAATTATTCACTCATACGATTCAATAACGCATAAATCTTCATACATTGACATCATCCAGGTTATAAAATAACCTTAAAGGACATCACATAAAAATAATATTTAATCCATTTAATAATATTAATAAACCCAAAATTACAAGGGTATTCACGGTTCGCGATCGCTGCTCTTCACGATTAACTCCCCATAATCATATATATCATCGCATATATATCCCACCCATATTTTGGGTTAGCATCTTTACAACAATTACTCGTTCAATATTATTAACCATCAACTATTTATTTAATCCAATAAATAGTACTCTAGCGATTTTTCTCGAAACCACCAAATTAGCTCATACGAACACTTTTACACTTACTAATCATCGTCAACACATAGTCTAGGTTATAATATAACCTTTAAACTCTTAACACATAATATTATTAATAAAAGTTTATTTTATTCAATAATATCCATAAGCTCGAATTACCAAGCTACCCACGACTCGCGATCGTTACAATAATTGACTATGAACTCATTCATTCTGAATCTTTGTATATATTTCACATTTATATATATACATATTAAGCTCATCAATTTAATCACATAAATATATATAACACATATATATTCAAACGCGACTCATAATAAGAATTATTCTATATTAAATTCTTATTATAATTATTCTCAAAAATCCGGGTTGTCACAACTTGTACCTGAGGAAGCTTGAATTGTACAATGGTATATCTTCTTTTGTTAATTGATAATTGCGCAGAAAGATCAATCCTAGTTATGGTTTGTAAAATTTTAAAATTCGATTTTATCGCGCTTTCACTATATTTGTGTAATTTGATTGCATGCTTACGTTATATACAAACCTAACAGTGGTATCAGAGCCAAACTTTATTGCGAATTATTAATTGTTTTGATTCCGTGTATGTATGGGTATACGTTTTAGAATAATTTATTGGGCATAATATGTTGTATAAAATCATGTGTTTTGAAAACCAATTGCAGAAAGTTGAGTTTTGAGTGAAAAAACATATCAAATTCGCGACTGTAAGAAAAATGCAGAAACAGTTATGCTGATATGGCGCTGCCGTATCGTGTCCCTTTGATAAAGTGGCGCTGCTGTTGGTCGATTTCTCAATCAGTAAAACACGCGCAAGTATTACGCGGTCCACAAGTAATATAAGATAAGTAGAGTGAGTGTCGAACCCATGAGGAATTATGTCAAATAACTACCACTTACCAATTGCGTGGCAAATTAATCCTATTTAAACAATGATAATATAATTTGATTTTGTTGTTGATTAAAACTAATTGAAGATAAATAGGAAAGCAAGGATTAAACAAAACACGAATATAATTCAGGATAGAAAGATATAAGATTACAATTTCCCCCAACTCTTCATTTGTAAATCACAACTCTCTCTTTTTCAACTAGTTAGAACATAAGGATTGTTATCCGAGAAATCACAAGTATATACAAACTTCTCTCGATGGTTTAATATGTATTTCCTATTGTGGTTTATAGATATATCTCTATTCTACACATTAACAAGAATCTAATATCAAGAACAATTAACAAGATACATGTCACGTAAAATCTTATTAACTACTCTATCAATTACCAACTTTCACAATAGAAAGCATTAAGCAAGGATTCTCAAATGGATACATATGGTGTTTAGGTATATGTCTATCCTAAATACAATCAAATTATCTATCCTTTGGAATAATACACAAGACTCACGTCACATAATCTCATACATTAACCATAAGGATATCTAATTTTCACATGAATTCATAACTAGGTCTCAACACTATATTCCATTTCTCAATTTCATATAGGTTACCAAGGTAATTACGGGCCAAACAATTAATCCATAAATATAGGCTATGAATTCCAATTCACAAGAGTCTAACTAATAATCAAAGAGAGAGCATTCAATACAAACTATGAGTTGGGTTCCATTGAATCTTAGAATGAAAAGATTAGCTCATGATAGCTTTAAGTAACACCATATTCAATTGACAATACATGCTTTGGAATTACAAAGTGAGAATGAAATGCTAGGAAATAGAATGACAAAACCCTTTTTAGATTGAATCCCGAATTGCTTGCTTGGTAATATCTTCTTCTCTAGCTTTTCTACTCAGAAATGCAATCCTTAGCTCCTTGGTGATGTTATGGTGGTTCTTGCTTTTCTCTAGTTCTTCTCCTTGTTAGCTCAAACCCTAGCTTCCAATGTTTCAAGCGTAGCTTGGATAATTCAACATGCACTCCCTAGATGCCCAATATACTAATCATTCTCTCTCTCTCTTCTAATCACAATCGGGCTCCTGAAATTCCTCCCAAGAAAACCCACTATCTGCAGACAACACAAAGCCAGCCGCTAAAAATTCCCGATGAGCCCGCCCCGGCTCCAGAAATGGCCTGGGTTTGCCGCCCCGACGCTGAGCTCGCCCCAACGTTGGAAATGGCTTGGGAGCCCGCCCCGGCGCAGGGCCAATTATGCTGAAATTATGAATTTGCCCCTAAAGTTCAATATTTCCACAAATGTCCATCCAGACATGCGTCATACAAAAAAAAACCAATGAATAAACAAGTAAAATAATACTAAAAATACTTAAAGATAGCAGAGAATTGAGCTTAAAGGATATCCAATTCGTAGGTATAAAACTCACGCATCAAATACCCCCAAACTTAAGACTTTGCTCATCCTCAAGTAAAAACAAGATAGATAAAAATACATAAAGCAATCTAACTATATGAATGCACATGCATGAATTATAAACCTATAGCAGCAGACCAAAATATTAAATGGATATCAGGCCTCAATAAAAAGGAAATAACAATTCAGCAATATATCAAATGCATGCCCGTCAGAATTGTAACAATACACCAATCTCATCAAATATATAACCCTCATGTGTGTGTGTGTGTAGTCAATAGCTCAAAGCAATCAAGATTTCAATCCAATCCATGAACCACAGTGTTTGAATAAAGATAATGCAATAAATAGACAACTCTTAGCACCCCTCCTGCTCACTTGTTTTCACTATTATTCTATTTTTTTTATTTTTTTATTTTTTTATTTTTTTCCATGAGTGTGTTTTATGCTCCATCTCATTGATTATTTATTCTAAATCTCGATTATACAATGTCTATCCTTATTAGGCTTTTCAATGTCACTCATGTAGCAAACTTTCCACCGATGACTCCCAAATCGGTTGGTTTTAGGGCACCGAGTGTAGAGACACTCCAAAGGGCTTACTCGTTCGAATGACAAAGGCCACAAAGATAAACTAGCCAAGAGATGCTCATATTTGTCTATTATCCCCACTTAGTCAATATTATACTATTTCTTGCAATATAGACAAACATCGAAGCATTATTCATATTTTTTTTGAGTTCCAACAAGTGATAGAGGTTTTCATTTCTTTAATGAGCACTATTCATAAGATTGGATTAAAATCTAACCAGTTCAAAGCATTGACTCGTGCAATATGAGATCGAAGGGTCACAAATTTAATAAAACTAGCAACAGTTAACATTCTTAACATTGCAATCCTTATCTGTAATGTTGAATGTATTAACAATTTGAACAATATCATATCATTGACCTGCCTAAAATAGACTGCTGCAATGCTCCTAAATGCAATTTTTTTAAGAATATGTACCACAAATCATCAAAATGCAATAAACAACTCAGATAAGAACATTAAAAGCAAGAAAAGTCATTTTGATGATATTTCACATGAAATATTGATGATATTTCACATGATTATTTCTAACAATATCAATCCCTTAAAAACATAGAACATAAATGCAACTACCATGATAAATCATTTAAACATGCCTAACTGCATGATACGACTAACTGCAAGAAGCAAATCTACCCCCAAACTTAAGTGTGCCAATGTCCTCATTGTCGAAAGAATACCGAATTTTAAACTGAGGACTTCTTTGATAGGTCTGGCGTTATGGTCGGTTGGTATCATCAACATCAGCGTCGGACAGTGGGTAGGGAGGTAATGGCTGAGGCATTGGAAACTGGATAGGAGGGCCACCGGGGTTCAACCTAGCAAACTGCTCAGCCAATACTGCATTGAAGCTCGTGTTGTAGTTGAACATATGCTCCTGCCACTCCGCTAGTCGTCTGTTCTTTCGTTCTAGCCTCTTAGCCCGTTGGTCAGTGAGTAGCTGCAAATTCCTGAACTGACTACTGAAACGAGCCTTAGGCTGTGTGTTGGAGGCGGTAGGTGAATCAGAATCCTCCTCGGAATCTGAATTAGCATGAAGGATAAAACCTCGCCCCCTTGGGTGTGACTCTGCCTGATCCAAGACTTTCTATCGGTCAATAAGTTTATGATCTAGGAGCAGCAACGGCTGTTGAACTACCTCATCCTCAGACCACTGAACACCAGTTGCACGACATAATCCATAGATAAGGGATGGGTGAGGTAACCCTCCATGAATATGGCTCCTCAGAAACCTGGAGATACTGGCCTCGACGATGCGACCCACATCAATAGAATAATCCATAACAATGGCATACAACAGTGCAACCCTATCTTTAGTAGCATCGTTGACGTGCAGGGTGGGCATAAGCTTCGCACATAGGAAAGCAAACCAGATTTTGCCATATAAACTCAGGTCCTTGTTGTGAAAAATTGAGCCCCCCTGCTGCCCTTAGATACCCATGTGGCTCCAAGTTTGAACAAGTCAGCCAGAATATTATCATAATCGAGGTTGGAGCGAAGGAACTCAGAATATTGGCAGACCTCAGAAGCCTCCACAATGTAGTAATCGTTGATGGCATGGGCGCTGAATGAAATGAAAGTAGTATGCACACAAGCCAATCATATTTGATATGATGTAGCATATACTTTGTAATCTTATTCATTTATTAATAAAAGAATTGATTTTCTTAAAAGGCATTTTATATTATCTACATGGTGCTGTTATATTAAATGTGATAAACCCATAGTTTTGAGCAATGCTTTTAGAATCATGATGATGATCATGCTAATGAGATCTAAATTCTAGATAGCTCACAAACTAAAATTGTTCCTAATCGTTGGATTACTAAATTGGGGATTACTGAATCCAGATAGATTAGTACATACGTTGCTTGCTCTTAGGAAGAGGATGATTGATCTCATAATCATTTGTGTGGAGACACTAAAGCAAGTATGTAGGTGCTTATTAGAGAATAAGTTCACTGAACGTGACTCGCTAAGGAATACCTAATGGAGTTTTTACTCGCCTGTCAATAGGAATTCCTCTAGTGATAGTAGTACAAGTGATCCTTGGACTTGAGATCATCATAGTATCTTGTGTATGATGAGTTATACTTTGACATGTCACTTAAGACCTTTGGGGTATATCAAAGGGTATGATTGAGTATAATTAGTTGTACATGGAGATAGGTGAATGATCAATAAAGAATCTACCACGTCCAGTAAAAGATGTGAATGTCCTATGTGATTCGATAAATGACAACTCAGTAGTCCTTGGCCAAGGCAGAATGAAATTAGAAAGGAGTTTCTAATTTGCATTATTTAGAGTTGTGCATTTGGGAATCGAAATGCATATAATTAAACAAAATAAGACTTGACAGTAAATCCATGTCCTATATTTAATTGGGACATTGTATGGTAGAAGGATTGAATTGTACGGTAACAATTTACTCAAAGGTTCTTTTGTGATTGATGTTGAAATCTATATTATCTGGAAAGTCGTTGATCGCTAAGGGGGCTTACCCTTATTGTAGAATAAATATTATTTATTTAAATGAATTAAATAGTTTAATTTATTTATTTAAATAAGATTAGAATTGTTCTAATTGATTTATTCACAACCGGTTTAATATGGAGAACCTAAAGGGTCACACCGCAAAAGGAAAATATTTATTTAAGAAGTAAATGACATAATTGTAATAATAAGTTAAGTGTATTTAATTTAATCTATGGAGATAGAATAAATTAAATAGCTTAATATTTATTATTTAATATTTTGGAAATATTAAATATAAATTAATAAGAGGAGTCTTATTATTATTATTACTATTACTATTATTTAATTCCTAATAGGGATTGGGAATTAATTAATAGAAGTACTCTCTCACAAATTCCTAATTGGATTAGGAGCATAATTAATTAAAGGAGTTTAATTATAATTGAAACCCTAATCCTAAATAGTTTAGGGAAGGGTTATTCCTACATCTATAAATAAGAGGAGTCTTATCATAGATGAGGGTTACACACTCTTGTATAAGATTTGTGGAGAGTACTTACAATTTCTATAGAGATAGAAACTAGGGTTTTGCCAAAATACCCAACTTCTTGAATACTTGTTCTTCCTTGGTGGATCACCTCTACAGGCCAACCACTTGGGTGGCTAACATTGATCAAAGGAAGGAATCACACTGTAGCATTCGAGGAGAACACGAAGGACTAGGAGTTGAACTTGTACCCGAGGAAGCTTTGTTCTACGAGGGTATAAATTCTTATTCTCTTTCTCTTTTGTTTATATCGTTAATTGCGCACAAGGATTGATCTTGGTGATGGTTTGTATAAAATTTTAAAATCCATTTTATCGCGCTTCCGCTCTATTTATGTAATTTGATTGCATGCTCGCGTTATATACAAACCTAACAGTGGTATCAGAGCCTAATCTTGCGCTAATTATCGATTTTGATAATTCTATGTATGCTTGATATGCGATTGGATCGAAATTTTTGGGCAGAATAAAAATTTTTTGAATCAGCGACACGGCGCAGCTGCGCCGCCTCCAGTTCATTCTGGAGCGCAGCTGCGCCGAAACTCAGAATCGATTTTTTCTGGGGAGCAGCGCAGCTGCGCCATTGTCCAGTTCATTCTGGGCGCAGCTGCGCCAGCTAGCAGAATCCGAAATTTTTTTTTTCCTTCAATTGAAATAAAATGGTTTTTTTTTGTATTTAATTGATATAAGTTTAAAATAGGATGTCAGATTGCTAAAATTAAAGGAGTTTAATTTGGATTTGGTTTTTGATTAAACTAAAAGAGTTTATTTTGTTTCAAAAACTAAATATTAGCAAAACTTTTGCCCATTAATTGATATCAATGCATATATGGAATGGATTTATTATTCATGAGATGAATGTTATTTATTGATACATATAGAGATATGTATGATAATAAATAGGGATTGATTATGGACTATTGACCAATGTGTGATTGGATTTATTTTAGTGGATGCTTCAATGTATGGGTTTTTATAAATGGGGTCTGCGTACCTCGTCTTCTCTAATTTTTTCTTAATGTAAATTCTATCTCCCTCCTATGTACTTCCCCTTGACTGCTGATCAAGGTTTCTATTTATTGTAAATAGTTCATGTAATAGGAATAGTTAGAATTAATTTTGAAGAATTGGAGACAAAGGAGCAAGGAGCGCATGAAGACCCGTTTGTATTGGAGCCCGGGTTTAAATGTAATAGTTATATTTAAATTTAATTCTTGCACCCTAGGTTTGACCTTTTGGTTCACTTGGTGGCTCTAGTGAACCAAACTAGAATAAAAGTCCATAATCAATCCGGGTAGAATATAGTATTCTATATGTGCATGCTTACTATATATATATATATTATATATTATCCAACATGCTTCGCATGTAAAATAATATGACGCGTATTTTATATATATATATATGTGCATGCGCGCTAATCAAGATGAGACTAATAATAACAAACCCTCAAAGGAATCATATTAAGTCCTAAGCGTTCAAAGATATTTGGAATATCGAATGTCGCCTTCTAGCATGGTAAAGTAATAGAGTATTAAATGTTTAATATGAGTTTGTTGTGTCACCACAAGGCAAGTATTAAATATTTAAGATGTTGCTTTATCACATTTGATGCTTATAAATAGACTGAACGATGTTGTTTTATTGTGTCACCACAAGGATAGTGTTTTTCTTTCGAATATATGGAAGTGCTAGGTTGGACTTAACTTGGATAATTTTGATTCGGATGTGTCACCACTTGATCAAAATAATCTAAGAGGCAAAATACAAGTAGTTACATAGTGATGTAATTGACAATAGTTGTCTACCTATTTATTTATATATCGTTTGTTGTGTCACCACAAGGCTATATACTTTTGAAATGGGATCCTTAATCTCACTAGCAAATCTTTAATTAGAATTGCCGAACTATATAATGAGGGTAATATAGTTTGATGAAAATAGTGGGAGATACCAATTTAAAATAAAGACCTAATTTATTTTGGTAATTAATAAATTGAATGTATGCTAAAATGTTATCTATTTCACATGCAGAATTTAAAAATGTCAAACTCACTATCACTGCGTAGCATACTTGATGCTAACAAACTGACCGGACCGAATTACACGGACTGGTTAAGGAATCTGAGAATTGTTCTCACTGCTGAAAAGATTTCTTATGTCCTAAATTCGCCTGTCCCTACAAGTGTTGCAGAAACAGCCTCTGAGGAAGAGATTGCTACTTTCAGAAAGTGGCAAGATAATGCAATCTTGGCTCAATGCATCATGCTCGCATCCATAAGTAACGAGCTTCAGCGTCAGCATGAAAACTATGGATGCTCCTACTATATTGTTGCACCTCAAAGAGTTGTATGGTGAGCAAAGTAGGACCGCTAGATATCAGATATCTAAGGAGCTCTTCCGATCTCGTATGACCGAGGGCACTGCTATTGAGACTCATGTCCTTAAGATGATCAATCAGATTGAACAGCTTGGGTTCGTGATGGATGGGGAGTTAAGTCAAGATTTGATCTTGCAGTCACTCCCGGACACCTTCTCACAATTTGTTGTAAATTTTCACATGAATAAGTTGGATGTCAGCTTGCCTGAGTTACTTAACATGTTGAAAACTGCTGAAGGTCACTTCTCATCCAACAAGAACCAAGTCTTACTAGTGGATGATTCTTCCAAGAAAAGAAAGAGGCCCAAAGTATCTTCTGAAAAGAAGAAAAACAAGAATGCTAAGGGCAAGGCGAAGAGGAAGGATAAAAAGAAACCTGATCCAGATAGCAAAGGAATTTGCTACCATTGCAATAAGCCGGGACACTGGAAGAGGAACTGCAAGGAGTATCTTGCAGACCAGAAGAAGCTTGGAGAAGCTTCGACTTCCGATCTAGGTTTGTTCATGACTGAAATTAATTTTTTCTGAAAGTCAAAATTCTACTTGGGTATTGGATACCGGCTGTAGTTCTCACATATGTAATAATGTGCATGGACTAAGCAGAAGTAGAAAGCTGGACAAGGATGAAGTCGTCCTACGAGTGGGAAATGGAGCAAAGGTTGTTGCATTAGCTGTAGGGACTTATCGTTTAGCACTACCTTCGGGCAAGTTCATTACTTTAAATAATTGTTATTATGTTCCGACACTCATTAGAAACATTATTTCAATTTCTGTATTGGATATGGATGGTTTTGATATTATAATAAAGAACAACAGTTGTTCTATTTATAATAAAAATATTTTATATGGTGTTGGGAACTTACTGAATGGACTGTACATACTTGACTTGCATGAAAATATACTTCAAATTGAACAAACTAAGAAAAGAAAAAGAGATGATGTTAATTATACCTTTATGTGGCACTGTAGACTAGGTCATATCAATGAAACAAGATTATCCAAGTTGCATAAAGATGGGCTTTTAGAGCTATCTGATTACGAATCATATCCAACTTGTGAATCTTCTCTCATGGGTAAGATGACTAAATCTCCTTTTACTGGAAAAGGAGAAAGAGTTACAGAGTTGTTAGCGTTGGTACACACAGACGTATGTGGACCTATGACAACGAATGCACGAGGAGGGTATTCTTATTTTATTACTTTCACTGATGATCATTCTAGATTTGGATATGCGTATTTAATGAAATACAAATCTAAATCGTTTGAAAAGTTCAAAGAATTCAGAAGTGAAGTATAGAAGCAAACTGGTAAGAGTATTAAGATTCTTCGATCGGATCGAGGAGGGGAATACTTAACCAATGAGTTTCTCAATTGTCTCAAAGAAAATGGTATAATCTCACAATGGACTCCACCAGGAAAGCCACAGTTGAATGGTGTATCTGAAAGGAGAAATCGAACATTGTCGGACATGGTTCGTTCCATGATGAGTTTTACCGACCTTCCAGTATCCTTCTTGGGTATGCCCTAGAATCGGCTGCATACCTACTTAACAAGGTACCTACCAAATCCGTCCCAAAGAGCCCATATGAGATATGGGACAGGGAGGAAACCAAATCTTAAGCATGTTAAGACTTGGGGTTGTCCAGCTTATGTCAAAAGGTTTGAGCAAGATAAGTTGAAGACTAGATCCGACAAATGTAGATTCGTGGGATACCCTAAAAAAACATCAGGGTATTATTTCTATCATCCTACTGATCAAAAGGTGTTTGTTGCGAAAACATGTTGCCTTCTTGGAAAAGGAGTTTATCCTCGAAGGGGTCAGTGGGAGTAAGATATATCTTGAAGAAGTTGAAGAACCACAAAATACTACGGATCAAAGTCAGGTACCTGACCAAGTAAAAGAACCTACTATACCACAACCTATTCGTAAATCTGGAATAGTACCGAAGATACCTTAGAGGTATGGATTCATCATAGAGGATGATGATGCGGTACGCATCATAGATGATGATGATGATCCATTAACTTACGAAGAGGTTATGAGTAGTGATGACTCAGAAAATGGCTAGAAGCCATGAAATCCGAGATGGACTCCATGTATGAAAACCAAGTATGGACTTCGGTTTCACCACCTGAGGGCATTAAGCCTATTAGGTGTAAATGGGTCTTTAAGAGAAAGACTGGAGCAGATGGCAAGGTATAAACCTATAAGGCCCGACTGGTTGCAAAAGGTTTCAAACAAAGACAAGGAGTTGACTATGATGAAACCTTCTCACCAGTAGCTATGCTCAAGTCCATTCGGATTTTTCTTGCAATTGCAGCTTATTATGACTACGAGATCTGGCAAATGGATGTGAAAACGGCCTTCCTCAATGGAGAGCTTGAGGAGAATGTATATATGATACAGCCAGAGGATTTTGTTTCAACGGTTGGAACAAACCAAGTCTGTAAGCTACAACGATCCATTTATGGATTGAAGTAAGCTTCTCGAAGATGGAACATCCGTTTTGAGGAGATAATCAAACGGTTTGATTTTATCAAAAATGAGGATGAACCATGTGTGTACAAGAAGGTTAGTGGGAGCGCTGTTTCATTCATTGTATTATATGTTGATGACATATTACTGATAGGGAATGATGTTCCTATGCTACAGTCGATCAAAATTTGGTTATCTAACCACTTCTCCATGAAGGACTTGGGTGAGGCATCCTATATTTTGGGGATAAAGATCTATAGAGATAGATCTAAAAGGATGCTGGGCTTGACCCAAGGAAAGTACATTGACTCGATGCTAAAGAAGTTTAGCATGGACGATTCCAAGAGAGGTCTCATGCCGATGAGCAATGGAATACATCTCTCCAAGAAACAGGCCCCAAAGACACCTGAGGAGAGAAACCGGATGAGTAAGATTCCTTATGCTTCCGCAATAGGATCTATCATGTATGGTATGATATGTACTAGACCAGATGTCGCTCATGCACTTAGTGTAACGAGCAGATATCAGTCGAATCCAGGAGAAGAGCACTGGAAGGCAGTGAAAAACATCCTAAAGTACTTGAGAAGAACTAAGGATGTATTTCTTGTCTACGGTGGGTCTGAATTGAAACTAGAGGGCTATATAAACTCAAGTTTTCAAATGGACCAAGATGACAGTAAATCCGTTTCAGGGTACGTGTTTACCTTAAACGGTGGCGCAGTGAGTTGGAAAAGTTCCAAGCAGCAAACAGTTGTTGATTCAGTGACAGAGGCAGAGTACATAGCTGCAAGTGAAGCTGCAAAGAAAGCTGTTTGGATGAAGAAGTTCATAACTGAACTTGGAGTGGTTCCTAGCATTAGAGGAGCAGTACCTTTATTTTTGTGACAACAATGGAGCTGTTGCGCAGGCTAAGGAACCCAGGTCTCATCAAAAATCCAAACACGTGTTGCGGCGGTTTCATTTTATTAGAGATATCATTGAAAAAGGAGACGTCACCCTGGAGCGTGTGGAATCTCAAAACAACATTGCAGATCCATTTACTAAAGCTTTAACTCAACAGCAGCAGTTTGATCGTCACTTAGAGAAGATGGGTATTAGATACCATGGCGATTGGCTTTAGTGCAAGTGGGAGATTGAAAGTAGTATGCACACAAGCCAATCATATTTGATATGATGTAGCATATACTTTGTAATCTTATTCATTTATTAATAAAAGAAAATATTTTCTTAAAAGGCATTTTATATTATCTAGATGGTGCTGTTATATTAAATGTGATAAACCCATAGTTTTTTAGCAATGCTTTTAGAATCATGATGGTGATCATGCTAATGAGATCTAAATTCTAGATAGCTCACAAACTAAAATTGTTCCTAATCGTTGGATTACTAAATTGGGGATTAGTGAATCCGGATAGATTAGTACATACGTTGCTTGCTCTTAGGAAGAGGATGATTGATCTCATAATCATTTGTGTGGAGACACTAAAGCAAGTATGTAGGTGCTTATTAGAGAATAAGTTCACTAAACGTGACTCGCTAAGGAATACCTAATGGAGTTTTACTCGCCTGTCAATAGGAATTCCTCTAGTGATAGTAGTACAAGTGATCCTTGGACTTGAGATCATCATAGTATCTTGTGTATGATGAGTTATACTTTGACATGTCCCTTAAGACCTTTGGGGTATATCAAAGGGTATGATTGAGTATAATTAGTTGTACATGGAGATAGGTGAATGATCAATAAAGAATCTACCACGTCTAGTAAAAGATGTGAATATCAACTCAGTAGTCCTTGGCCAAGGCAGAATGAAATTAGAAAGGAGTTTCTAATTTGCATTATTTAGAGTTGTGCATTTGGGAATCGAAATGCATATAATTAAATAAAATAAGACTTGACAGTAAATCCATGTCTTATATTTAATTGGGACATTGTATGGTAGAAGGATTGAATTGTACGGTAACTATTTAC
Organism: Aralia elata; assembly: GCA_034770075.1. NCBI lineage: Eukaryota > Viridiplantae > Streptophyta > Magnoliopsida > Apiales > Araliaceae > Aralia > Aralia elata. Next base: position 42,943,322 of record CM068387.1, on the reverse strand, counting down.
TCAAAGGTTCTTTTGTGATTGATGTTGAAATCTATATTATCTGGAAAGTCATTGATCGCTAAGGGGGCTTACCCTTATTGTAGAATAAATATTATTTATTTAAATGAATTAAATAGTTTAATTTATTTATTTAAATAAGATTAGAATATATTGTTCTAATTGATTTATTCACAACCGGTTTAATATGGAGAACCTAAAGGGTCACACCGCAAAAGGAAAATATTTATTTAAGAAGTAAATGACATAATTGTAATAATAAGTGAAGTGTATTTAATTTAATCTACGGAGATAGAATAAATTAAATAGCTTAATATTTATTATTTAATATTTTGGAAATATTAAATATAAATTAATAAGAGGAGTCTTATTATTATTATTACTATTACTATTACTTAATTCCTAATAGGGACTGGGAATTAATTAGTAGAAGTACTCTCTCACAAATTCCTAATTGGATTAGGAGCATAATTAATTAAAGGAGTTTAATTATAATTGAAACCCTAATCCTAAATAGTTTAGGGAAGGGTTATTCCTACATCTATAAATAAGAGGAGTCTTATCATAGATTAGGGTTAAACACTCTTGCATAAGATATGTGGAGAGTACTTACAATTTCTATAGAGATAGAAACTAGGGTTTTGCCAAAATACCCAACTTCTTGAATACTTGTTCTTCCTTAGTGGATCACCTCTAGAGGCCAAATACTTGGGTGACTAACGTTGATCAAAGGAAGGAATCACACCGTAGCATTCGAGGAGAACACGAAGGACTAGGAGTTGAACTTGTAACCCCGAGGAAGCTTTGTTCTACGAGGGTATAAATTCTTATTCTCTTTCTCTTTTGTTTATATCGTTAATTGAGCACAAGCATTGATCTTGGTGATGGTTTGTATAAAATTTTAAAATCCGTTTTATCGCGCTTCCGCTCTATTTATGTAATTTGATTGTATGCTCGCGTTATATACAAACCTAACATGAAACTGTCATTCCCCATACTGTAACAGCTTAATTCAATTGTGATTCTATTTTATTCTTTCCTTTTGCAAGACAACTTCTAATTTTTAGTTCAGCTATAAATCCAGGGTCAAATACAATTGTAACATCAGATCTTCATAGCACCCTATTGAGAGAAGAAATAGACTTTTGAAGGAAGAAGTTTTTTGTAATACTCGAGATCATTATGTAATTTAATGGAATTAATAAACTGAATTTATGTGAATCTCTTGAGTGATTTTAATAAATATATGTGTATGTGTTATATATATATTTAATTGAGTTATGTGATGAGATGCATTTAAATAGTTGGTTTGGATTAATTTAGCTATTTGAATTTAACTAAGTAGTTAACAAATTTATTAAATGCTAGGAATGGAGTTAAAACTCAAATTGAGTTCGGAGTGGAAATTGAAAATGCAGACTGTATATTTGAGCCCCGAACGTCGAAATTAGTCAGAATAGACTGTAATCACAAAATGTGTCGGGGTTGACTTTTTGGTCAAAGTCAACCGGTTGACTTTTTCGGATAAAAAGTCACACTCGTATACGGAGATGATTTTGACCAAACAAATATTTCCACGACGTTTGAAACGTCTATTTTAGTAGGAATCGATATTAGTAACAAAGATATTGAATTCCGGAGGGCAAAATGGTCAAATGATTTATTTAATTGATTAATTGATTAATATAATATTTTATTAATTAAAATTGTATCAGCTGAATTTGGAGGGACCCAAGTGACTATCAAATTGGGACAAATGAGAGGGGAGAGCACGATTATTGCAAAATTGAAGAAGGAGGGAGTTATTTCATTCCTTTAAACCCAAAATGTTTTCATTTTCTTAACCTCTCTCTCTAGTAACTGATGAAATTGATGAAGAATGTAAAGGGGTTCAATCTGATGGAATGGAATTGGAAGGGTGGAAGTACTCAATTACTATCAAATCTGTATAAAACTTTCTACCTAAAGCATTGGCCTCATTTTGCTAATTCTATACCGAGAGAAGTATTGAGAGTGAGAGAGAGATAGAAGCTTTCTGGAGATTGCAGAGGATTTATCAAGCTAGAAGAGAAATATTATCAAGTTAATTCAAGAAGAAGAATTCATCTTAGAGGTAAAATCTATGAACTTTCATTATATATATAAGAAATGATGAAAAAATGCTTATTCATTGAGATAAATGTTCTGATTGGGTTATGTGTTGCTGTGTTGTTGTTAACTGATGATTTTATATTATTAAAGGATGAAAAATCTGAGTTAAATCATGCCATGTGTGCTCTGAATTCAGTCAAGAAATGCTAAACATGTTTCATGTTGGTTAAATTATTTAAATGTGATTAAATTACTAATTCTAAGTTGCTAATAGAGTCGTTGGAGCTGTTAGAATAGTTAAGTATTTAAGTTATGTTGTTTTGGTTGAGTTTATAATATATGCATGTGTCCAAATTGTGACTACATAGGTTTTTAGTAGTTTGGTTCGCAGCCGTAGCAGCTTGCACACCTGTGTCTGCGTACCAGCGCGGCTGCGCTGGTACCAAGGCTAAACAGGGCTCGGCCGCGCCTGCACCAGAACGGAACTAATGTTTTTTTATTTATTCGCTCAACCCTTAGAACCCAACTTAACCTTGTATAATGAGCATGAAGAAGCCTTAAACATGTATTAAGATGTATCATGAGTATGTTATCATAAAGTTGATTTGTAAACTATGATTTGATAGATATCTTGTTTAGGAAAAACTAATTTGAATTGAAGAAACGATGTAAATATGTTTTATTAACATTTGAGCATGTATATCAGAACCTATGTAGCAATAATATGAGAGTCAAATATGATCATGGTTAGTCTTTAAGGAAAAGAGCTATTAAGCTGGTTTTGAAAAGAGATTTCAAAATGATATATTAAATGTCAGATGCATGGACCCAATTTGGTTTTAAATCTTCAGAATAATGTGTATATTAGTTGTATGTTGTATACTAAGACCCTAACATGCTAGAAAGAGAGCTATGCACTGAAAAGCTCAGTTCTGGGCCTGTATGGGAGTAGCGCGGCCGCGCCACTCCCAAGCATAAATGCAGTGCGGTCGCGCTGTGCTGCAGAGTTACCAAGAGGGTCTTTTTGTGAACTGAAGCTTGGTACATATATATTACGCTCCTATAAGCTTTATTATGTGTCTATTGGAATGTTTGTACTGTCTAAGTAAGTAATGGCCATATAGGACCAAGATTTTAAAAGGTTTAAACGGAATTTATAAATGAAACTTTTGTAGTAATAGCAAAGGCAACAATTTATGATATATGATGATTTGCTTTAAATGTATATTTGGTTGAGTGTATGTTTGTAATACCTATCCATAAGCATGAAACAACTGTATTAGGTATGCATTGGATGCATAGAATATGTGAGTCTGTTAATGAATATAGAAGGCTAATGAATATCTATATGTGAATATATAGGTTATTTGAAGTACTATTAAGCAGTAAACATAAACTACGCGTAAGGCAAGTATCCTATCTTATGCAATAGGTAGAAAATTGTGAAAGAATTTGTAAATTTGGAAGAAACTTATGCAATCATGTGTCCATGTTAATCTTGTTTGAGACCGGAGAATACTTGATTAAATGATTGGTTGAAACTAAAATGGGGCATGTCATAAGTTTGGGGGATAAGCAAGATTAGTTTGGAGGTAAGATTATTTGCTTATTATTGAAGGAAATGTATGGTTGAGATAGAGCGTAAAACGTACTCAATCAGATATATGTGAGGATGAGAAGGAGCATAAAAATGCACTCATTCGGGAAAACTTCAAAAAAACATATATTTGTGATTATTGTGTAGAATAAGCATAGAAAATAATCTTATCAAGCTTGACATTTTAATGTTTCGCTGATTCGCTGAACTTATGCATTACCTTGATTAGTGGAAATTGATGTGCCTAAAAGGGATTTGAAGGAGGATCTAAGATTTCTATGGAATGTTGATTGCGTGAATTCTTCTCAATTTTATGTATTGTAAGCTTAGGGGTTTATGTGCGTTTGTAGAGAGTTGCAAGTTGTTGTGTGACCATCAATTGGGTTAATTTTCATAGTTGTATGCGTTGAATTAAGAGTGTGTTTGTAGATCAAGATTGTCTTGAGGCCAAGTCTCAAGTAACATTGTTTTTATTACTTATGTTTGGTAAGATAGTAGTAGTTTGATTTAAGTTTTTGCTTGAGGACCAGCAAATATTTAAGTTTTGGGGTATTTGATGAGTGGGTTTTATACCTATTATTTGGGTACTTTTAGGCTTAATAATTTGTGTGTTTTAAGTATTTTATGTCATTTTATAGAGTTTGTACTCAATTTATGGGTTTTATTCATTTTGTAGGGATAAAGGAGTTAAGTGGTAAAAAATCGCAATAATTGAAGCAATTGGGCGAGCAAGGAAGAAAACCATATAATGATTAAGAGCCGCGACGCTCACTTTGGTGAGCCGCGGTGCGTACATGGGGTCGCGGCGCCTGGTTTTGTGGGCCGCGACGTCCGGAGCGTTTTTCCACGTGCGTGTGGCGCATATGTGCGGTGAAATTAGTTTTTTCCTGTACCTTTTATATATGAAGCGATGCCAAGGAGGAGGGAGGATACAATTTATGTAAAAGGAAGAAAACACTTCTGAATCAATTGAATCTAAAGGAAGGAAAGAGGATTGAAGATCAAGATCTGAAGAATTATAGCGGGAGCTGTTCATCAGATTCTTTTCTTTATCTTCCTTTTAAACTCTTGTATTTTTAATGACTTCTATTGATGAGATGATGTTCATTTTTTTATTCATGAACTAAATTCTATTTTCAAGATTACAATGGAACCCGATGATTAGTTCTTATTAATCTAATGTCTATTTAACTTCTATCAGATGTTTGCGTGATTGTTTATTATATTTTGGGCTCTAGTTCAATAGTTGTCTGGCCAACAACTAATCTATTGGTCTAGATAAGAAGGATACATCGATTCTAGAATGGTTGGGGAATATGATACATGTGTTTGATTAATTCATGATTAGAATTATTATTCAATTTGCATGAGGGATAGAAATATACCCAAGTGTCGCATGAACTTGTTAATAATTGGTATTTACTACATCGTTGTTGATTATTCACATAGAAATTTAGTGTTCTATTTAAGAATGACGACACTTATCTAATCTTGGAATAAGTTAGATAAATACTTCTGAATTCTTGGTTGGCAATCTGCAACGTTTGATTGGTTAAATAGGGAGTGGAAGAATAGGAAGCTTCATGGGGGAAAATTGTAATCTTGATAATTTCATTTCTATAATATTATTCATAACTATTTCTTTTATTAGTTTAGCTATCTGTGATTACAAACAATTACCTTTTTGTTTAGATAGAGTTAGATTAAATTGAGGTTAGTTGTTGGGATAAATATTTGATTTATTAGATTATTCCTCGTGGGATCGACAACTCTACTTTCACTTTATTACTTGATTGACCGTGTATACTTGCACGTAAATTACTAGTACAGATTTAACTCATCAGGTACCTGACTTTAATCCATAGTATTTTGTGATTCTTGAACTTCTTCAAGATATATCTTACTCCCATTGACCCCTTTAAGGATAAACTCCTTTTCCAAGAAGGCAGCATGTTTCACAACAAACACCTTTTGATTAGTAGGATGATAGAAATAATACCTTGATATTTCTTTAGGGTATCCCATGAATCTACACTTATCGGATCTAGTCTTCAGCTTTTCATGCTCAAACCTTTTGACATAAGCTAGACAACCCCAAGTCTTACATGCTTAAGATTTGGTTCCCTCCCTATCCATAACTCATATGGAGTCTTTAGGACGGATTTAGTAGGTACCTTGTTAAGTAGGTATGTAGCCGATTCTAGGGCATAATCCCAGAAGGATACTAGAAGGTCGGTAAAACTCATCAAGGAACGAACCATGTCCAACAATGTTCGATTTCTCCTTTCAGATAGACCATTCAACTGTGGCGTCCCTGGTGGAGTCCATTGTGAGATTATACCATTTTCTTTGAGACAATTGAGAAACTCATTGGTTAAGTATTTCCCTCCTCGATCCGATTGAAGAATCTTAATACTCTTACCAGTTTGCTTCTCTACTTCACTTCTGAATTCTTTGAACTCTTTAAACGATTCAAATTTGTATTTTATTAAATACACATATCCAAATCTAGAATGATTATCAGTGAGAGTAATAAAATAAGAATACCCTCCTCGTGCATTTGTTGTTATAGGTTCACATACATCTGTGTGTACCAATGCTAACAACTCTGTAACTCTTTCTCCTTTTCCACTAAAAGGAGATTTAGTCATCTTACCCATGAGATAAGATTCACAAGTTGGATATGATTCGAAATCAGATAGCTCTAAAAGTCCATCTTTATGCAACTTGGTTAATCTTGTTTCATTGATATGACTGAGTCTATAGTGCCACATAAAGGTATAATTAATATCATCTCTTTTTCTTTTCTTAGTTTATTCAATATGAAATATATTTTCATGCAAGTCAAGTATATAAAGTCCATTCAGTAAATTGCCAACACCACATAAAACATTTTTATTATAAATAGAACAACGGTTGTTCTTTATTATATATCAAAACCATCCATATCCAATACAGAAATTGAAATAATGTTTCTTATAAGTGTTGGAACATAATAACAATTATTTAACCTAATGGACTTGCCCGTAGGCAGTGCTAAACAATAAGTTCATATAGCTAATGGAGCAACCTTTGCTCCATTTCCCACTCGTAGGACGACTTCATCCTTGTTCAGCTTTTTACTTCTGATTAGTCACTGCATATTGTTACATATGTGAAAACCAAAGCTGGTATCCAATACCCAAGTAGAATTTTGACTTTCAAAAAAATTAATTTTAATAATGGACAAATCTAGATCGAAAGTTGAAGCTTCTCCAAGCTTATTTTGGTCCGCAAGATACTGCTCGCAGTTTCTCTTACAATGTATCGGCTTATTGCAATGGTAGCATATTCCTTTGCTATCAGAATCAACATTCTTATTATCCTTTCCTTTCGCCTTGCCATTAGCCTTCTTCTTTTTCTTCTTTTTAGAAGATAACTTAGGCCTCTTCCTTTTCTTGGAAGAATCATCCACTAGTAAGACTTAGTTCTTATTTGATAAGAAGTGACCTTCAACATTTTTTAGCATGTTAAGTAACTCAGGCAAGCTGACGTCCAACTTATTCATGTCAAAATTCACAACAAATTGTGAGAAGGTGTCCGGGAGTGACTGGAAGATCAAATGTTGACTTAACTCCCCATCCATTACGAACCCTAGCTGTCCAAGTTGTTCAATCAAATTGATCATCTTTAGGACATGAGTCTCAACGGTAGTGCCCTCAGTCATCCGAGATCGGAAGAGCTCCTTAGATATCTGATATCTAGCAGTCCTACTTTGCTCAACATACAACTCCTTGAGGTGCAAAAATATAGTAGGAGCATCCCTAGTTTCATGCTGACGATGAAGCTCGTTACTCATGGATGCCATCATGATGCATTGAGTCAAGATTGCATCATCTTGCCACTTTCTGAAAATAGCAATCTCTTCCTCAGAGGCTGTTTTTTGTAATATTTGCAGGGACTGGCGAATTTAGGACATAAGATATCATTTCAGTAATGAGAATAATTCTTAGATTCCTTAACCAGTCCGTGTAATTCGGTCTGGTCAGTTTGTTAGCATCAAGTATGCTACACAATGATAATAAGTTTGACATTTTTAAAATTTGCATGTGAAATAGACAATATTTTAGCATATATTCATTTTATTAATTACTAAAATAAATTAGGTCAATTACATCACTATGTAACTCCTTGTATTTTGTCTCTTAGATTATTTTGATCAAGTGGTGACACATCCGAATCAAAATTATCCAAGTTAAGTCCAACCTAGCACTTCCATATGTGTGAAGAGAAAAATACCGTCCTTGTGGTGACACAACAAAACAGTAATGTTCAATTCCTTAATAAGCATCAAATGTGATAAGGCAAGATCTTAAATATTTAATATTTGTCTTGTGTCACAAATATTTAATACTTGTCTTCTGGTGACACAACAAACTCATATTAAATATTTAATACTTTATTGTTTTACAATGCTAGAAGGCGACATTCGATATTAATTTCAAATATCTTTGAACGTTTAAGACTTAATATGATTTCTTTGAGGGGTTTGTTATTAAATTGTCTCATCTTGTTTAGCGCGCATGCACACAAATATATAAAATACGCGTCATATTAATTAACATACGAAGCATGTTATATAATATATAATATATACATAGTAAGCATGCACATATAGAATACTATACTACACCCGAATTGATTATGCACTTTTATTCTAGTTTGGTTCACTAAAGCCACCAAGTCAACCAAAAGGTCAAATCTAGGGTGCAAAAACTAAATTTAAATATAACTATTATATTTAAATCTGGACTCCATTATAAACGGGTCTTCAAGCTCTCCTTGCTCCTTTGTCTCTAATTCTTCAAAATAATTCTAACTAATCATATTACATAAACTATTTACAATAAATAGAAACCTTGATCAGTAGTCAAGGGAAAGTACATAGGAGGGATATAGAATTTACATTAAGAAAAATTAGAGAAGACAAGGTACGCAGACCCTATTTATAAAAACCCATTCATTCAAGCATCCTGTAAAAAAAATCCAATCAGATATTGGTCAATAGTCCATAATCAATCCCTATTTATTATCATACATATCTCCATATGCATATTAATAAATAACATTCATCTCATGAATAATAAAACTATTCCATATATGGATTGATATCATTTAATGGGCAATAAATTTGCTAATATTTAGTTTTGAAACAAAATAAACTCTTTTATTTTAATCAAAAACCAAATCAAAATTAAAATCCTTTAATTTTAGCAATCTGAAATCCTATTCCAGATAAAATAAATATCTGTATTTTAAACTTATTCCAATTAAACAAACCATTTAAGTTAATTGAAGAAAAAATTATTTTCGGATTCTGCTATCCGGCGCAGCTGCGCCCAGAATGAACTGGGAACCGGTGCAGCTGCGCTACACCACCAGAAACTACTTTCTGAGTTTGGGCGCAGCTGCGCTCCAGAATGAACTAGAAGCGACACAGCTACACCGCAAAACAAATTCGCGAAGAACAGATTTTTGCCCAAACATTCGATCCAATCGCATACCATACACATACGGAATCATCAAAATCGATAATTAGCACAAGATTAGGCTCTGATACCACTGTTAGGTTTGTATATTACACAAGCATGCAATCAAATTACATAAATAAAGTGGAAACGCAATAAAACGGATTTTAAAATTTTTTTTTATACAAACCATCACCATGATCTTTTCTTGTGTGCAATTATCAATCAAACGAAAGAGACAGAGATAGAGAATTATACCCTCGTGATTCAAAGCTTTTTCGGGTACAAGTTAACCTCCAAATCCTTCTCGTTCTCCTTGAATTCCACCGATTAAATTTCTTCCTTTGATCAACGTTAGCCACCTAAGTGTTTGGCCTCTAGAGGTGATCCACTAAGGAATAATACTTGTTCAAGAAGATGGGTGTTGACAAAACCCTAGTTTCTATCTCTATAGAAATTGCAAGTACTCTCCACAATTCTAATGCAAGAGTGTGTAACCCTAATCCATGATAAGAGTCCTCTTATTTATAGATATAGGGAAACCTCCTAAACTATTTAGGATTAGAGTTTATATTCTAATTAAACTCTTTTAATTAATTAAACTATTAATCCAATTAGGAATTTATGAGAGTACTTCTATTAATTAATTGTCAAACCCTTTTAGGAATTAAATAATAATAATAATAGTAATAATAATAATATTAAAACTCCTCTTATTAATTTATATTTATAATTTCCAAAATATTAAATAATAAATATTAAGCTATTTAATTTATTCTATCTCCATAGATTAAATTAAATACACACAACTTATTATTACGATTATGCCATTTACTTCTTAAATAAATATTTTTTTTTGTGGTGTGACCCTTTAGGTTCTCCATATTAAACTAGTTATGAATAAATCAATTAGAACAATTCTAATCTTATTTAAATAAATAAATTAAACTATTTAATTTATTTAAATAAATAACATTTATTCTATAATAAGGGTAAGCCCCTTAGCGATCAATGACTTTCTAGATAATATAGATTTCAACATTAATCACAAAAGAAACTTTCAGTGAATAGTTACCGTACAATTCAATCATTCTACCATACAATGTCCCAATTAAATATAAGAAATGGAATTACTATTAAGTCTTATTTTATTTAATTATATGCATTTCAATTTTCAAATGCACAACTCTAAATAATGCAAATTGGAAACTCTTTTCTAATTTTATTCTTCCTTGGCCAAGGACTACTGAGTTGTCATTTTATCGAATCGCATTGGACATTCACATCTTTTACTAAACGTGGTATATTCTTTGTTGATCATTCACCTATCTCCATGTACAAATAATTATACCCAATCATACCTTTGATATACCCTAAAGGTCTTAAGGGATATGTCAAAGTATAACTCATCATACACAAGATACTATAATGATCTCAAGTCCAAGGATTACTTGTACTACTATCACTAAAGGAATTCCTATTGACAAGCAAGTAAAACTCTAGTAGGTATTCCTTAGCGAGTCATGTTCAATGAACTTATTCTCCAATAAGCACCTATATACGTGCTTTAGTCTCTCCACACGAATGATTATGATATCAATTATCCTCTTTCTAAGAGCAAGCAACGTATGTACTAATCTATCCGAATTAACTAATCCCCTTTTAGTAATCTAACGATTAGGAACAAGTTTAGTTTTAAGCTTTCTAAGAATTCAGATCTCATTAGCATGATCATCATCATGATTCTAAAACTATTGCTTAAAACTATGGGTTTATCACATATTAACTAACAACACCATGTAGATAAAGTAAAATACATTTAATACTTTTATTAATAAATGAATAAGATTACAAAGTATATACTTCATTATATCAAATATGATTGGCTTGTGTACATACTACTTTCCGATTTATGAACCGGGTATCACCAAACTGAAAGTAAGAAAGGAGGACGTACCGAAGATAGTATTCAGGACTCGTTACGACCATTATCAGTTATTGGTGATGTCGTTTGGGTTGACGAATGCGCCAACAACATTCATAGATATGATGAATAGGGTGTTCAAATAATATTTAGATAAGTTCATGGTGGTGTTCATCGATGATATTATGGTCTATTCTAAGATGCATGAGGATCATACAGAACTTTTGAGAGTAGTATTAGAGACCTTAAAAAAGAGAAGTTGTATGCGAAATTTACAAAGTGTGAATTTTAGTTTGAGAGGGTGCAGTTTTTGGGGCACGTAATCGATCAGGAGGGGATATCAGTAGATCCAGCAAAAGTGGAGGCAGTGATTAACTAGGAACAGCCAAAGATACCAATGGAGGTACGGAGTTTCTTGGGATTAGCAGGATATTACAAGAGGTTTATCAAGGATTTTTTAAAATTATCAAGTCCCTTGAAAAATTTAACAAGGAAGACAGTAAAGTTTCTTTGGACAGAGAAGTGCGAAGAGAGTTTCCGAGAACTCAAGAAAAGGTTGAGCGAAGCACCGGTGTTGTCATTGCCAGATAACAAAGGTGGTTTCGTGGTGTATAATTATGTGTCGCATAAGGGACTTGGTTGTGTTTTGATGCAGCACGGCAAGGTCATAGCGTATGCGTCACATTAGTTAAAGGATTATGATAAGGGGTACCCTACCCAAGACTTAGAATTAGCAGCGGTTGTATTTGCACTAAAGATATGGAGACACTATTTGTATGGAGAGAAATGTGAGATATACAAAGACCATAAAAGTCTGAAGTATATCTTCACACAAAAACAACTAAATATGAGGCAGCGGAGGTGGTTAGAATTAATCAAAGATTATGATTGTGAGATTATGTATCACCTGGGAAAAGCCAATGTGGTCACCGACGCTTTAAGTAGAAAGGGTCGGGAAAAGTTAAAGATGTTAACAGCTCAAGAGGAGCTTATCAAAGAAATAGAGAAAATGGAAATTGAGGTGAAGTATCCAAAGGAGTCGGAAGAAAAGTTGTTTATAATTAAGACTCGTCCAATCTTACTGAAAAGAGTAAAGGAAGTCCACGATCACGATGGAGATTGTGGCAAAATAAAGAACCAGGTGACAGAAGAAGTGACAGAAGAAGAAAATACTAAGTTCAAAATAGACAATGAAGGATTGTTGAGATTCGAAGGAAGAGTGTGGGTACCAGCAACACCTGAGTTAAAAGAGGAAATTTTACAAGAGGCACATAGTTCGAAGTACTCAACAAGATGTAATTTGAAAAGGGAGGTTGTAAAGTGTGTCAGCACATGCCTAACTTATCAAAGAGTTAAGGCAGAGCATCAGAGATCGAGTGGGTTGTTACAACCACTAGAGATTATAAAGTGGAAATAGGAGCACATAACAATGGATTTTGTGGTGGGACTTCCAACTACTCATGTCTCAATCTAGAATTTTTAGAAATTATTGATAAATAAAATATATTAAGTTATATATTTTATTTAATATATAAATGGAGATATGTTGTGACGCCCCCAAATTTAAGTACCAAATACCCGAACTTGGTGCTCACGATCTACAACATCCAAACACCTTCAAGCAATATATGATAACTAAATGCGGAATAAATAATCATATATTGATAATTTAGAAAGGTTTACATGTAACGCCCCCAAAACTCGGGTCTTACCTTGAACCCGATTCTGGCGCGTCACGGTACTACCCATATAATATAGGCTTACTACATTAATGCAATTATAATAATATTACAACATATCCTAATCCACTCCCAGGTACGAAGACCTTTAATAATACACTTATAATCAAGGTTGAATAAATATCATGATCATTTACAAAATCTCCTACGTGAACGCAAGGTTCAAATTCTGACTTTATTCAATCCCTGAATATTTACTATGTTATTCAATGACTATACATTCGTTATAAGAATATCATTTATACATCAGCGTCATCCTTCTAGTTTACGACTAACATATTCACATCTTACAAACTATAATGGATAACCTTCATTTATAACACAAGGTTTACTTAGTCAAATTCACGTACGTCATATACCGTCATCACAGCTAAATAATTATAATAAAGGAATATTTAGCAACCTTCCTGTTTCCATGCGTCTCTAATCCTTATCATCACGATATCAAGATAATTGCATTGCATCGTAAATATGCAAAAGTTTTATTTTTGCAAGAATGAGCACGACGGCTCAGCAAGAACTAACAATTTTCATATTTCATGCTTCATGTAACACATAAGTTTGCATTTATCCATGCATCATGATTCTCATACTATGCATCTTACTCATTCATTACAAATCTTATGCAATTCATCTATATATAGGCATCATGTATCTCATAGCATACCTCATGCATCTCACATTGTATATTTACAATAATTTAAGTTCCATATAGATCAATATAGTCACATAATTGCACATTGTGCACACTTTAATCATGCTCGCATATAATCCACATAATAGCGAAAGATTTAATAATCAAGTCATGTATTTCAATACATTTAAATAATCAACAAGTTACTGAAAGAACTTGCCTTAAGCGTTCCTTGCCAAATTATGATGGCTCGTCCTTCAAATATCCTACACAATTTATTTAACAATAAAACACTAATTAGCCACTAAAAAGGCTTCATATATTGGTTCACATTAATATAGTCTCACTCCATTATAATGTTCATTTGTTTAACTCGAAACACTATTTAAGTTCATTAACATTTTAAACGGCGTTTCGACGTTTACACGCCACACGCCTAATTCGCCTCTTTTGCATGTGCTTAGCATGCTCATACATTGGGTTATAACACGCTATAATATTCCATTCTTATTAGAAACATAATAGTAAACAAGATTATACACACTAGTTATGGCGATACGACACTTGCGCGTCCGTACGCCAACCTTGCCTATTCGAATGCCCAAGGAACACGCAATTGCGTACGCCTAGCACGCCCATACGATTTATCTAATGCTCATTGGTTAATGATGAGTATCATTATAATACATAACTTTCATGTTTTAAAACTTAGAACATCATTTTACATTGTCGGGAGCATTACATGCGCTTACGCGCATGCCCGACACCCTCCGATTGCCCCTAATTACACATCAGTCCTATAAAATGGCCAATTTAGGCCATGCTACAGACCTCAAATTGAAAAACTCAAAGAACGAAAGTTTTAGGTCTACTCTTCCTCTTTTCGAATTATCTTGAATTACCTAAATCCGAGTTTGTATGAGAAAGTTATGCCTATTTTAGTAAAGGACGTCAAAGCTGATTCTGGCCTAAACTTGGCTCGGCGTAGCTACGGCCAAAACATGCCTATCACCGGTGTACGTACGCCCAAGGCATCAGTAGCATCAGTGTAAGGGTGGCGTACGTACGCCCATACTTAGTTTGATGCTCTGTTTTTTGAGTTCTAGACCTATCTTACTTCCAACCACCATAAATCCTTCTATACACATTCAAATTGGTCCATTTCAGACTCTATGGACTCTTAAGACATAGAGCTACAACATATCAAAAATTTAGAGCTACCCATTGACATTAACATGGCCAAATCTTAGGCTAAAGTATCAACTCACGCTCTATTTTCTTGTTTTTGGTGTTCTTGGTGTTCTTCACCAAAATTATCATCAAATCTTTGTTTTTACACCTTTTCAATCCATTCCAACTGGGTTATTCTCATAACCCATGGAAGTATAACATCATACCAATAAACAAATTAACCAAACCCGAAATCATAGCTACATGTCCTCTAAAATTCGGCCAAATGGTCCATTTGTCCAAAGTTCATTGTTTTTCATGTTCTTCATCCTCCTTAAGCATATATACAGATTTTTCTTTGTTTTTGTTCCACTTTCATGTTATTAATGGTTTATATAGTATCTTAACAACATATATAAACAACCACAAACAACAACAATAGCCAAAAATTTCCAGAAAATCCAAACCCATCACAAAAGCTTGAAAAGCTTGAAAAACTCAAAAATGGTGGAGAGATGGTGGAAGAAGTGATTACCTCTTGTTTCTTACTTCTTGAAGGTTATGGAGGTTTGCTAGGGCTTCCTCTTCCTCCTCTTGCTCCTTCCCACGCTTCTTCTTCTCCTCTTCTCTCCTCCATCCGAACCTTTTTTCTTCTTCTTCTGTTTTGTTTTTCTTCCTTGCTTTTCCAGGAATTTTCTCTCTCTCTCTCCTCTAAACTGAACTCTCTCTTCCCTACTTAGGATTGCTGAAGTTTGAAAATGGAGAGGAGAAAGAAATCAGATGGTTGGAAGAGGAAATGAGGGGCTCCATGCATTGGGTTGGGGAAAAGGGCCAATAATGCCGAGCATTCCCTCCCTTCCTTCATTCTCATTGGTCCAAAATGGGGAAGTTAGTTCCTTCTTGGAGTAACAAACACAAATAATACACTCAATTGGTCTTTTTTATACCCGAATACTCCCACCTTTGTACCCAATATGGTTAATAACTTTACCTAAAATTAAAAAGGGTTATCCCATAAATTATTGGGGCGCGTAAAAATATTTATTATGGGGTTTGTCCATTTATTCGGAACACCCATATTATACACTTCGGATATAGATAAAATCACGCATCAGCTCAAATAAAATTTTTGACGCTTGAAAAAATTATTCATTCGCATACACGTCTTAACGAAATTAATAGAAATCGAAAAAGACGTAAAAATATTCGGGCATGAATAGTATCATGAATAGTGCATTGGTAAACGTGCCCCGTGAATAGTGATTTAGCGATTTTTTGCGAAATCAATTTATCCGCTTTTGCGAAGCCACGACACATAAAATTCATGTGTTAACATAATCTAGGTTATAAAATAACCTCAAAACACATCTCACAAAATAATATTTAATCTATTTAATAATATTAATAAACCCAAATTACAAGGGTATTCACGATTCGCGATCGCTACTCTTCCCGATTAACTCCCCATAATCATATACATCAATGCACATATATCCCACCCATAAATTTAGGTTAGTGCCTTTACAATAAATAACTCGTTCAATAACATTATCCTTCAACTATTTATTTAATCCAATAAATAGTACTCTAGAGATATTTCTCGAAACCACCAAATTAGCTTATATGAAAACTTTCATGCATACTAATCATCGTCTACACACAGTCTAGGTTATAATATAACCTTTAAATGCTCAACACATAATATTATTAACAAAAGTTTATTTTATTTAATAATATCCATAAGCTCGAATTACCAAGCTACCCACGACTCGCGATCGTTACAATTATTAACTAGTAACTCATTCATTCTGAATCTATGTATATATTTTGTATTTATATATATATAAATATATATATATATATATATACATATTAAGCTCACCAAACATATCACATAAATATATATATATATATATATATATATATATATATTTATATATAACACATATATACGCAAACTCGAATCATAATAAGAATTATTCTATATTAAATTCTTATTATAATTATTCTCGAAAAATCCGGGTTGTCACATATGTTGAGTTTGATTGCATAAATGTGTATGAGCGGTGAAGTGTGTTATTTTTTTGTGTGAATGATTAATTGTGTAAGTAAATGTGAATGATATGCATTTATTTGGAAAGATATATTTAATAGTTAATAGAACTATTAAATAAATTGTTTGAATTAGCCATGAGATGAAATTCACTAATTGAAAGTTAGTGAGTTAATATGTATGTTTTAATTAATTAAATAATGAAATTTATTTAATTAAATATGATAGTTATATTTGTCTTATAATATTAAAATATAACATGAATAACAAAATAATATTTAATGTTATTTCAAATGGATATACATTAAAAATATATGAGGTCCAATATATATTATATGTATATTGACATCAAGTTTGTGAATTAAAATAGTTAATTGAATATTAATTATTTTAATTGATTCGTTATGTTAAATAACTGAATTAAAATAATTAATTTAATATTAATTATTTTAATACAATTGGTTCGTTATATTAAATATATTATTTTATTTAATGTATTAATTCTATTTTTATTAGAAATGTTAAATAATTATAATACATTAATTGGTATATGTATTAAAAGTATAATATATATTATATATATATAAGTAATGTAAGTATGTAATATATGAAGTATGTATGCTGTAAAAAGGGAATTAAGAAGCATGAGCTGCTGAGTATTTAGTGCAAAGTGGATGAGTCATTACCCTTAAGGCTTAACATCAGTATGCCAAGCAAGAGCTGTAGGATTATTAAACCAATACACTTACACTAAGCTAGCGTATTGTCTGAAAAACAAAAAGAAGACAAAGAAGACTTAAGTTATTCTCATTCTTCTCTGTCCCAAATCAATTCCAAGTTTAGCTTCCATCCTTGTTAACTCAAAAGCTTCCAAGACTTACAAATCTCTACCAAAGCTTTGCAAAACTAAAAGCTATATATATATCAAATCAAGAGGTAATTCATTTACTATTACTACGTTCTACAAAATTGGGTATTCATATGTAATTCCTTTGCTTGGTTAGACAATTACTTGCTTGGTTGTGTAATTGTTGTTGTGATAGGATGGTATATGCCATGGAATGATAAGTAAAACATTTCTATGTAGAAATTTGGGCTAACCTATGATTAAATGTCTATGAAATCAAGCTTTTAAAACTACGCCCACAACGTGTTAGATTAAATGCCTCAATGAAAAAAGTTAGCTAAAACATGGAAATTAATTGTTGTATATGTAGAAATATGATACATGTATTAGTTTGGGGTGATTCTATATGTATGAAATGTGTTAAGGCAAGTTAAGAAGATAGTATGAATAAATTTAGAAAATCTGCAGAAAACAGAGTAAGAAATGCTGTCTGCTGAAGTAGCGCGGTCGCGCTACTTCCAGGCAATAAACCAGTGCGGCTGCGCCGTGCACCAGATTTTAAAAAAAAATTATTTGTTAAAGGGACTTGATTCACATGCATAGCAATCCTTCTTGACTTAAAATCTCTAATCCGATGTAAGTTAACATAACTTGTTTATATAAAGATTGGATCAAATGGGAAGTTAGTTTTGGATTAGCTAACTAATGTTAGACAAGTATAACAAAGCGTTAAACGAACTCCCGAGCATATCGCTTAAACGTTCGCCTAAACCAAGTCAGACGCATGGCATTTAGACCCTGAAACGCCGTGACTAATGTCAAAGCATGTAAAAAGTATGTCAATTCTAATGAAACAAGCAATGTAAGAAGTAAACTAAAGTCACTTTAAAAAAAATTAGCATTAATGATGTGACTAATTGGTATTTATGTATGAATGTCATTGTGTAGGGTAGTTAAAAGACAATTAACGTCAAGTGTTTAATCAACGCATAAGGCAAGTTTCTTGTTGTCCAAAATTAGTATTGACAATTTACACGCAAGTATACGTGGTCAACAAGTAATAAAAAGTAAGTAGAGTATCGTTTCCACGAGGAAATATGTTAATATTTAACAATTACTAATTCTAACTAAATTAATCCTATTTAAACTACGAATGATATTTGAGAATTAAAATTAACTAAAATTAACTACTAAAATAATTAATCACAAGAAAAATGCAGATTTAAAAGCTTAAGATTACAACTTCCCTTAGTATTTCATTTAAACTAACACACTCTCTATTCAATTAATTAATTACAATGAATCGCTAATCAAGAATTTTTTATATTATTCATGCACTTCTTTCGATAGACACATGAACAAATCCTTGTAAATCCAACAATTAAGCAACAAAATTATAAGGAACACCCTAATTAATTAACGCACTATATTCCTATGTGAATTATGTTAATTAAGGTTTCAAGCACATATTCTTTTAATGGCTGCAAAAGACATATAGGTATATTCCTATTCTATACGCTAAACATATTAACCTTATTCATATTATATAAACAGATACTATCATATCCAAATCTAAATCTATACTCCATCTTCCAATTTTTTATAAATTATTCCGGTAATTGTTGATCAGACAATTAATAAATAAACACAAGATATGATAAACGATTCAAGAGTAATCAATTTAAATTAAGTAGAAAGCATCAATCTAAATTATATACTAAGTTCTGTTGTAATCTTAATTGAAAGTTTAGTTCATAACAATAAAGGAAAACATCATCTAGATAATAAATAAAAACATCCCAGAGATTACAGAAATTAAAGATAAAAGAAAAGGATAGAAAAAACTATAAACTCGCTCCCAATCTCTGTCTTGATCTTTAAGTTCTGTAAATCTCCTTCGTGTTCTCCTCGTTGTTTTCTTTGCAAAATCTTGTTATGCTATGTTCTGAAGTCTTCTCCTTTGTATATTAATAAAACCCTCATTCAGATTCCTAATTGGCTTCAATTTTTCCTCACAGCCGCACAAAACCTTCTCATTCTGTATTAGAGCGCCTCTAGGCGCTCAACCTAGTTCAAATCCAAGTGCCTAGGCGCTTGACTAGGACCACATATTTACAAAAATGCCACTCGGCCCAATTTTTAATCCTTTTTAATTCTTTTCTTCACCAAATGACTTCTATGTCCCTCCAACTCCATCCTAAAACAAATAAACTGTGACGCCCCCAAATCCGTGTAACATCAAACACAGGATATGGTGCTCACGATACATCATACCCCATCATCTAACTAAATAAACCTCATAAATAATAATAATAATATTTACAATAGTATTTGATAATAAACCCAAATATAAATCCAAACATAATCCCAAGTTACAAAACCTTAAATAAACTTAAACTTAGCGTTCATCGCTACATTACATCAATGCGGAAAATCTAGACTTATTACAAAGAAATAAGTTTCATCATTTCATCTTAGCCTTTCCCTTGTCCTTGCCCGAGCCCTCGGCCTTCTCACCCTTAACTGAAAGGTTTAAGCAAGAATGAGCACAATTTGCCCAGCAAGTATAACAAGTAATTTGATAATAAATACCAAGGATAGATATATCTGTAAAGGCATTTCTCAACAATTGAAAGAGTATTGAAGAGGTAAATACGAATTAGAGTTAAGAGTTAAGAATTTTCAATAGTGTACTAAGGGGTGTTGATACCCTGAAACATTGTTTTGTTTCATCGAAAACCATCAGAAGCTTTTATCAATCAGATAGATTATAAAACCTTCTCTGCAAGTACTCCAGGTGATCAGCCTTTCGTACCCTACATTGTGCACAAGTATGAAATTTAAAACGCGTAAGCGTAAATGGGACTATATGCCCGACATCTATTTGCCCGTTATTCGGGTTGTTCATCTTAGTATCATGCGAGACCGCACCAAAGCAATTTGGATTGGTAAACTTTAATAGCTACAATGAATTTGAATTGTTCAAACAATATAACGTTACGCATCAATAATATCTAGCCGGAACAAAAGGCCAGAAAAGCATACTTGAAAGCAATTCGTAATAGTTAAGAACTTTAAAACATAACAATTGTAAAAACAATTGAGTAATCATCAATAAAGCTTGTACAATGGATTTGTATAGCTTACGACATAAGAAACTCACGATCAATGAATAAATGAATAATGATAGAATATTTGTTCAATTGAAATAATAAACTCTAGAAGCTTGCTCAATAAAAAGTAGAGTCAAGAAACTTGCGTAAATGAGAAGTAGGGTTTAAGAACTTGCCTGATAAGTCTTCTATATTTAAAGTTATCTATTGGTTCTTCACGTAACCTATTCACATGTGTCACGTTAAGTAATTTGATCTTCAAACACCACTTTGAAGTGTAATGGTTCCCTTTTATTTTAATAAAATGATTAAACTCACACGTATTCAAATACAATTCAATTACATAACATGTTGCTATGAATAGGCCACGTGGTTAAATAAAAGAAACTGGGAAACATAAATTTGTGACATTTTTCGGACCAAAAATCTGCATAAAATATACTTAAGGGTCTCAAGTCGGAAAAATCTCATTTTCCATAATTATGACATCCCATATATAATTAAATTCATTTATCCATATAACATCATTTATATGAAAAAAAATACCAAATCAATCTCAAAAATATTTCTTTTATGTAATTTTGTAGAATATAGTCCCACATTGAACATATATTTTTTTTCCGGAATTAATAAAATTTATCTATTATTTTTAAATAGCCCATAATAGCCAAATATTCTCAGATTTTTCATAAATCGAGATTAGCTCCAAAAATTCTGAAAGTTTCAGGGTTATCTCCTGCTATACCCATGAACGTCCAGTAAAAATTTTGTAATATTTAGACTTATACACAGAGAGTTATTCAGGCATCGATTCAAATAATGACCTTAGCCGTAAAATCCATAACTCTCAAACCGTATGGCCAAAAATTCTCAAATTTTTACAGGACCTTCATATCTTCTTATAGTAATACTCCAAATTTTTCCAGCATTTTTAATGTACAAAATAGTGGACGAAAATGCCCCCAAAACAGACTGATCCAAACAGTTACAAGAAAGACATCAAATTTGTTTTGTTTCTTGCAGCCACTTTTGCGATTTTATTCCAACAAATCTAAAGATGATATGACCATAATACTTGGACACAATAAACTTCATACAGCAAGGTATTTTAAAAAAATATAACATTCATAAAACTAGCATGCTAAGACCACAAACCAGTTGCCTAGATAAGCGTGCACGACTGTTCTTGAGACTTAGAAATTTCTGGGAATTTCCCAGAATCTGCAGTTTTTCTTATTTTCATGCTTGCTCCCGAAAATCATATCTTACTCGATTTAATTCGGATTGCATTCAAACTTGGTCAGGTTAGAGATCATGCTACCTTTTGATGAATTCCCTTTTTGATTAATCTGAGATGATGCTATACTTGTTGCTTGATTACTCCCCAGAATTCTTCCTAGCCTTCTTTCTCACTCTCAATTTGGAAATTTTCTCTCGGATGTGTAGATTGTAGCAAAAATAAAGAAATACTAGAGAGGATGTATATATATAATGCTTGCTTTCCTTCATAATTTTATCCTTCAATCATCAGTTTCAGCCCTTAATTACCCCATACATCAGTTACAATCCATCATTCAGATGAGTAGAGAGGGAGGTTATGGAATGAAAAGTCATGGAATAAAAGAAAAGGAAATGAAAGAAATTGTAACTCCCATATTTCTAATTCCTATACACAATCCGTGTACTCCCTCTTCAAATTGTCCCAAATTGCAAGTCACATGGGCCCCACCAATTCAGCTGATGCAATTTAATTCTTTTCATAATTATTTTAATCATTTAATCAATTAATAAGCTATTTGACTATTTTGCCCTCCGGAACCAAACTATTCGATACTAATATCGATTCCTACTAAAATCGACATTCCGAACGTCGTGGGATTATTCGTTTTGCCAAATTAGCTTTCGAAATTCGAGCTTTCCTTTTTATCCGAAAAAAAAAATCAACCGATTGACTTTGACCAAAAAGTCAACCCCGACACATTTTGTGATTACAGTTTATTTTGACTAATTTCGACGTTCCGGACTCAAATATACAGTCCGTGTCTTCAAATTCCACTCCGAACTCAATATTGAGTTTTTAATTTCATTCCTTGTAATTTATTAAAATTAATAACTAATTAGTTAATTCACATAGTTAAATTAATCAAAACCAACTATTTAAATTCATCTCGTCACATATCACAATTAAATATATCTATATACATAACACATATACATATAATAATTGAATCACATAAGAGTTTTACATAAATTTAATTTATTATAAATATTAAATTACAAATTGACCTCGGATATTACATTCACCCTCCCTTATAAGGATTCCGTCCCCGGAATCATTACAAAGTTAAACAAAAAAGATTTGGGTAGTTTTTCATCATCTTTTCCTCGAGTTCCCACGTAGCTTCTTCAGCATTGTGGTTCCTCCATACAACCTTTACAGAAGGTATTATCTTATTTCTTAGAACTTGCTCTTTCCTATCAATAATTTGTACAGGGATTTCTTCATAAGTTAAATCTTTCTCAAACTGAATGGGTTCATATTCTATGACATGCTTGTAATCCTGCTTGTAAGGTCGTAGAACTGACACATGGAACACATTGTGTACATGCTCCAACTCTGGAGGTAAAGCTATTTCATAAGCTACCTCACCTACTCGTCTCAACACTTCAAAGGGTCCTATAAATCTCGGACTCAGTTTTCCCTTCTTCCCAAATCTCATCTTCCCCTTCCAAGGAGATACTTTCAGAAACACATAAGTACCCGACGTCAAAGTCGCGTTGTTGCCTATGTTGATCAGCATATTTCTTCTGTCGATCTTGAGCCGTCACTAATCTTGCTCGTATCGTTTTGACAACATCTGCAGTCTGTTGTACCAATTCTGGCCCTAGCAGTTGACGTTCACCTACTTCATCCCAGCACAATGGTGTTCTGCACTTTCTACCATACAGAGCTTCATAAGGTGGCATACCGATGCTCGCGTGGTAACTATTGTTGTATGCAAACTCCACCAATGGTAGATGGTCATCCCAACTTCCTTTGAAATCCATAATGCACGCCCTTAACATGTCCTTTAGAGTTTGAATTGTTCTTTCGCTTTGCCCATCTGTCTGAGGATGATATGCAGTGCTCAACCTCAGTTGCGTTCCCATGCGTTCTTGAAAGCTTTTCCAAAAATTTGCTGTGAATCGCGGGTCGCGATCTGACACAATCGATACCGGCACACCGTGCCTAGAGACGATTTCTTTGATGTAGAGTTTGGCCAATTGATCCAAGTTGAATCTGATCTTGATGGGTAAGAAGTGCGCTGACTTAGTTAATCGATCAACGATCACCCATACTGCATCATAACCTTTCTGTGTAGTTGGAAGTCCTACCACGAAGTTCATCGTAATATGCTCCCACTTCCATTCTGGTATTTCTAAAGGTTGAAGTAACCCGCTCGGTTTCTGATGTTCTGCCTTGACTCTCTGGCATGTTAAGCATCTGCTGACGCACTCCGCGACCTCTCTTTTCATGTTAGGCCACCAAAAATGTTGACGAAGATCCCGATACATCTTTGTGCTTCCCGGATGAATCGAGTAACTTGAACTATGAGCTTCTTGCAAAATCTCTTCTTTTAAATCAGATACCGCTGGCACCCAAATTCTCCCCTCAAATCTTAATAGTCCATCACCATCCACGCTGAACTTAAGCTTTTCCCCATCTGAAATTATTTTTCTCACCTTCTCACATTCTTCATCGCTACCTTGTGCTTCCTTTATTTTGTCCAATAGAGTCGGACGAGCCTCCATTGCGAACAATTTCTCATCGGACTCCCTTGGACACTTTACTTCGAGCTCCAATCTTGCCATTTCCTTAATTAACTCATCTTGAGCTGTTAACATTGCCAATTTACCACTACCTTTTCTGCTTAACGCATCTGCTACCACGTTAGCTTTCCCCGGATGATATAAGATTTCGCAATCGTAGTCCTTTATTAGTTCCAACCATCTCCTTTGTCGCATATTCAACTCCTTCTGCGTGAAGATATACTTTAGACTTTTATGGTCTGTGTATATTTCACATTTTACACCATATAAATAGTGCCTCCATATTTTTAGGGCAAATACCACCGCTGCCAATTCCAGGTCATGGGTAGGATATCCCTTTTCGTAATCCTTCAACTGACGCGATGCGTACGCAATAACTTTACCATGTTGCATAAGCACACAACCAAGTCCTTTGTGTGACGCATCACTGTAAATCACAAAATCACCTGTATCGTCTGGTAAAGACAACACTGGTGCTTCACTTAACCTTTTCTTCAGTTCCTGAAAACTTTCTTCACACTTCTCCGTCCCAAACAAATTTTACCGACTTCCTTGTCAAATTAGTCAGAGTCCCTGCTATTTTCGAAAAATCCTGGATGAACCTCCTGTAATAACCTGCCAAAAACCCAAGAAACTTCTTACTTCTGTTGGTGTCTTCGGTTGTTCCCAATTAAGTACTGCCTCGGCCTCCACTTTTGTTGGATCCACAGAGATTCCGTCTTTGTCAATCACGTGACCCAAAAATTAAACTTTTTCCAACCAGAATTCACACTTCGAAAATTTCGCGTACAACTTCTCCTTCCTCAACGCTTCCAACACCATTCTTAAATGTTCAGCATGATCCTCCTGTGTCTTAGAGTAGACCAGAATATCATCTATGAACACAACTACGAATTTATCCAAGTATTGCTTGAACACTCGGTTCATCATGTCCATAAATGCTGCTGGAGCATTTGTTAATCCAAATGACATCACTAGGAATTCGTAATGGCCGTAACGAGTCCTGAATGCTGTCTTAGGTACATCTTCCTTTTTCACCTTTAACTGGTGATATCCCGTCCTCAAGTCAATTTTGGAAAAATACTTCGCTCCCTTCAATTGATCGAACAGATCATCTATCCTAGGCAGTGGGTACTTGTTCTTGATCGTCACTTTGTTCAACTCCCGATAGTCGATACAAAGTCTTAACGATCCATCCTTTTTTTTCACAAATAAAACTGGCGCTCCCCAAGGAGACACGCTCGGTTGGATATACTTCTTATCCAACAACTCCTGCAACTGCACCATCAGTTCTCTCATCTCCACTGGTACCATTCTATATGGGGCTTTTGAAATCGGCGATGTTCCCGGTACTACATCTATAACGAATTCGACCTCCCTATCTGGCGGAAGACCTGGCAAATCCCCCGGAAACACATCTAAAAATTCATTTACTACGGGTATCTGTTCCATCTCTGTCTCTGCTTTTTGGGTATTAACGATATGAGCCAGATAACCTACACATCCTTTTCTTAACAACTTCCTAGCTTGCATCATCGTCAGACAACTCGAGTGTCTAGGCGATTTACTACCATAGAACACTACCTTAGACCGATTTGGAGTCTGAAGGTTTATACACTTTTTCTGGCAATCTATTATTGCCCCATGGTTAAATAACCAATCCATACCTAGAATTACATCAAATTCTCCTAGCTGAATTGGAATTAAATCCACAGGTAACTTATACCCCCTTATATCTATAACACAATTCCTATGAATATGGCTAACATGAATTATTTCCTTATTCGCAACTTCTATGTTCATCGGGTATTCTAATTCTTCCTGAGGTAAGTTTTAATCGTTGGGAGAATTCATGTGATACGAAGGAACAAGTAGCACCCGAATCAAATAATATGTATGCAGCTATATCATTGACCGGAATGATACCTGACACCACGTCCTTAGATGCGACCGCATCTTGAACTGTCATGTTAAAAGTCCTTGCTGTTGGTCGATTCTGAGTTGGTGGTCCCGAAATTGTGAGATTTCCACCGCTTGATCCCCTTCCTCCACCTGAATTTTTCTTTGGGCAATTCCTGGCCTGATGATCCAATGCTCCGCAGTTGAAGCATCCATTCTTCTTTGGGGCGGGGCAGTTCGGAGAAATGTGCCCCTCTTGACCGCAGTTAAAGCATACATTCTTCCCTTTGAGGCACGCGCCAGAATGGTTCTTCCCACACTCCTTGCACGCCTCAGATCTCCTCTTTGCATCCCCTGACTTGCCTCCAGAATTCCCCGGATTGTAGTTGTTATTGTTGTTGTTGTTATTCCACTTCCTCTTGTTACCACTGCTACTACCTTCCCCTCTATTTCCCCCTTCATTCTTCTTCTTCTTCTCCTTGTTGAATTTCATCAGAGCTTCACTTCCACCCTCAGCAATAATGGCCTTCTCCATGAGAGTAACGAAACTGTTCGTCTGCAACACCGAGAGTCTGCTGTATAACCACGGCTTGAGGCCCTGCTCAAACCTTCTTGTCTTTCTCTCTTCAGTGTCGACCTGATGAGGTGCAAACCTCGCCTGCTCGTTAAACTTTGCGGCGTACTGGGGTACTGTCATATCTTCTTGCTTTAGTTCCAAGAATCGCATCTCCATGCGACTCTGCATGCTGAGGGGAAAGTAATTTTCGAAAAAGACCTCCTTGAATCGCTCCCACGAAACCACACCTTCTCCAGCTCTGTTCTGGTTCGCCTCCCACCAGAAGTTAGCTTCTCCTTTAAGCATATACATGGCGAAGATTGTTTTCTGCTCTTCCCCTACTCGGGCGATAGCAAACGCCTTTTCGATCTCTTTAATCCATGTTTGGGCTTCAATGGGTTCTGTGGTCCCTTTGAATTCAGGGGGTCCCACGCTTTTGAAGTCCTTAAAGGTTGCCACTTGGGCCGTCAGAGGGTTATTGTTATTATTCGGGGTCCGATTCTGTAGTGCCCCAACTAGTAGGTCAACAAATTGTTGCATGGGGTTCGGTTGGTCCTCAACACTATTAGATGATTCTTCTGGTGGTTGTTGACGTCTAGGTCTTCCTCTAGGCATATTCTGTTTTAATAGGAATTTATATGTTATTAACACATAATTTAATCTTACAACATTTATAACTCAGGTAAAGATTTAATTATCACATCACACATTTAAATAAACACATCTTTATTCAAATGAAAACCATAAAACCAAGGTATTTAGCATGTTATGGCAAAATGCCATTTACATCACTTACTTAAAACTGAAATTTGAATATTTACATCAATAGCTAATCATTCAATACGACATTAATAAAAGGTTCATAGTAATATAAACTCAAAGACCCCTCCTAATGGCGTCTTCATACTCCTCATTAGCTATGTCCAGAACTAGTCCTCGGCTTATTGCGTAACCAGACTGGTGTTCCTCATGTGGGTAGTAGTAGACTCTATGTTGAAACCTCTCATGCGCCGTCCTAAACGCGTATCGCAACCTATCCATCTTAACTTTCTTGTTCCTCACCTCATCCTCTACCTCATCCCTCTGGTTTTGAGCCCTTACACGACCTTTCATCTCATCCTTCCAGTAAGTGGTAATCAATTGCTTGTCTGTTTGGAGACCTTGAACTCTTGTCTCCAGCCCACTCACAGTATTTCCCATGTGAGCCCGGATGGCCTCTTTCTCTACCTGCAACCTCTCCGCCTTACTGTCTGCTGCCCTCAGCTTGTCTGCCAGCTCCACATTCCTAGCCAACAGATGGTGCACCAACGCACCTAGCTGAGCCACAGCTCCCTGCTCCGTCTGATACAGATCCTCCAACTCATGGACTCTATCGTCTAACTCCGTATTCCTATCCATCAACTCGTCCATCAAATCATCCTCGGGTGAGGCATCCTCCTGGGGTGATCCATCCGAGTCCTCCGCGGGATCCTCCTCAGGGTCCTCCTCTGGATCCGAATCAGCTGTTGCCTCAGCTATGGGCTCAGGTACAGCTGCTACCAACTGTTCACTCACCACATGGATATCCCTAATCTCCTACTCGCTTGACATCCTACAATCAAAACAAATAACTAGATTAGTATTTTAAAATAAGTTTTTATTAAAAATAAAATAAAATAAATCATATACATCACTTAGAACTCTACGCGAGTTCATCTTCTTCCTATCTCCACTAATTCCACTAAGGTTATATCCTTAGGTTCTCCCACCTAAGGTTCTATAACCTAAAGCTCTGATACCAACCTGTGACGCCCCCAAATCCGTGTAACATCAAACACAGGATATGGTGCTCACGATATATCATACCCCATCATCTAACTAAATAAACCTCATAAATAATAATAATAATATTTACAATAGTATTTGATAATAAACCCAAATATAAATCCAAACATAATCCCAAGTTACAAAACCTTAAATAAACTTAAACTTAGCGTTCATCGCTACATTACATCAATGCGGAAAATCTAGACTTATTACAAAGAAATAAGTTTCATCATTTCATCTTAGCCTTTCCCTTGTCCTTGCCCGAGCCCTCGGCCTTCTCACCCTTAACTGAAAGGTTTAAGCAAGAATGAGCACAATTTGCCCAGCAAGTATAACAAGTAATTTGATAATAAATACCAAGGATAGATATATCTGTAAAGGCATTTCTCAACAATTGAAAGAGTATTGAAGAGGTAAATACGAATTAGAGTTAAGAGTTAAGAATTTTCAATAGTGTACTAAGGGGTGTTGATACCCTGAACATTGTTTTGTTTCATCGAAAACCATCAGAAGCTTTTATCAATCAGATAGATTATAAAACCTTCTCTGCAAGTACTCCAGGTGATCAGCCTTTCGTACCCTACATTGTGCACAAGTATGAAATTTAAACGCGTAAGCGTAAATGGGACTATATGAAAGTAATATGCCCTCAAGCCAATTATATTTGATGTAATAAGCATTTACTTTGTAATCTTATTCAAATATTAATAATAGAATAAAAGGCATATTTTATCCATGTTAATTGGTTGAATTAATAAATGTGATGAACCCATAGTTTTCGAGCAATGCTTTTAGAA
Organism: Aralia elata; assembly: GCA_034770075.1. NCBI lineage: Eukaryota > Viridiplantae > Streptophyta > Magnoliopsida > Apiales > Araliaceae > Aralia > Aralia elata. The sequence goes on along the minus strand of CM068387.1, from coordinate 42,913,782 downwards.
TCATGATGAGATCATGCTAGTGAGATCTAAATTCAAGAAAGCTCAAAACTAAAATGTTCCTAATCGATGGATCACTAATATTGGGATTACTGATCCGGATAGATTAGTACATACTATGCTTGATCTTTAGAAGATAATGATTGATCTCATAATCATTTGTGTGAAGACACTAAAGCAAGTATGTAGGTGCTTATTAGAGAATAAGTTCACTGAACGTGACTCGCTTAAAGAACCCTAATGGAGTTTTATTCACCTGTCAATAGGGAAGTTCTTAAGTGATAGTTGTACAAGTGATCCTTGGACTTGAGATCATCATAGTACCTTGTGTATGTTAAGTTATACTTTGTCATATTCCTTAATACCTTAGGGTATGTCATAGGGTATGTACGGGTATAATAAAAGTATACACGGAGGTAGGTGAATGATCGACAAAGGATCTACCACTTCTGATAAAGGGAGAGAATGTCCTATGCGATTTGATAAATGACAGCTCAAAAGTCCCTGGCCAGGGTTTGAATGAAAATTAGAAAGGAGTTTCCTAATTTAACATTAATCGGAGTTGTGCATTCTTAAATCGAAATGCATATGATTAAATAAAATAAGACTTGTCAGTAAATCCATGTCTTATATTTAATCGGGACATTGTATGGTAGAAGGATTGAATTGTACGGTAACTACTACTGAATAGGTTCTATGTGATTAAACATTAATTTCATATTATTCGGATAGTCATGATACATTATCGTAAGGTGTCCCTCATGATGTAAAATAAATATTATTTTATTTATGTTTGAATTAAAGGAGTTTAATTCATTATAAATAATATTAGAATTGTTCTAATTTATTTATTCTATTCTACTACCGGCATAATATTGAACCTAAAGGGTCACACACCGCAAAAAGAATAATATTATATTAGAAGAAATTGGCTTAATGATAATAAATTAAGTATTTAATTTATTAGTTGAAATAAATTGAAATGCTTAATATTTATAATGATATATTTGGAGAAATATTGAATTATAAATTAATAAGAGAAATCTTATTATTATTATTATCATTTAATTCTTAATTAGATTAAGAATTAATTTAAATGAAATGTAAATATCATTTAAATTAAATGCAAAAGGTGGGCTAAGCTAATAACATGTGTTAGTTGCTTAAATGCAAAACATGTGGGTTAGGAGAATAATGTTACTTACATATTATGTAAGTATTATTCTTGGTAGTATACTAATTGAATTAGGGTTTTCCTAATTCATCTAACCTAGCATTTATTGCACTTAGAGAAGTGCTAGCCTCCATCTAATGAAAGAGTTCTTGATGAAGGGTTCTTATTATTCTTAAGAGTTAGGAATAAAAGATTTAATTGGATTAGCCATCCAAGATTTCTAGGAAATCAAATATTGTTTCTTGTATAATCATTCTTGGTGGATTACCTCTAGAGTGCTACATACACTTTGTAGCTAGTGTTTAATTCAAGGAACAAAGATTGGAGGAGCTTGAAGAAATCAACAAAGGATTGTAGATTGTAAGAGCTTGAAGAAATCAAGAGAGGAGTAGATCTTGTAGCGGTTCAAAGGTTGGATCTATTAAGGTATTATCTCTTGTTAATCTTCATCAATTAATAGTTATGCATAAGGTGATTCATGGATAAGTTGCAAAAATTTTAATTTCCATTTTTCCGTTGCGTATTACAATTAGATTGTGATTTTGCATACTTACAGTGGTATCAAGAGCCATCCTTATGCGTACTATTAATTGTATCAATCATATATATGTTGATATGTGTTTAGAACAATTTTTTGGGTATAATTGTTAGTATGAAATTATGTTTTTTGGAAAAACATCAAAAGCAAAAAAAAAAAAAAAAAAAAAAAGGACACTGTTCATCGCCGGGAACTGTTCACCGTCGGAAACTGTTCACCGGCACTGTTCATGCCGGAAACTGTTCACCGGCACTGTTCACTGGTACTGTTCACCGGGCAGCGGGAACTGTTTACCGGGCAGCGGGCAGCGGAACTGTTCACCGGGCAGCCCGAACACTGTTCACCGGGCAGCCCGGGCACTGTTCACAAAAAAAAAAAAAAAATGATTTTCCAATTTTAAAATTTCAATGTTGAAAAATAAAGATGTTTATTTTAGACTTGAAATTGGTTTAAAATAAAGGAGTTTATTTTAATTAATATTGGATTTCAATTTTGAACAAAGATTCTAAATTTTATAAAGGAGTTTATATTAATTTGGAATGGATTAAAATAAAGGAGTTTATTTTAATTGGATTTTGGATTTCTACTAGTCAATTGCCCATTAAATGATATCAATATATATTGAATGGTTTATTATTCATGAGATGAATGGTATTTATATATGTTGATATATATATATATATAGGGGATGATTAAGGACTATTGACCAATGTGATTGGATTTAATTTGAATGGATGCTTGAATGAATGGTTTTATTCATAATGGGGTCTGCGTACCTCGCCTATCTAAATTTCTAAATGTAATTTCTATCTCTCTCCTATGTACTTCTCCTTGACTGTTGATCAAGGTTTCTATTTTGTTAAAATGAATGTAATAGGATTTAATAGAGTTATTAGAGAAATTGGAACCGAAGAGCAAGAGCATTGAAGACCCATTTGTAATGAAGTCTGGGTTGAATGTAATAGTTATATTCAAATTTATTCTTGCACCCTAGGTTTGACCTATTGATTTACTCGGTGGCTCGAGTGAATCAAATTAGATTAAGTCCATAATCATCCCATATAGAATATAGTATTCTATGAATGCATGCTTATAATATATATATTAAATATATTATTATTCATGTTGATGAATGTTTAATATGACGCGTATTTATATATATATACTTGCATGCGCGCTAAACAAGATGAGACCATTAATAACAAAACCCTCATTACAAAATATTAAGTTGAATACGTTTAAAGGTATTTCAAAAATATCAAACGTAGCCTTCTAGCATGATAAAGCAATAGAGTATTAATTATTTAATATTAGTTTGTTGTGCACACAACAAGACTCATATTAAATTTTTAAGATGTTGGCTTTATTACATTAAAAATGTTTTATAAGGAATTGAACAATACTAGTTTTGTTGTGCACACACAAGGACTATATTTTTCTATTCGCTTATATGGAAATGCTAGGTGAAACTTAACTTGGATTATTTTAGTTCGGATGTGCACACACTTGACTATTATAATCTAAGAGGCAAAATACAAGGAGTTACATAGTTGATGTAATTGACAAGAGTTGTCTACCCTTTGAATAAATATATGGTTTGTTGTGCACACACAAGGCTGCATATTTATGTCAATAGGATCCTTACTCACTAAACAGATTTTTGAAAATTTGTCGAACTATATATGGAGGGTCATATAGTTGTATAAAATAGTGGGAGACACCCTTTTAATAAAGTCCTATATTAAATTGGTGATTAATAAAATGAATATATGCTAATGTTGTTTAAATAAAAATTCATTTACAGATTTTTACAAATAGCCCATTCACTATCACTGCGGAGCATATTGGATGCTAATAAACTAACCGGACCGAACTACACGGATTGGTTAAGGAATTTGAGAATTGTTCTCACCGCTGAAAAATTATCTTATGTCCTTAATTCGCCTGTTCCTGCAACTGTTGCAGAAACTGCCTCTGAGGAAGAGATTGCTACTTTTAAAAAGTGGCAAGATGATGCTATGGTAGCTCAATGCATCATGCTCGCATCCATGAGTAACGAGTTACAACGTCAACATGAGAAAATGGATGCACCTGCTATATTGCTTCACCTGCAAGAGTTGTATGGTGAACAAAGTAGGTCTACAAGATATGAGATATCTAAGGAGCTCTTCCGATCTAGAATGACCGATGGCCCTACAGTACAGGCACATGTCCTCAAATTGTGATCATTTTGATTGAAACAATTGGGACAACTGAGTTTTGTAATGGATGGAGAGTTTGAGCCAAGATTTGATCTTGCAGTCACTCCCGGACTCCTACTCACAATTTGTTGTGAATTTTTCACATGAACAAGCTTGATGTCAGCTTGCCTGAATTGCTTAACATGTTGAAAACTGCAGAGAGTCACTTTCCATCCAAGAAAGACCAAGTCTTACTGATAGGTGACGCTTCCAAGAAAAGGAAGTGGCCCAAAGGATCTTCTGCTAAGAAGAAAAATTCTAAGAAGGCAAAAGGAAAGGTAACTGATAAAGGTAATAAGAATAAAACTAATGCGGATAGCAAAGGAGTTTGCTTCCACTGCAATAAGCCTGGACATTGGAAGAGAAACTGCAAGGATTACCTTGCAGAGGCAAAGCAGAAAAAGCTTGTTGAAGCTTCAGCTACGGATACAGGTTTATTCATGATTGAAATAAATCTTTCTGTAAGTCAAAATTCTACTTGGGTATTAGATACCGGTTGTGGTTTCTCACATATGCAATTCATTGCAGGGAATAAGCAGAAGTAGAAGGCTAAACAAAGGAGAAGTAACTCTACGAGTGGGAAATGGAGCAAAAGTTGCTGCATTAGCTGTGGGGACTTATTGTTTTAGCACTGCCTACGGGAAAATCTATCAATTTAATAAATTGTTATTATGTACCTGTTCTCATCAGAAACATTATATCTATTTTCTATGTTGGACAAAGAAGGATTCGCTGTTATATTTAAGAACAATGGTTGTTCTATTTATAATAATAAATGTTTTTGTTTGGAACTGGTAGCTTAATTGATGGACTTTACTTACTTGACTTACATGAAAATATTTTTCAAATTGAACAAACTTGTAAAAGAAAAAGAGATGAAGTAAATCATACTTTTCATTTGGCACTGTAGACTCGGTCACATCAATGAAACAAGATTAAACAAGTTGCATATTGATGGTCTTTTAGAACCATTTGATTTTGAATCATATCCAACTTGTGAATCATGTCTCATGGGTAAAATGACTAAATCTCCATTTAGTGGACATGGAGAGAGGGTTACAGGATTGTTAGAGTTGGTACACACAGATGTATGTGGACCTATGACAACAGATGCTAGAGGAGGGTATTCGTATTTCATTACATTCACTGATGATCATTCAAGATTTGGATATGTGTATTTAATGAAATATAAATCCGAATCATTTGAAAAGTTCAAAGAATTCAGAAGTGAAGTAGAGAAACAAACTGGCAAAAGTGTTAAGATTCTTCGATCAGATCGAGGAGGAGAATACTTGAGCAATGAGTTTCTTAATCATCTCAAAGAAAATGGTATTCTCTCTCAATGGACGCCTCCTGGTACGCCACAATTAAATGGTGTATCTGAAAGAAGGAATCGTACCTTGTTAGACATGGTGCGGTCCATGATGAGTTTCACCGACCTTCCAATATCATTCTGGGGTCATGCCCTAGAAACGGCTGCATATCTACTTAACAAGATTCCCTCAAAATCCGTCCCTAAGACTCCATATGAGATGTGGACAGGGAGGAAACCCAGTCTTAAGCATGTTAAGATTTGGGGTTGTAACGCTTATGTAAAGAAGTTACAAAGCGACAAACTTGAGGCTAGATCTGACAAGTGCAAATTTGTGGGGTATCCTAAAGAAAGTTTAGGATATTATTTCTATAATCCTACCGAGCAAAAGGTGTTTGTTGCCAAACACGCTACCTTCTTAGAAAAAGAGTTTATCCTTGAAGGGGCTAGTGGGAGGAAAATAGATCTTGAAGAAATTCAAGAACCACAAATTACTACAGATCAAGTGGATGAACATGTTCAAGTAGATATAACTTCTGTACCACAACCGAGTCGTAAATCTGGAAGAGTGCCAAAAATACCTAAAAGGTATACACTTATCATAGAAGATGATGATGAGGTACGCATCATAACTGATGATGATCCAGTAACATACGATGAGGCTATGAGTAGTAAACACTCTGAGAAATGGCAAATAGCCATGAAATCCGAAATGGACTCCATGTATGAAAACCAAGTATGGACTTTGGTTACTCCCACCTGAAGGCATTGTGCCTATAGGGTGTAAATGGGTCTTTAAGAAAAAGACTGGAGCAGATGGCAAGGTGGAGACCTATAAGGCCAGACTGGTTGCAAAAGGTTTCAAACAAAGACAAGGAGTTGACTATGATGAAACCTTCTCACCAGTAGCCATGCTCAAGTCCATCCGGATTTTACTTGCGATTGCAGCTTACTATGACTACGAAATCTGGCAAATGGACGTGAAAACGGCCTTCCTCAATGGGAAACTAGATGAGGATGTATATATGATACAACCAGAGGGTTTTGTTTCAAAGGTTGGAACAAATCAAGTGTGTAAGTTACAAAGATCCATTTATGGATTGAAAGCAAGCTTCTCGAAGTTGGAACATCCGTTTTGATGAGACAATCAAAGAGTTTGATTTTATCAAAAATGAGGATGAACCATGTGTGTACAAGAAAGTTAGTGGGAGTGCTGTGACATTCCTGGTATTATATGTTGATGATATATTACTTATAGGGAATGACATACCGATGCTACAATCAGTTAAAATTTGGTTATCTAAACACTTCTCCATGAAGGACTTGGGAGAAGCATCCTACATATTGGGGATAAAGATCTATAGAGATAGATCAAAGAGGATGCTCGGCTTGACCCAAGGTGCATACATTGATTCGATGCTAAAGAGGTTTAGCATGCAAGACTCCAAGAGAGGACTCATACCGATGAGTCATGGAGTAAATCTCTCTAAGAAATTGTCCCCAAAGACACCTGAAGAGAGAGAACGCATGAATCAAATACCTTATGCTTCGGCAATAGGATCCATAATGTATGGAATGATATGTACCAGACCAGATGTTGCTTATGCACTTAGTGTAACAAGTAGATATCAGTCTAATCCTGGAGAAGAACACTGGAAAGCTGTGAAAAACATCTTGAAGTACTTGAGAAGAACTAAAGATGTGTTTTCTAGTATATGGTGGGTCTGATTTGAAACTAGAGGGCTTTAACAGACTCAAGTTTTCAAACTGACCAAGATGACAGTAAATCCATGTCAGGGTATGTATTTACCTTGAACGGTGGAGCAGTGAGTTGGAAGAGTTCCAAACAGCAAACAGTTGCTGACTCGGTGACAGAGGCAGAGTATATAGCTGCAAGTGAAGCTGCAAAGGAAGTTGTTTGGATGAAGAAGTTCATTTCTGAACTCGGGGTAGTTTCCTAGCATTACTGGACCCGTTCCGGTTCATTGTGACAACACTGGAGCTGTTGCACAGGCTAAGGAACCCAGGTTCTCATCAAAGATCCAAACACGTGTTGCGGCGATTTCATTTAATTAGAGAAATAATTGAAAGAGGAGATGTCACCTTAGAAAGAGTGGACTCCCAGAACAACATTGCAGATCCATTTACTAAAGCATTATCGCAAGATCAATTCAATCGCCATTTCGATAAAATGGGTATTAGATACCAAGGGGATTGGCTTTAGTGCCAGTGGGAGATTGGAAAGTAATATGCCACTCAAAGCCAATTATATTTGATGTAATAAGCATTTACTTTGTAATCTTATTCAAATATTAATAATAGAATAAAAGGGCATATTTTATCCCATGTTTAAATTGGTTGAATTAATAAATGTGATGAACCCATAGTTTTCGAGCAATGCTTTTAGAATCATGATGAGATTATGCTAGTGAGATCTAAATTCAAGAAAGCTCAAAACTAAAATGTTCCTAATCGATGGATCACTAATATTGGGATTACTAATCCGGATAGATTAGTACATACTATGCTTGATCTTTAGAAGATAATGATTGATCTCATAATCATTTGTGTGAAGACACTAAAGCAAGTATGTAGGTGCTTATTAGAGAAATAAGTTCACTGAACGTGACTCGCTTAAAGAACCCCTAATGGAGTTTTATTCACCTGTCAATAGGGAAGTTCTTAAGTGATAGTTGTACAAGTGATCCTTGGACTTGAGATCATCATAGTACCTTGTGTATGTTTAAGTTATACTTTGTCATATTCCTTAATACCTTAGGGTATGTCATAGGGTATGTAACGGGTATAATAAAGTATACACGGAGGTAGGTGAATGATCGACAAAGGATCTACCACTCTGATTAAAGGGAGAGAATGTCCTATGCGATTTGATAAATGACAGCTCAAAAGTCCCTGGCCAGGGTTGAATGAAAATTAGAAAGGAGTTTCTAATTTACATTAATCGGAGTTGTGCATTCTTAAATCGAAATGCATATGATTAAATAAAATAAGACTTGTCAGTAAATCCATGTCCTTATATTTAATCGGGACATTGTATGGTAGAAGGATTGAATTGTACGGTAACTACTACTGAATAGGTTCTATGTGATTAAACATTAATTTCATATTATTCGGATAGTCATGATACATTATCGTAAGGTGTCCCTCATGATGTAAAATAAATATTATTTATTTATGTTTGAATTAAAAGGAGTTTAATTCATTATAAATAATATTAGAATTGTTCCTAATTTATTTATTCTACTACCGGCATAATATTGAACCTAAAGGGTCACACCGCAAAAAGAATAATATTATATTAGAAGAAATTGGCTTAATGATAATAAAATTAAGTATTTAATTTATTAGTTGAATAAATTGAAATGCTTAATATTTATAAATGATATATTTGGAGAAATATTGAATTATAAATTAATAAGAGAAATCTTATTATTATTATTATCATTTAATTCTTAATTAGTTTAAGTATTAATTTAAATGACATGTAAATATCATTTTAATTAAATGCAAAAGGTGGGCTAAGCTAATAACATGTGTTAGTTGCTTAAATGCTAAACAGGTGGGTTAGGAGAATATTGTTAACTTACCATATTATGTAAGTATTATTCTTGGTAGTATACTAATTGAATTAGGGTTTTCCTAATTCATCTAACCTAGCAATTTATTGCACTTAGAGAAGTGCTAGCCTCCATCTAATGAAAGAGTTCTTGATGAAGGGTTCTTATTATTCTTAAGAGTTAGGAATAAAAGATTTAATTGGATTAGCCATCCAAGATTTCTAGGAAAATCAAATATTGTTTCTTGTATAATCATTCTTGGTGGATTACCTCTAGAGTGCTACATACACTTTGTAGCTAGTGTTTAATTCAAGGAACAAAGATTGGAGGAGCTTGAAGAAATCAACAAAGGATTGTAGATTGTAAGAGCTTGAAGAAATCAAGAGAGGAGTAGATCTTGTAGCGGTTCAAAGGTTGGATCTATTAAGGTATTATCTCTTGTTAATCTTCATCAATTAATAGTTATGCATAAGGTGATTCATGGATAAGTTGCAAAAATTTTAATTTCCATTTTTCCGTTGCGTATTACAATTAGATTGTGATTTTGCATACTTACACTATATGCCCGACATCTATTTGCCCGTTATTCGGGTTGTTCATCTTAGTATCATGCGAGACCGCACCAAAGCAATTTGGATTGGTAAACTTTAATAGCTACAATGAATTTGAATTGTTCAAACAATATAACGTTACGCATCAATAATATCTAGCCGGAACAAAAGGCCAGAAAAGCATACTTGAAAGCAATTCGTAATAGTTAAGAACTTTAAAACATAACAATTGTAAAAACAATTGAGTAATCATCAATAAAGCTTGTACAATGGATTTGTATAGCTTACGACATAAGAAACTCACGATCATTGAATAAATGAATAATGATAGAATATTTGTTCAATTGAAATAATAAACTCTAGAAGCTTGCTCAATAAAAAGTAGAGTCAAGAAACTTGCGTAAATGAGAAGTAGGGTTTAAGAACTTGCCTGATAAGTCTTCTATATTTAAAGTTATCTATTGGTTCTTCACGTAACCTATTCACATGTGTCACGTTAAGTAATTTGATCTTCAAACACCACTTTGAAGTGTAATGGTTCCCTTTTATTTTAATAAAATGATTAAACTCACACGTATTCAAATACAATTCAATTACATAACATGTTGCTATGAATAGGCCACGTGGTTAAATAAAAAGAAACTGGGAAACATAAATTTGTGACATTTTTCGGACCAAAAATCTGCATAAAATATACTTAAGGGTCTCAAGTCGGAAAAATCTCATTTTCCATAATTATGACATCCCATATATAATTAAATTCATTTATTCCATATAACATCATTTATATGAAAAAAAATACCAAATCAATCTCAAAAATATTTCTTTTCTGTAATTTTGTAGAATATAGTCCCACATTGAACATATATTTTTTTCCGGAATTAATAAAATTTATCTATTATTTTTAAATAGCCCATAATAGCCAAATATTCTCAGATTTTTCATAAATCGAGATTAGCTCCAAAAAATTCTGAAAGTTTCAGGGTTATCTCCTGCTATAACCCATGAACGTCCAGTAAAAATTTTGTAATATTTAGACTTATACACAGAGAGTTATTCAGGCATCGTTTCAAATAATGACCTTAGCCGTAAAATCCATAACTCTCAAACCGTATGGCCAAAAATTCTCAAATTTTTACAGGACCTTCATATCTTCTTATAGTAATACTCCAAATTTTTCCAGCATTTTTAATGTAGAAAATAGTGGACGAAAATGCCCCCAAAACAGACTGATCCAAACAGTTACAAGAAAGACATCAAATTTGTTTTGTTTCTTGCAGCCACTTTTGCGATTTTATTCCAACAAATCTAAAGATGATATGACCATAATACTTGGACACAATAAACTTCATACAGCAAGGTATTTTAAAAAAATATAACATTCATAAAAACTAGCATGCTAAGACCACAAACCAGTTGCCTAGATAAGCGTGCACGACTGTTTCTTGAGACTTAGAAATTTCTGGGAATTTCCCAGAATCTGCAGTTTTTCTTATTTTCATGCTTGCTCCCGAAAATCATATCTTACTCGATTTAATTCGGATTGCATTCAAACTTGGTCAGGTTAGAGATCATGCTACCTTTTGATGAATTCCCTTTTTGATTAATCTGAGATGATGCTATACTTGTTGCTTGATTACTCCCCAAAATTCTTCCTAGCCTTCTTTCTCACTCTCAATTTGGAAATTTTCTCTCGGATATGTAGATTGTAGCAAAAATAAAGAAATACTAGAGAGGATGTATATATATAATGCTTGCTTTCCTTCATAATTTTATCCTTCAATCATCAGTTTCAGCCCTTAATTACCCCATACATCAGTTACAATCCATCATTCAGATGAGTAGAGAGGGAGGTTATGGAATGAAAAGTCATGGAATAAAAGAAAAGGAAATGAAAGAAATTGTAACTCCCATATTTCTAATTCCTATACACAATCCGTGTACTCCCTCTTCAAATTGTCCCAAATTGCAAGTCACATGGGCCCCACCAATTCAGCTGATGCCAATTTATTTCTTTTAATAATTATTTTAATCATTTAATCAATTAATAAGCTATTTGACTATTTTGCCTTCCGGAACCAAACTATTCAATACTAATATCGATTCCTACTAAAATCGACATTCCGAACGTCGTGGGATTATTCGTTTTGCCAAATTAGCTTTCGAAATTCGAGCTTTCCTTTTTATCCGAAAAAAAATCAACCGGTTGACTTTGACCAAAAAGTCAACCCCGACACATTTTGTGATTACAGTTTATTTTGACTAATTTCGACGTTCCGGACTCAAATATACAGTCCGTGTCTTCAAATTCCACTCCGAACTCAATATTGAGTTTTTAATTTCATTCCTTGTAATTTATTATAATTAATAACTAATTAGTTAATTCACATAGTTAAATTAATCAAAACCAACTATTTAAATTCATCTCGTCACATATCACAATTAAATATATCTATATACATAACACATATACATATAATAATTGAATCACATAAGAGTTTTACATAAATTTAATTTATTATAAATATTAAATTACAAATTGACCTCGGATATTACATTCACCCTCCCTTATAAGGATTCCGTCCCCGGAATCATTACAAAGTTAAACAAAAAGATTTGGGTAGTTTTTCATCATCTTTTCCTCGAGTTCCCACGTAGCTTCTTCAGCATTGTGGTTCCTCCATACAACCTTTACAGAAGGTATTATCTTATTTCTTAGAACTTGCTCTTTCCTATCAATAATTTGTACAGGGATTTCTTCATAAGTTAAATCTTTCTCAAACTGAATGGGTTCATATTCTATGACATGCTTGTAATCCTGCTTGTAAGGTCGTAGAACTGACACATGGAACACATTGTGTACATGCTCCAACTCTGGAGGTAAAGCTATTTCATAAGCTACCTCACCTACTCGTCTCAACACTTCAAAGGGTCCTATAAATCTCGGACTCAGTTTTCCCTTCTTCCCAAATCTCATCTTCCCCTTCCAAGGAGATACTTTCAGAAACACATAAGTACCGACGTCAAAGTCGCGTTGTTGCCTATGTTGATCAGCATATTTCTTCTGTCGATCTTGAGCCGTCACTAATCTTGCTCGTATCGTTTTTGACAACATCTGCAGTCTGTTGTACCAATTCTGGCCCTAGCAGTTGACGTTCACCTACTTCATCCCAGCACAATGGTGTTCTGCACTTTCTACCATACAGAGCTTCATAAGGTGGCATACCGATGCTCGCGTGGTAACTATTGTTGTATGCAAACTCCACCAATGGTAGATGGTCATCCCAACTTCCTTTGAAATCCATAATGCACGCCCTTAACATGTCCTTTAGAGTTTGAATTGTTCTTTCGCTTTGCCCATCTGTCTGAGGATGATATGCAGTGCTCAACCTCAGTTGCGTTCCCATGCGTTCTTGAAAGCTTTTCCAAAAATTTGCTGTGAATCGCGGGTCGCGATCTGACACAATCGATACCCGGCACACCGTGCCTAGAGACGATTTCTTTGATGTAGAGTTTGGCCAATTGATCCAAGTTGAATCTGATCTTGATGGGTAAGAAGTGCGCTGACTTAGTTAATCGATCAACGATCACCCATACTGCATCATAAACCTTTCTGTGTAGTTGGAAGTCCTACCACGAAGTTCATCGTAATATGCTCCCACTTCCATTCTGGTATTTCTAAAGGTTGAAGTAACCCGCTCGGTTTCTGATGTTCTGCCTTGACTCTCTGGCATGTTAAGCATCTGCTGACGCACTCCGCGACCTCTCTTTTCATGTTAGGCCACCAAAAATGTTTGACGAAGATCCCGATACATCTTTGTGCTTCCCGGATGAATCGAGTAACTTGAACTATGAGCTTCTTGCAAAATCTCTTCTTTTAAATCAGATACCGCTGGCACCCAAATTCTCCCCTCAAATCTTAATAGTCCATCACCATCCACGCTGAACTTAAGCTTTTCCCCATCTGAAATTATTTTTCTCACCTTCTCACATTCTTCATCGCTACCTTGTGCTTCCTTTATTTTGTCCAATAGAGTCGGACGAGCCTCCATTGCGAACAATTTCTCATCGGACTCCCTTGGACACTTTACTTCGAGCTCCAATCTTGCCATTTCCTTAATTAACTCATCTTGAGCTGTTAACATTGCCAATTTACCACTACCTTTTCTGCTTAACGCATCTGCTACCACGTTAGCTTTCCCCGGATGATATAAGATTTCGCAATCGTAGTCCTTTATTAGTTCCAACCATCTCCTTTGTCGCATATTCAACTCCTTCTTCTGCGTGAAGATATACTTTAGACTTTTATGGTCTGTGTATATTTCACATTTTACACCATATAAATAGTGCCTCCATATTTTTAGGGCAAATACCACCGCTGCCAATTCCAGGTCATGGGTAGGATATCCCTTTTCGTAATCCTTCAACTGACGCGATGCGTACGCAATAACTTTACCATGTTGCATAAGCACACAACCAAGTCCTTTGTGTGACGCATCACTGTAAATCACAAAATCACCTGTATCGTCTGGTAAAGACAACACTGGTGCTTCACTTAACCTTTTCTTCAGTTCCTGAAAACTTTCTTCACACTTCTCCGTCCAAACAAATTTTTAAATACCGACTTCCTTGTCAAATTAGTCAGAGTCCCTGCTATTTTCGAAAAATCCTGGATGAACCTCCTGTAATAACCTGCCAAACCCAAGAAACTTCTTACTTCTGTTGGTGTCTTCGGTTGTTCCCAATTAAGTACTGCCTCCACTTTTGTTGGATCCACAGAGATTCCGTCTTTGTCAATCACGTGACCCAAAAATTAAACTTTTTCCAACCAGAATTCACACTTCGAAAATTTCGCGTACAACTTCTCCTTCCTCAACGCTTCCAACACCATTCTTAAATGTTCAGCATGATCCTCCTGTGTCTTAGAGTAGACCAGAATATCATCTATGAACACAACTACGAATTTATCCAAGTATTGCTTGAACACTCGGTTCATCATGTCCATAAATGCTGCTGGAGCATTTGTTAATCCAAATGACATCACTAGGAATTCGTAATGGCCGTAACGAGTCCTGAATGCTGTCTTAGGTACATCTTCCTTTTTCACCTTTAACTGGTGATATCCCGTCCTCAAGTCAATTTTGGAAAAATACTTCGCTCCCTTCAATTGATCGAACAGATCATCTATCCTAGGCAGTGGGTACTTGTTCTTGATCGTCACTTTGTTCAACTCCCGATAGTCGATACAAAGTCTTAACGATCCATCCTTTTTTTTTCACAAATAAAACTGGCGCTCCCCAAGGAGACACGCTCGGTTGGATATACTTCTTATCCAACAACTCCTGCAACTGCACCATCAGTTCTCTCATCTCCACTGGTACCATTCTATATGGGGCTTTTGAAATCGGCGATGTTCCCGGTACTACATCTATAACGAATTCGACCTCCCTATCTGGCGGAAGACCTGGCAAATCCCCCGGAAACACATCTAAAAATTCATTTACTACGGGTATCTGTTCCATCTCTGTCTCTGCTTTTTGGGTATTAAACGATATGAGCCAGATAACCTACACATCCTTTTCTTAACAACTTCCTAGCTTGCATCATCGTCAGACAACTCGAGTGTCTAGGCGATTTTACTACCATAGAACACTACCTTAGACCGATTTGGAGTCTGAAGGTTTATACACTTTTTCTGGCAATCTATTATTGCCCCCATGGTTAAATAACCAATCCATACCTAGAATTACATCAAATTCTCCTAGCTGAATTGGAATTAAATCCACAGGTAACTTATACCCCCTTATATCTATAACACAATTCCTATGAATATGGCTAACATGAATTATTTCCTTATTCGCAACTTCTATGTTCATCGGGTATTCTAATTCTTCCTGAGGTAAGTTTAATCGTTGGGAGAATTCATGTGATACGAAGGAACAAGTAGCACCCGAATCAAATAATATGTATGCAGCTATATCATTGACCGGAATGATACCTAACACCACGTCCTTAGATGCGACCGCATCTTGAACTGTCATGTTAAAAGTCCTTGCTGTTGGTCGATTCTGAGTTGGTGGTCCCGAAATTGTGAGATTTCCACCGCTTGATCCCCTTCCTCCACCTGAATTTTTCTTTGGGCAATTCCTGGCCTGATGATCCAATGCTCCGCAGTTGAAGCATCCATTCTTCTTTGGGGCGGGGCAGTTCGGAGAAATGTGCCCCTCTTGACCGCAGTTAAAGCATACATTCTTCCCCTTTGAGGCACGCGCCAGAATGGTTCTTCCCACACTCCTTGCACGCCTCAGATCTCCTCTTTGCATCCCCTGACTTGCCTCCAGAATTCCCCGGATTGTAGTTGTTATTGTTGTTGTTGTTATTCCACTTCCTCTTGTTACCACTGCTACTACCTTCCCCTCTATTTCCCCCTTCATTCTTCTTCTTCTTCTCCTTGTTGAATTTTCATCAGAGCTTCACTTCCACCCTCAGCAATAATGGCCTTCTCCATGAGAGTAACGAAACTGTTCGTCCTGCAACACCGAGAGTCTGCTGTATAACCACGGCTTGAGGCCCTGCTCAAACCTTCTTGTCTTTCTCTCTTCAGTGTCGACCTGATGAGGTGCAAACCTCGCCAGCTCGTTAAACTTTGCGGCGTACTGGGGTACTGTCATATCTTCTTGCTTTAGTTCCAAGAATCCGCATCTCCATGCGACTCTGCATGCTGAGGGGAAAGTAATTTTCGAAAAAGACCTCCTTGAATCGCTCCCACGAAACCACACCTTCTCCAGCTCTGTTCTGGTTCGCCTCCCACCAGAAGTTAGCTTCTCCTTTAAGCATATACATGGCGAAGATTGTTTTTTGCTCTTCCCCTACTCGGGCGATAGCAAACGCCTTTTCGATCTCTTTAATCCATGTTTGGGCTTCAATGGGTTCTGTGGTCCCTTTGAATTCAGGGGGTCCCACGCTTTTGAAGTCCTTAAAGGTTGCCACTTGGGCCGTCAGAGGGTTATTGTTATTATTCGGGGTCCGATTCTGTAGTGCCCCAACTAGTAGGTCAACAAATTGTTTGCATGGGGTTCGGTTGGTCCTCAACACTATTAGATGATTCTTCTGGTGGTTGTTGACGTCTAGGTCTTCCTCTAGGCATATTCTGTTTTAAATAGGAATTTATATGTTATTAACACATAATTTAATCTTACAACAACATTTATAACTCAGGTAAAGATTTAATTATCACATCACACATTTAAATAAACACATCTTTATTCAAATGAAAACCATAAAACCAAGGTATTTAGCATGTTATGTATGGCAAAATGCCCATTTACATCACTTACTTAAAACTGAAATTTGAATATTTACATCAATAGCTAATCATTCAATACGACATTAATAAAAGGTTCATAGTAATATAAACTCAAAGACCCCTCCTAATGGCGTCTTCATACTCCTCATTAGCTATGTCCAGAAACTAGTCCTCGGCTTATTGCGTAACCAGACTGGTGTTCCTCATGTGGGTAGTAGTAGACTCTATGTTGAAACCTCTCATGCGCCGTCCTAAACGCGTATCGCAACCTATCCATCTTAACTTTCTTGTTCCTCACCTCATCCTCTACCTCATCCCTCTGGTTTTGAGCCCTTACACGACCTTTCATCTCATCCTTCCAGTAAGTGGTAATCAATTGCTTGTCTGTTTGGAGACCTTGAACTCTTGTCTCCAGCCCACTCACAGTATTTCCCATGTGAGCCCGGATGGCCTCTTTCTCTACCTGCAACCTCTCCGCCTTACTGTCTGCTGCCCTCAGCTTGTCTGCCAGCTCCACATTCCTAGCCAACAGATGGTGCACCAACGCACCTAGCTGAGCCACAGCTCCCTGCTCCGTCTGATACAGATCCTCCAACTCATGGACTCTATCGTCTAACTCCGTATTCCTATCCATCAACTCGTCCATCAAATCATCCTCGGGTGAGGCATCCTCCTGGGGTGATCCATCCGAGTCCTCCGCGGGATCCTCCTCAGGGTCCTCCTCTGGATCCGAATCAGCTGTTGCCTCAGCTATGGGCTCAGGTACAGCTGCTACCAACTGTTCATTCACCACATGGATATCCCTAATCTCCTCCTCGCTTGACATCCTACAATCAAAACAAATAACTAGATTAGTATTTTAAAATAAGTTTTTATTAAAAATAAAATAAAATAAATCATATACATCACTTAGAACTCTACGCGAGTTCATCTTCTTCCTATCTCCACTAATTCCACTAAGGTTATATCCTTAGGTTCTCCCACCTAAGGTTCTATAACCTAAAGCTCTGATACCAACCTGTGACGCCCCCAAATCCGTGTAACATCAAACACAGGATATGGTGCTCACGATACATCATA
The DNA here is from genome assembly GCA_034770075.1 of Aralia elata. Taxonomy (NCBI): domain Eukaryota; kingdom Viridiplantae; phylum Streptophyta; class Magnoliopsida; order Apiales; family Araliaceae; genus Aralia; species Aralia elata. The sequence goes on along the minus strand of CM068387.1, from coordinate 42,896,006 downwards.
CCCCATCATCTAACTAAATAAACCTCATAAATAATAATAATAATATTTACAATAGTATTTGATAATAAACCCAAATATAAATCCAAACATAATCCCAAGTTACAAAACCTTAAATAAACTTAAACTTAGCGTTCATCGCTACATTACATCAATGCGGAAAATCTAGACTTATTACAAAGAAATAAGTTTCATCATTTCATCTTAGCCTTTCCCTTGTCCTTGCCTTGCCCGAGCCCTCGGCCTTCTCACCCTTAACTGAAAGGTTTAAGCAAGAATGAGCACAATTTGCCCAGCAAGTATAACAAGTAATTTGATAATAAATACCAAGGATAGATATATCTGTAAAGGCATTTCTCAACAATTGAAAGAGTATTGAAGAGGTAAATACGAATTAGAGTTAAGAGTTAAGAATTTTCAATAGTGTACTAAGGGGTGTTGATACCCTGAACATTGTTTTGTTTCATCGAAAACCATCAGAAGCTTTTATCAATCAGATAGATTATAAAACCTTCTCTGCAAGTACTCCAGGTGATCAGCCTTTCGTACCCTACATTGTGCACAAGTATGAAATTTAAACGCGTAAGCGTAAATGGGACTATATGCTCGACATCTATTTGCCCGTTATTCGGGTTGTTCATCTTAGTATCATGCGAGACCGCACCAAAGCAATTTGGATTGGTAAACTTTAATAGCTACAATGAATTTGAATGGTTCAAACAATATAACGTTACGCATCAATAATATCTAGCCGGAACAAAAGGCCAGAAAAGCATACTTGAAAGCAATTCGTAATAGTTAAGAACTTTAAAACATAACAATTGTAAAAACAATTGAGTAATCATCAATAAAGCTTGTACAATGGATTTGTATAGCTTACGACATAAGAAACTCACGATCATTGAATAAATGAATAATGATAGAATATTTGTTCAATTGAAATAATAAACTCTAGAAGCTTGCTCAATAAAAAGTAGAGTCAAGAAACTTGCGTAAATGAGAAGTAGGGTTTAAGAACTTGCCTGATAAGTCTTCTATATTTAAAGTTATCTATTGGTTCTTCACGTAACCTATTCACATGTGTCACGTTAAGTAATTTGATCTTCAAACACCACTTTGAAGTGTAATGGTTCCCTTTTATTTTAATAAAATGATTAAACTCACACGTATTCAAATACAATTCAATTACATAACATGTTGCTATGAATAGGCCACGTGGTTAAATAAAAGAAACTGGGAAACATAAATTTGTGACATTTTTCGGACCAAAAATCTGCATAAAATATACTTAAGGGTCTCAAGTCGGAAAAATCTCATTTTCCATAATTATGACATCCCATATATAATTAAATTCATTTATCCATATAACATCATTTATATGAAAAAAAATACCAAATCAATCTCAAAAATATTTCTTTTCTGTAATTTTGTAGAATATAGTCCCACATTGAACATATATTTTTTTCCGGAATTAATAAAATTTATCTATTATTTTTAAATAGCCCATAATAGCCAAATATTCTCAGATTTTTCATAAATCGAGATTAGCTCCAAAAATTCTGAAAGTTTCAGGGTTATCTCCTGCTATACCCATGAACGTCCAGTAAAAATTTTGTAATATTTAGACTTATACACAGAGAGTTATTCAGGCATCGTTTCAAATAATGACCTTAGCCGTAAAATCCATAACTCTCAAACCGTATGGCCAAAAATTCTCAAATTTTTACAGGACCTTCATATCTTCTTATAGTAATACTCCAAATTTTTCCAGCATTTTTAATGTACAAAATAGTGGACGAAAATGCTCCCAAAACAGACTGATCCAAACAGTTACAAGAAAGACATCAAATTTGTTTTGTTTCTTGCAGCCACTTTTGCGATTTTATTCCAACAAATCTAAAGATGATATGACCATAATACTTGGACACAATAAACTTCATACAGCAAGGTATTTTAAAAAAATATAACATTCATAAAACTAGCATGCTAAGACCACAAACCAGTTGCCTAGGTAAGCGTGCACGACTGTTCTTGAGACTTAGAAATTTCTGGGAATTTCCCAGAATCTGCAGTTTTTCTTATTTTCATGCTTGCTCCCGAAAATCATATCTTACTCGATTTAATTCGGATTGCATTCAAACTTGGTCAGGTTAGAGATCATGCTACCTTTTGATGAATTCCCTTTTTGATTAATCTGAGATGATGCTATACTTGTTGCTTGATTACTCCCCAGAATTCTTCCTAGCCTTCTTTCTCACTCTCAATTTGGAAATTTTCTCTCGGATGTGTAGATTGTAGCAAAAATAAAGAAATACTAGAGAGGATGTATATATATAATGCTTGCTTTCCTTCATAATTTTATCCTTCAATCATCAGTTTCAGCCCTTAATTACCCCATACATCAGTTACAATCCATCATTCAGATGAGTAGAGAGGGAGGTTATGGAATGAAAAGTCATGGAATAAAAGAAAAGGAAATGAAAGAAATTGTAACTCCCATATTTCTAATTCCTATACACAATCCGTGTACTCCCTCTTCAAATTGTCCCAAATTGCAAGTCACATGGGCCCCACCAATTCAGCTGATGCAATTTAATTCTTTTCATAATTATTTTAATCATTTAATCAATTAATAAGCTATTTGACTATTTTGCCCTCCGGAACCAAACTATTCGATACTAATATCGATTCCTACTAAAATCGACATTCCGAACGTCGTGGGATTATTCGTTTTGCCAAATTAGCTTTCGAAATTCGAGCTTTCCTTTTTATCCGAAAAAAAATCAACCGGTTGACTTTGACCAAAAAGTCAACCCCGACACATTTTGTGATTACAGTTTATTTTGACTAATTTCGACGTTCCGGACTCAAATATACAGTCCGTGTCTTCAAATTCCACTCCGAACTCAATATTGAGTTTTTAATTTCATTCCTTGTAATTTATTATAATTAATAACTAATTAGTTAATTCACATAGTTAAATTAATCAAAACCAACTATTTAAATTCATCTCGTCACATATCACAATTAAATATATCTATATACATAACACATATACATATAATAATTGAATCACATAAGAGTTTTACATAAATTTAATTTATTATAAATATTAAATTACAAATTGACCTCGGATATTACATAAACACAAAAACAAATAAAATGATACTAAAAACACTTAAGGATAATAATAATTAAGCTCAACAATACCTAATTCATAGGTATAAAACTCACTCATCAAATACCCCCAAACTTAACCAATTGCTTGTCCCCAAGCAATGCAATGATACAAATGCAAACTAACTATCATGCCTACGAATTAAACAATCAACTAACATAGTATCCGACACCATGCCTCAAAGATATCATACAGTACTTAAACAAAACACCCAACCAATGCAAAGTTTCTAACTTTAACTAATTAGTTAAGTTACACCTGTCATCACCCATGTTATACGTGTGTATATATCAACCATTTTAATCAATCACAACTCAAATCAATCACATAATTGACTTCTTAGAGGAAAACTTTCAATTTTAACTCAATTCAACTTGTGAACACGACCAAAACGGCGAATTCAAACAATCACTAAGCATAGGGGTATCACTAAGGTTATTTAACACATTTAAATCGTTTTTAAACCTTTCCCCAGGAATTCAAACAATTTTTTTTTTCTTTTTAGTGAGTGCGTTTTACGCTCCATCTCACTTTCTTTTGAACGAGTGCATTTTACGCTCCCTCTCGTTGCATGTGTTTATGAGTGAGTGCGTTTTACGCTCCATCTCAACCTACTACATGATTCATTCTTTCAATTGGGAAAGGTTCAAAATTTTTAATTTCTTTTTAAACATACTTACACCCCTAGATCCCCCCAAACTTATATCACTGCTTGCTTCTGCTTTAATGGGTGTTTAACCGATATTATCAAGTTTTAACCCAAATTTTCCCACGAGAAGAAAATTATATAACAATTTGAATTAAATTGATCAAAATAATTGATTATGTGCTTTTCTCGCTTACATGAATTCAGACAAGATCAACCTCACTTCATAGTCAAAGTCATCACGAAGCACTAGTTTTCAATTCTTCTTAAGTTAAAACCATCAATCCAATCTTATCATTGGCCACATTAGACACTATATCAATTTGTGATTAATTCATGAAACTAGATGCATAACATAACCTAAACACTTAACATGCAACTACTAATGCAACTACAAGCAACATGCATAATTTAATGAAACAAAATCAAACATGATTTCAAATTATCTACACGTGAACATGAGCCTAATCTATATGCACATAATCCACCCCCAAATTTAAATGACACAATGTCCTCATTGTGTAAAATATAAAGAAATTAAGAGCTGAGGACTTCCCTGATAAACGTCTTACTCCACGTCGTCATCATCTGCATCAGCCTCCTCGTCGTCATCAGGGTCTAAGTCTGGTGGTGGTAGGAATTGGAAAGGATCCCAATTAGTAAAGAACCTCGTTGTGGCAATTTTTTCAAACAGTTGGAATACAAAGTTGAAAACACCCTTGTGAAGCCCTTTTGAGAACCTCCCCCAAACTTGATTCAACCTCAATCTGATAATTAAATTGATTCTTGTTGATTGTGGGTGAGAGAATTTGTTTTAGTTTTGGATTAGGAGAGGACAATAAAAGATGCCATGGGGTTGTGAAGGAGTGGAAGAGAGGTTTGGTTGAATTAGGAGAGATACGAGTTGGGTTTGTGTTGCAATTTTTCGAACTAAGGCTCATTTTTTTTATGTTTTGGCTGGAGCGCCTAGGCGCTTGGAATATGCCTGTGATGAACGCCTAATACTTAGCCAAATTCTAGCTTTCTTCATGCTACCAACCTGCAAAAACCCAATGATTACTTTTAAAGCACAAGGAGATAATAACTTAATACAAAATCCTAAGCTAAAGAAAAATAAATATTTAATAACTAAATGAACTAAAAATAAAATGAATAAAAATAAATTCTGGGTTGCCTCCCAGTCAGCGCTTAGTTTAACGTCCTCATCCCGACTACTTCCTTTTCTCTCAATCTGGTTCAATTGTAAAAATTGTCATTGCATGCCTCCTCTTAGTCTTTTCCTTATTTTGCATGCCATTCACACATGATGACCGAACCCCAAACTTGATTTCATCCATCAACAAAAAGAGACTTTTCTCCACAATTTTTTTCTTAATTGTACCTTTAACAAGATGAACTCCGAAACATGTTTGAAGATCATTTGGGTACTCGATAGCTTTAAAAATCTTGAATACAACCTCTTTATCTTCAGTTTCCTTGTCATCATACCCATTTTTGCTTCTCTTCTTCCCAACCTCAATATCATCATCCACGTTAAGATCTACTTTCTTTAAATTTCCTCCAATAGCCTCATGGAACTCCTTGCCATTTCCTTGTAATTCCACCTTGCACTGCTCTTTACCCTCCTCTTTGGGATTAATCTCTATATTGCTAGGTAAAGTGTTTTGCGGGCAATTAATGATAGCATCGGCAAGTTGTCGCACTTGGTCCTCCAGATTTTGAAGCGCCACTTGTTGATTGTTCATCGTCATCTCATACTGCTCTATAAAATTGGTAAGGCATTCCTCAAAATTCATCAGCTCTTGTTGTGGTGGAGGTGGATACAAGAATTCTGGTGGGTATGATGGACTTGCTGATCCTGCCAACCTGGATGATAGAGATTTGGGTTGGTACTGGGCTGCTGTTGATAGTAGGCATTTTGATTGGACTGACTCCTAAGAGCATCAACTATACTTGAAAACACTGTTATCTGGGCTGATAATGTTGTAAATGCATCAACGTCGGTTATCATTATTGCCCTTGATTGTGTCATTCCATCATGCGACCATTGATAATTAAATGCAGTCATGGTACCTGAAAAGGAAGTAAGTAGAAAGAAAAAAAGAAAGAAAAAACGTTTAAATTAAGATTAACTTTATCAAAATTAATAATGACAAAATATTAACATAATTTCCCTAGCAACGGCGCCAAAAACTTGTTGTCCAAAATTGGTATTGACAATTTACACGCAAGTATACGTGGTCAACAAGTAATAAAGAGTAAGTAGAGTATCGTTCCCACGAGAAAATATGTTAATATTTAACAATTACTAATTCTAACTCAATTAATCCTATTTAAACTACGAATGATATTTGAGAATTAAAATTAACTAAAATTAACTACCAAAATAATTAATTACAAGAAAAATGCAAATTTAAAAGCTTAAGATTATAACTTCCCTTAGTATTTTATTTAAACTAACACACTCCCTATTCAATTAATTAATTACAATGAATCGCTAACCAAGAATTCTTTATATTATTCATGCACTTCTTTCGATAGACAGATGAACAAATCCTTGTAAATCCAACAATTAAGCAACAAAATTACAAGGAACACCTTAATTAATTAACGCACTATATTCCTATGTGAATTATGTTAATTAGGGTTTCAAGCACAGATTCTTTTAATGGCTGCAAAAGACATATAGGTATATTCCTATCCTACACGCTAAACATATTAACCTTATTCAGATTATATGAACAGATGCTATCATATCCAAATATAAATCTATACTCCATCTTCCAATTTTGTATAAATTATCCTGGTAATTGTTGATCAGACAATTAATCCATAAGTACAAGATATGATAAACGATTCAAGAGTAATCAATTTAAATTAAATAGAAAGCATCAATCTAAATTATATACTAAGTTTTGTTGCAATCTTAATTGAAAGTTTAGTTCATAACAATAAAGGAAAACATCATCCAGATAATAAATAAAAACATCCCAGAGATTACAAAAATTAAAGATAAAAGAAAGGGATAGAAGAAACTATAATGCCGCTCCCAATCTCTGTCTTGATCTTCAAGTTCTGCAAATCTCCTTCGTGTTCTCCTCGTTGTTTTCTCTGCAAAATCTTGTTATGCTATGTTCTGAAGTCTTCTCTTTTGTATATTAATAAAACCCTCATTCAGGTTCCTAATTGGCTTCAATTTTTTCTCACAGCCGCACAAAACCTTCTCATTCTGCATTAGAGCGCCTCTAGGCGCTCAACCTAGTTCAAATCCAAGCGCCTAGGCGCTTGACCAGGACCACATATTTATAAAAATGCCACTCAACCGAATTTTTAATCCTTTTTAATTCTTTTCTTCGCCAAATGACTTCTATGTCCCTCCAACTCCATCCTACAACAAATAAACACAAAAACAAATAAAATGATACTAAAAACACTTAAGGATAATAATAATTAAGCTCAACAATACCTAATTCATAGGTATAAAACCCACTCATCATTTCTTCTAACCTTGTACTAAATTTATAACTGTGCAAGTGCTCTAGCTTTGTACTATGTATATGTACAAGTATCGTATCTATGTGATAACTCTCATTTTGAATACCGTATAAGAATGTTTTGATTGTCTGAAATTGTCCACTCTTGCTATAATGCACCTCTTCATGTTCTATTACTTATGAATTATTTAAGAGACGAGTTTATGCTATTTAATTCAGCTAGACCCATGTAAAATATCTCTTTACTTTCCATTATAAGTTTTAAAATATTATTGATAATAGATAGAGATATCCAGCTAAATTATTTTAGTTTGGACTCAAGTCTGAGAATGAACATCCCTTATTTGGGAAATTTTTATCGGTTAATCTAATTGCATATAAAAGGCGGTGATGACAAACGTAGATAGTGTTAATCAACGCAGGGCATAAAGAGCTGATCACCCACTGTGCCCGTAAGCTAAGACAGTTTATAGTTGAATTACTGTTAGACCTTTTCAACAGTATAAAAAGTAAGGTCTTGGTCTTTTGACCGCTCAGCATGAATATTCATTATGTCGTTTCAAAATTTTAAACGAACTGTTATGTTATTCAGAATTGATTCAATGTCTTCACAACTATTGTTCAGTTGTTGAAGTATTCTTCAAAGAAAATGTTTAATTCCTAGTTATTTTGTTATTATTAACTATTATTACTTGCTGGGCAATTAAATACTCATCCTTGCTTGGAATTAAATGTTTTCAGTTAAACCAGAGCTTATAGAAGGTTATGGTAAGGATAAAGGCAAGGGAAAAGTGAACGAATAGAGTTCGAACTATTAATTGTAATAGTTAGGATGTTTGTAATAATATCTTACTTATTACCATGTAATGAAGCTTCTAAAGGTTTGAGAACCAGGGAACGACAAATTAAACATATTGTAATAGTTAAAATTATATTTATGTCAGTTTTATTATGTTAAATGGGTAGTATTGTGTAGCACTGAATACGGGTCTGAAGGTACCCAGATTTGGGGACGTCACAACTCAGAAAGCATATGACGCGATATGGGTTATTGTGCATCGACTTATGAAGTCAACGCACTTCCTATCGATCAAGATTGGATTCAACTTGGAATAGTTAGCCAAGCTGTAAGTCAAAGAGATTGTGTCAAGGCATGGAGTTATGGTATTGATTATGTCAGATCGAGATCCACGGTTCACATCAAATTTTTGGAGGAGTTTGCAAGAGCGTATGGGAACGTAGTTGAGGTTGAGTACAAAGTATCATCCTCAAACAAATGGATAAAATGAAAGAACAATTCAAATGGTAGAAGATATGCTAAGAGTGTGTGTTATGGACTTTAAGGGTGATTGGGATGATCATTTACCATTGGTCGAGTTCGCTTATAATAATAGTTATCATGCAAGTATCGGGATGCCACCTTATGAGGCATTGTATAGGATGAAGTGTAGGACCTCACTGTGTTGGGACGAGGTACGAGAGTGTAAATTGTTAGGACTAGAGTTGGTTCAACAAACAGCGGAGATCGTCCGTGGGATAAGAGCAAGGCTTTTAACAGCTCAGGACAAACAGAAAAAGTATGCAGATTTACATCGTTAAAAAAAAGATTTTGACGTAGGATCATTTATGTTTTTGAAAGTATCTCCTTGAAAAGAGAAAATCAAATTCAGAAAGAAGGGAAAATTAAGTCCGAGATTCATTAGACCTTTCGAGGTATTGAAGCGGATAGGTGAGATGGCTTACGAGGTAGCTTTACCTCCAAAGCTGGAGCATATTCACAATATGTTTCATGTGTCAGTATTACAACATTATAAACAGGACTACAATCATGTAATAGAATATGAACCTATACAGGTTGAGAAAAATTTAACGTACGAAGAAATCCCTGTGTAAATAATTGATAGGAAAGAACAAGTTTTAGGAAATATAATAATACCTTCTATAAAGGTAATATAGAGCAACAACAGTGCTGATGAAGCTAGTTGGGATCACGAGGAAAAGATGACGAAAAATTATCCTCATCTCTTTGAGTAACCTTGTGTTTGTGATTTCGAGGATGGAATCCTTATAAGGGGGAAGAATGTAATGACCCAGAAAAAACCTATGTAATAACTTATTTGAATTAAATGAAATTCTGTGTATAATTTTTATTTTATTTTTTTATTTATTTAATCATTCAATTTTATCTATTATGTGATGAGGTAGAAAGAGTATACATTATTATAATTTTATATTTAAATTAAGAATGAAAAAGAAAGCCAACATGGCTTAAATTGTAAGCATTTTTGAGATGAGACTATGTGTATGAGTGTTCAATGAAATAATTAAATTGTGACTAAATTAATTTCATTAATTATTTTACATGGGTATCAAAAGCATAGAAATGAAATATAATTAATTAATTTAATTTAATTATATATAGCATAAATTTAATTGAAATTGATTAATAATTTGAATATAGGCCAAGATGGTTAAGTAATAAAGGTGATTGTTAAATGTTTATCAAACTCATTAAACATAAAGCTAGGTTCCATAATTATTTTTATAGGGAACTAAGTTAATATGTTACATAATAACTTATGGACCATATGTGGAACACAAGTCCATGTTAATTAATCTAACTATTCATGTATGCTTGCAAGCCAGACTATTGCGTAGGACCCAATCAAAAGCAATTGCCCCACCTTGTCATTAGCCCAATCTGGCAGCCCAATTGGGAAGGAAAGAGAGTTGAGTTAGTGTTCTAGTTGGGGAAATTAGTTAGTTTATTTAACAGTTAGTCAAGAAGCTAAGAAAGTATAGTTAGGGAGCAAGGAGTCTGAGATATGACAACTCAATAGGGGTTGTTTAGGCTGCTGAACTGAGATAACTTTTGTCTCTAGTTGGGGCTGTATATGGAGCAATTTAGAGGCCATTTAGGAGCCACATGACTGACCTACAATTGAGGAGCTCAGTTAGTAAGCTACGACAAAACTGCAGAGTTATATTGAGAGAAAGAGAAAGCTTCGGCTAGTGTGAGAAGAAGTTTGGTGCAGCAAGTTTATGTTATCATCCCTCTTGCCAATAAAGACTAACCTCTAGCAGCTTAAGCAAGGTAAGCAAACTACAACCTATTGTATATATATTGCAAATTATTTCATTATTTTTAACTTGTATGATCGTGTTTGTGCTTGGTGGTTGTTGTTGTACTGAGATTGGGGACCATGAAGGGTCTAGGAGACTTAAGGTTAGGATCTAGACGGAGTTTATGTGTTATGTGTATATGTATATAGCCATGTAAAGTGATCAAATGAGTTGCACCTTATGTGTTTGATAAAATGCTTGAGAGAGAGCAGTTATGTGCTACGTGTAATGTTAAGCTTGCAGTCCAGTCCAAGGCCATGTCCATGTGCTATAGCAGTAAATAAATGCCTACATAGATGCTTATATACTAATGTAACATGGGTTAAGTGTAACGACCGTGAATTTTTTTTTATTAATATTATTTTGTGTATGTATTTAAAGGTTATGTAATAACCTAGATTATGTATTTGCAATGTTATTAAGTATTATTATTTGGTAGGAGTTATTAAAATAATTTCGGGTTAATATCGTTAAAACACTATTCACGCCAAAAACGTCTTTTTCGTTTATTTCGACTTTTCTTATTTTCTTCAAAGTGTTAATATGGAGGATTAATAATCCAAGTGTAGGATTTTATTTCAGTTCAATTGAGATTTAATTAGAAGCCCCAAATTATTTTTACGGGTGACCCAAACCCATGACCCGACCCATGACCCAACTCATGACCCATGTGGAAAATGGGTTACAAAATCTGTAGCTGGGCATATGAGGGAGGGAATTCATCAGTTAGTATAAGGAAGAAGGAGAGTACGGAAGGAAGAGGGAGTAGCAAGATAAGTGGGAACATTTGGGTAAAAGTAATTCTTGCATTTGGCAAAGGAAAAGGGAGCATGAAACAGTTGGGGAGAAGGAAGGGGGATTACCCGCGCCTAGGGGAGCCAAAAGCTTAGCCTCCTATTCATGGGGAGATGTCATGGCAAGCATGCTCAGCTCCTCCATCACCCGAAGAGCTGACCATTCTATCGATTTATACCCCTCTCTTGCCCAACCAACTATCCCTTTCAATTGTTGCTAAGTTAGAGCTGAAAATTGAGAGAGAAGTGTGGAGTGGGTGTATGGGTTAATTCAAGAAGGAAAAGAGAGGACCTTAGCAGCTGTGATTAATTCTTTTAACATCCTAGAAGAAGTTTCAAGAGGTTAGTAATAAAGAACCTAGCTCATTTCCAAAATGTTGTCAAGTTACTAGTTTACTTTGATTGCTTATTGGAGTAATGTTGTGTTCTTGCTCAGTTAATTCATGAACATATATGAATATTGTTAACTCCGTAAAAATCTTGTTAATGATATGTAGAAGTGGAACAAAGAATGAGTAAATCAGAATCTATGCATAAGGAAACACAAGGATGGACATTAATAGACTATTACGAACAATTCATGTGTTTTAATAAAAATATAAACTATGTTTGGTTGTATGTATTGGTTGAACATTGTTGATATGTGTTCAAAAGTTGTAAGAAATGATTTCAATTGGAAATCTGGACTAGAACATAATTAGAACTTTACTCACAAAAAATGTTCGATTAAATGCTTCAATGAGATAAATTTGTTAAAATGTGGAAATTAGATATTGGTGTTGTTGTTATTATTGTTGTTAGTTGTTTATGAATGAGTATAAGTGTTGCTAACACCTCAAAACCTTGTTAATAACCTACAAAAGTGGAATAAGGAATGAAGACACAAACCTATGCATAAAGGAGGAAGAAATGGACATGTGTGGACTATTTTGGACCTTAATCTTCTAATGTGCTACTAACTGAATGTTAAGTTCCAGAGTGTAATGATGTACTCTTATGAGTGATGAGTATCACCTAATTGGAACGAGGGTAAAACCTTTAGAAACGAAACCATGGCGAACAATTAAGTAAACTAAGTCTTACTAAGGAAACCATAGATGAACACTGCCCCTAGAAGCAAAACTGGTACTGATGTGTGGTATATTAAATTCTGAGCTTCTGGGGTCATTTAGTTCTCTGAGATACGAAGTCGTGGGCTTTGGAACGAAGTCATTTGGACGTCTAGAGATAGAGTTATGGAGATTAGAGTGGAGGAAGGTCGAATCGCGAAATCTGGAAAATGTATGTTGTCTGCGTTTCAGAGCCGACCGCGCTCAAATTACCCTAGTTTATAGCCGACTACACTAAAAAACAGAGGCCTCAGCACAGCCAGTGCTAAACACTAAAGGTTTCAGTGCTCGGACGTGCTGGAATAGTGCCAGGCTGGACTGTTTTGACCTCATTTAGGAAAATGAACCTAACTTTCTCATACGAACTCCAAATTGGATGATTCAAAATGATCCGAAACGCTTAGAGATAGATCTACAACTTCCATTAATTAGAATTGAAAGTTATTATCTGGATCAAATTTCAAATTGGCCATTTTAAGGACTATTGTGCATTTAAAGGCAATTCTTTCTATTGATTTGATTCAGAAACTATAAAGGAGACATAGAGAGATGGAAATAGAGAACATACATAGATAGATATATAGATATAGAGATAGATACATTCATAGTTACATAGTTACGCAAGGATTGAGACACAGAGCTGGACTTGGGAGATTGGAGATTGAAGAAGCATTGCAAAGAATTCAGATTAGAGACTTGAAGATTGAAGAACTTTTTACTGAGTTTTTCTTATCCTCTATCTTATATTTGTAATTTAATTATGATGACTTATTTGGGATTCATGATTTTTATTTTCAGTATGAACTAAATTTGCAATTAAGGTTACAATTGAACCTTTTGTGTTTATGGATTAGTTATTTATTTGATTCCAATTATTATTTCATATTGAGTTGTCTATCATAATTTGTGTTTATTGAGTTATTGTCTGATCAATAATTAACGGATACTTTAGATGAATTCGGGAGATGAAATTTAGGGTTACACTGAATGTGATAGCATGTATTCTTAATTATTTGCATGGGATGAATAATTGGGGTTGTGAAGTGAATAGGGATATCTCTTCGCTGCATGTAACTATTGGGAATTGGTGCTTAATGAATTTAATTCTTTAGTTTTGCATAGGAATATCGCAGAATTAATTGAGTTAGATAAATTTATTTGATCACTTGTAAAAGGGCTTATGAATAACTTTGAATTCCTGTTAACAACTCTGTTGAAGTTAATAATTGGATGAATTGGATAATTAGTTTGTATTATATAATTGGAGATGTTGTAGTCTTAAGCCTTTAAAAATCTGAATTTCAACCTTTGTGTTAGTTTTTATTCTTAGTTTTACTTTAAATAGTTTAATCATTATTCAAATTGTGATTGTGTAGATAAAATTGAATTGATATAGTACTAGTAGTTAGAAATTATTGAACAGAGATTCCCTGTGGGTTCGACACTCTATTTTAATACTTTATTACTTTTTGATCGTGTATACTTGCACGTAATTGTTGATTGTAAAATCTGACAACATTCAGTCTATTTATAAGCATCAAATGTGATAAAGCAACATCTTAAATATTTAATACTTGCCTTGTGTGACACAACAAACTCATATTAAATATTTAATACTCTATCGCTTTACCATGCTAGAAGGCGACGTTCGATATTCCAAATATCTTTGAACGCTTAGGACTTAATATAATTTCTTTGAGGGGTTTGTAATTATTATTTGTCTCGTCTTGTTTAGCGCGCATGCACATATATATATATATATATATATATATATATATATATATATATATATATATATATATATATATATATATATATATAGAGTAAGCATGCACATATGGAATACTATATTCTACCCAGATTGATTATGGACTTTTATTCTAGTTTGGTTCACTAGAGCCACCAAGTGAACCAAAAGGTCAAACCTAGGGTGCAAGAATAAAATTTAAATATAACTATTACATTTAAACCCGGGCTCCATTACAAACGGGTCTTCAAGCACTCCTTGCTCCTTTGTCTCCAATTCTTCAAAATTAATTCTAACTAGTCCTATTACAAAAACTATTTACAATAAATAGAAACCTTGATCAGTAGTCAAGGGGAAGTACATGGGAGGGAGATAGAATTTACATTAAGAACAAATTAGAGAAGACGAGGTACGCAAACCCCATTTATAAAAACTCATTCATTCAAGCATCCTCTAAAATAAATCCAATCACACATTGGTCAATATTCCATAATCAATCCTTATTTATTATCATACATATTTCCATATGCATCAATAAATAATATTCATCTCATGAATAATAAAACCATTCCATATATGCATTGATATTATTTAATGGGAAATACTAGTTAGTATAAAATCTAATTTCAACTCCAATAAGTTATCATGGAATCCAATTTCAACTCTAATTAGTTATCATGAAATCCAATTCCAATTAAAATAAACTTCCTTATTTTAATCATATTCCAAATCAAAATAAACTCTTTTATTTTAATTTATCCAATTTTGAATAAAAAAATAAACTCCTTTATTTTTTAATCAAATTCCAAATCAAAATAAACTCCTTTATTTTAATTTACAAAAATAAAAAAAATGAGGTCAACCCTGATCATAAACCTTTAAAAGAAATAATCAAACAAGCCTTTAAGTCAAACTTCAAATCCAGAATTATATAGTTTAAATATTAAACATTCTGATTTTTAATCAAAAGTGATTCCGGTATAGTGGTAAGGCATCCAACATATGACCAATAGGTCAAGGGTTCAAAACCCTCTAGCTCCAAATTAATTATTTCATTTTTAAGGGTTGACCAATCATCGTCACGTCAGCAGTCAACAGTTGACCAGTCAACGCCACGTCAGCAATTAACAGTTGACCAGTCAGCGCCACATCACCAGTCAGCGCCACGTCAGCAGTCAGTGTCATGTCATCAGTTGACCAGTCAACGTTTGACTAGTCAACGGTCAACGTTTGACCGTTGACTTTGACCTTATTTTTTCTTTTTTTTAAAAAAAAAACTTTTAATAAAAAAAATAATAATTTTACACGAACAGTTATGCCCAATTAAATTATTCTAAACACATATCAATGTATATACAGAATTAAAACAATTAATAATTCGCATAAAGTTTGGCTCTTGATACCACTGTTAGGTTTGTATAACAGAACATGCAATCAAATTACATAAATAAAGCGGAAGCGCGATAAAATCAAATTTTAAAATTTTATACAAACCATCACCATGATCTTTCTTTATGCACAATTATTAATTAAACGAAAAGAGATGGAAAATAAGAATTATACCCTTGTAGAATTCTAGCTTCTTCAGGTACAAGTTCACCTCCAATTCCTTCGCGTTCTCCTTGAATTCCACCGATTAAATTCCTTCCTTTGATCAACGTTAGCCACCCAAGTGTTTGGCCTCTTTAGGTGATCCACCAAGGAATAATACTTGTTCAAGAAGATGGGTGTTGGCAAAACCATAGTTTCTATCTCTATAGAAATTGTAAGTACTCTCTACAATTCTTATGCAAGAGTGTCTAACCTTAATCTATGATAAGACTTCTCTTATTTATAGATGTAGGAAAACCCTTCCCTAAACTATTTAGGATTAGGGTTTCTATTCTAATTAAACTCCATTAATTAAATTAAACTCCTAATCTAATTAGGAATTCATGAGAGAGTACTTCTATTAATTAATTCTCAATCCCTATTAGGAATTAAATAATAGTAATAGTAATAATAATAATAAGACTCCTCTTATTAATTTATATTTAATATTTCTAAAATATTAAATAATAAATATTAAGCTATTTAATTTATTCTATCTCCATAGATTAAATTAAATAGACTTAGCTTATTATTACAATTATGTCATTTACTTCTTAAATAAATATTTTTCTTTTGCGGTGTGACCCTTTAGGTTCTCCATATTAAACTGGTTGTGAATAAATCAATTAGAACAATTCTAATCTTATTTAAATAAATAAATTAAACTATTTAATTTATTTAAATAAATAATATTTATTCTACAATAAGGGTAAGCCCCCTTAGCGATCAACGACTTTTCAGATAATATAGATTTCAACATTAATCACAAAAGAACTTTTCAGTGAATAGTTACCGTACAATTCACTCCTTCTACCATACAATCTCTCAATTAAATATAAGACATGGAATTACTGTCAAGTCTTATTTTATTTAATTATATGTATTTCGATTCCCAAATAAAGAACTCTAAATAATACAAATTAGAAACTCCTTTCTAATTTCATTCTGCCTTGGCCAAGGACTACTGAGTTGTCATTTATTGAATCACATAGGACATTCACATCTTTTACTAGACGTGGTAGATTCTTTATTGATCATTCACCTATCTCCATGTATAACTTATTATACCCAATCATACCCTTTGTTATACCCTAAAGGTCTTAAGGGATATGTCAAAGTATAACTCATCATACATAAGATACTATGATGATCTCAAGTCCAAGGATCACGTGTACTACTATCACTAGAGGAATTCCTATTGACAGGCGAGTAAAACTCCATTAGGTATTCCTTAGCGAGCCACGTTTAGTGAACTTATTCTCTAATAAGCACCTACATAGTTGCTTTAGTGTCTCCACACAAATAATTATGAAATCAATCATCCTCTTCCTAAGAGCAAGCAACGTATGTACTAATCTATCCAGATTCACTAATCTCCTTTTAGTAATCCAACGATTAGGAACGATTTTAGTTTGTGAGCTATCTAGAATTTAGATCTCATTAGCATGATCACCATCATGATTCTAAAAGCATTGCTCAAAACTATGGCTTTATCACATTTAATATAACAACACTATGTAGATAATATAAAATAACTTTTAAGAAAATCAATTCTTTTATTAATAAATGAATAAGATTACAAAGAATATGTTACATCATATCAAATATGATTGGCTTGTGTGCATACTACTTTCAAATCCTACATATCATTTCAAGTCACGATACCAATTAATTATAACATAACTAGCATCATAAATAAATAAATTCCCTTTATCTAGACTTAACTCTACGTCTGATTATATCACATTTACAACATAACTCTTAAACACATTATTAAACTACTTATAATGAGTTTATACCGATATTCGACTTACCAATTAATCACATGAATTCATCATTGACATGTTAATAACATATTTTAACATCTCGTTATACAATTATTACACTTCCATATTCATTAAATTAGGTTACTATTACTATCTTGGACTTGAATACTTAAATAAAATTTTCTATGTGATTCTGCAGACCGGCGCGGCCGCGCCACTATCACACTAGGATCCTGCGCGGCTGCGCCTAAAATAAGCTATTGTCCAGCGCGGCCGCGCTGGACATTAGGCTCGACTCCTCTGTTCTTCGCGAACAGCCAGAGACAGGCCAATTTTCTTTCAATTAACACACCCAATAGGCAATTTACGCATACCCAAACATCATACATAATGTAAAACTAAAACCTACCATGTATATAGTGATTTTAACAACATAAATTATCTGAACAACAAATTTAAAGGCCAAAATTCATTGTTCATGTATTATTTGATACAGTTAACGAAATCAATCGTAGTAAACTCGTTTCCTAACCAAATTAGTCTGTTTGAACTTTGTATTGTTTATTTAAACATGTATAATTATACCCCACTATAAATTTTAAGTTAAATAAATAATTTAAAGCATACAATTTGTACATAAGGGCCATATATACAACTTTCATACTCTGTAACTTTTGAAAACTCAATTGAGCATAATTACATGGATTTAGTCACTTTAAATCATGTCTACATGGTATCAAACATATTATAATCATCTAATAACATACATATAATCATATCATGCGTTAATCACCAAGTTAGTCTTTTACAGAAAACTCAAAACGTACAATCATGGAAAAATTAAAGAAGAACATAATCAGAGACTTTAATTTAAGGATTACCTTTGATAATATGCTAGATTATGCAAGATAATGACAAGATTTCTTCTCAATCCTCCAATTTCTCAAAATTCTCTCCTTTTTTCTCTCTGGCTTGATTTTAGAAACTGATGAAGTAAGGCACGTAATAAAGAATTGACGCAACATGAATGTCAGTTAATCCCATAATGGGTTAACTGGCTTCAACTCTGTAACGAATGTGATTTTTGTGAATAAATAAAATATTTATTGAGTTATATGAATATTTTTGTTAATTATTTATTGAGTAAAAATAAATAATTGATAAAGTTATTGTGGAGTAATTCATTTTAAGTGTAATTATGTTAATTGTTATTTAAAGGTAATTTGATGTGTCTACTCTAATTTAATTTAATAATTAAATTAGATGGTAGAATAAATTAGATGATAAAATGATTTATTTGAATAAGAGTTATAATTAAATTAGTAAGGTTTAATTGAATTTATTTAATAATAGATTTAATTAAATTAAAAGTGAGACAAGTGTGACAGTTAAACTATATTATATAATGAGTTATTAAAATAAATGAGAAAGGGTTTTATTTTAGATAAACCAAACAAGGCCTTGTGACCCTTGGTTGGTAAAAATAGATTATTTCGCATTTGAGTTTGCCAAACAAGGCCTAACTCTTTGAAAGTAGTATGCACATAAGCCAATCATATTTGATATGATGTAGCATATACTTTGTAATCTTATTCATTTGTTAAAGGCATTTTACTTTATCTACATTATGCTGTTATATTGAATGTGATAAACCCATAGTTTTGAGCAATGCTTTTAGAATCATGATGGTGATCATGCTAATGAGATCTAAATTCTAGATATCTCACAAACTAAAATCGTTCCTAATCGATGGATTACTAAAAAGGGGATTAGTGAATCCGGATAGATTAGTACATACGTTGCTTGCTCTTATGAAGAGGATGATTGATCTCATAATCATTTGTGTGGAGACACTAAAGCAAGTATGTAGGTGCTTATTAGAGAATAAGTTCACTTAACGTGGCTCGCTAAGGAATACCTAATGGAGTTTTACTCGCCTGTCAATAGGAATTCCTTTAGTGATAGTAGTACAAGTGATCCTTGGACTTGAGATCATCATAGTATCTTGTGTATGATGAATTATACTTTGACATGTCCCTTAAGACCCTTAGGGTATATCAAAGGGTATGATTGGGTATAATAAGTTATACATGGAGATAGGTGAATGATCAACAAAGAATCTACCACTTCTAGTAAAAGGAGAGAATGTCCTATGCGATTCGATAAATGACGACTCAGAAGTCTTTGGCCAAAGCAAAATGAAATTAGAAAGGAGTTTCTAATTTGCATTATCAGAGTTGTGCATTTTAGAATCGAAATACATATAATTAAATAAAATAAGACTTGACAGTAATTCCATGTCTTATATTTAATTGGGACATTGTATGGTAGAAGGATTGAATTGTACGGTAACTATGCACTGAAAGGTTCTTTTATGATTAATGTTGAAATCTATATTATCTGGAAAGTCGTTGATCGCTAAGGGGGCTTACCCTTATTGTAGAATAAATATTATTTATTTAAATGAATTAAATAGTTTAATTTATTTATTTAAATAAGATTAGAATTGTTCTAATTGATTTATTCACAACCAGTTTAATATGGAGAACCTAAAGGGTCACACCGCAAAAGAAAAATATTTATTTAAGAAGTAAATGGCATAATTGTAATAATAAGTTAAGTGTATTTAATTTAGTCTATGGAGATAGAATAAATTAAATAGCTTAATATTTATTATTTAATATTTTAAAAATATTAAATATAAATTAATAAGAGGAGTCTTATTATTATTATTACTATTACTATTATTTAATTCCTAATAGGGATTGGGAATTAATTAATAGAAGTACTCTCAAATGAATTTCTAATTGGATTAGGAGTTTAATTTAATTAAAGGAGTTTAATTAGAATAGAAACCCTAATCCTAAAAAGTTTAGGGAAGGGTTTTCCTACATCTATAAATAAGAGAAGTCTTATCATAGATTAGGGTTACACACTCTTGCATAAGAATTGTAGAGAGTACTTACAATTTCTATAGAGAGAAACTAGGGTTTTGCCAACACCCATCTTCTTGAACAAGTATTATTCCTTGGTGGATCACCTCTAGAGGCCAAACACTTGGGTGGCTAACGTTGATCAAAGGAAGGAATTTAATCGGTGGAATTCAAGGAGAACGCGAAGGAATTGGAGGTGAACTTGTACCTGAGGAAGCTAGAATTCTACAAGGGTATAATTCTTATTCTCCATCTTTTTCGTTTAATTAATAATTGTGCATAAAGAATGATCATGGTGATGGTTTGTATAAAATTTTAAAATCTGATTTTATTGCGCTTCCGCTTTATTAATGTAATTTGATTGCATGTTCACGTTATACAAACCTAACACTCTTTGTTTCTTTTAACTGACTAATTAAAACTAATCTACATTAAAGTTAGTTCATCAGTTTATTTTATTTACGTGAATGGTGAAGTTTAAAGAAAAAAAAATACAGAGCTTAACAAAGAGAAGAGAGTGTGATAAGAGAGAAGAATTTCTCTGCTAAATTGGAGAGGAGAGTTTTAAGAATCAAAGGAGGATTTCTAAGTGATTTTCATCATCTAGCTAGAGTTCAAGAAGGAATTGAAGGTATAATTCTTGTTAGTTTTGTTAAAAAAAATTCTTCACTATGGTTTTCACTTCTCTATATAAGAACTTATTTGCTCAATGTATAAATTACTTGGTTGTAATTGTTAATATTCATATACTAGTGATTATATTATGTTTGTAAACCAATTTGAAGGAATTAATCCATGAAAGCATGCTTTAGATTAGAGTTTTTGGTTTTACAGAGTTTCACTTTCATGTATGGTTTAAATGTATAAAATTTGATGTTCAATTCGGATATTAATCTGTAAATTGATTGTTGATTGTGTTAATATGATAAGAAACGAGAATCATGTAACTTAAACGGATCAAAATGGTTTAGAAACAAGTTTACTGTGTTTGATTTCAATAAGTGTGTCAAAGTATAGAAAAAGAGCATAAACAGTGAATTTTTGGGTTTTTAATTGGTTGATTATGTGTTTATAATGGTTAAAATTGTTAGAAACATGTTGGGTAATTGTTTTACATCATGTTTGACGTTTGGGTATGTTTATTTCATGTATCGGATGATAAAATTTGGAAAATTTGGTCTGAAATTGCACTGGTTCACGAATTGTAGAAGGTGTCAGTCGAGTCTACCGCCCCGGTTGTAGAAATGAACTGGAAGTCTCGCCCCGACGGTCTTGTCGCCCCGGCGGAATAATCGAACTAGATTCCTCGCCCCGGCGACGGTTTTGTTAAGAAATCCACCGCCCCGGCGGTGGAACAATAACTGAAAATTATTTATTTGTTTTGTGATCTTGCTATGTTGCTATGTGCATGTTTAAAACTTATATAAAGGTATTAAACGATTAATGAGATACCACGATGGTTGTTAGCAAATATTTGTTGAATATCGAATGTCAATCGAGATGTTGCAATAAAATAGGATAAGAACGAGACTTAAAATGTATATGATTCTGTAACTAATTATTGTTACCGTTTTATAACCAAAATGTATAGGGTGATTCAGGAACGTGAGTTATTTAAATCTGTAATCTACGCACGAGGCAAGTTTTTCCTTCCTTAATCTTATCATTTCATTTAAAGCAAGTTTACTTCCATAGAGCAAGCTTATAAACCTTAGCTTATTATTATTCAAGCAAGGTTGTTATCATGTCAAGTGCTTATGTTTTATTTCAGTCATTTGTTATTCGATCATTGACCGTTATTCAAATTTTTATCATAAATCCTATTGTACAATTTTTATTATTGATCAAATACTTTAGTGACTAGCAAACCTTTATTGATTCAGCTAGTCCATAGTTGATGAGCGTTTCAAAGACTTCGAATACCTTGAAGTTTTTCCGAACTAAGTTTCTTTTGGTACGGATTCTGATGTTAAACTGAGATGAACAACCCTAATATAGGGGATTAATTACGCAACAACGTTTAAATGTTTGTGCACAGTATATTGTACAAAGGGCTGATCCTCCGGAGTACGAGATGGATAGTCCATAGTCTACATGACTGTTAAAGGTTACGGTAGAAATACTTGCGAACCTAAGACATAGTTCGAGGTCTTGTGACCCTCAGATATACTTTTAATCTTGAATCCATATCCAGTTCTTGAGCTAAGCTATCTATTGAGCTTTCAGATCTTCGATTTGTTGTTGATTGATTTCAAAAAGATTATTACTCCTCAGTTAAGATCTATTCCGTTAATTATATCAATGTTATTGTTATCCTACTTGTGGGCAATTGTTTGCTCACACTTGTATAAAACATTGCAGCCAAACCTAAAAAGTCGGATGAGCCGTCCACTAGCAAGAGCAAGGGCAAAATGAGCAAATGAAGATGTTTAGTCTATTTGTTTCAGTTCTTTGTAATAAGTCTAGTTAAGTTTTTATGTTTTAATTCCGCAACAATGTAATAAAGGTAGATGGCCTGGGATTTGTTTATTTAAGAGATTTTAAGTTGTAATCCATGTTGTGGGAAGATATTTCACTCAACTTAATTTAATTGTCCTTTATTATGGGTGGACACCAAATCTGAGGAATTGAAGTACCTGGATTTGGGGGTGTCACAGGTTGGTATCAGAGCTGTAGGTTAAGAACCTTAGGTGGGGAACCTTAGGAGTTAACCTTGTTAAGAAACGAATATCTAGTGATGTTAAAACTCTTATCGAGTTCTAAGGAATGAATTAAGGAAATTCATTGATGGTTAATAATAAAAGACTTTATGTGCTATAACTTATGTGTTATAACTTATGTGCTGGCGAGTAGTATCGAGTAGTAATTAAATTTAAAATTTTGGTGGAAGGATGTCTGATATAGGAGGATCTAGTCAGGCTAGGGAGGAAGAGCCCCAAGATGTTCATGTAGTCCGGGAGCAGCTAGTGCAGAGGCAGCCATCTCCATTGATCACAGTTGTAGGTCCAGAGTACGAGCCTGAGACTGATCCTAAGGAGGATCCTTAGGAGATTGAGGAGGAGGAAGAAGACCCTAAGGAGATACCATTATCTTCCTTAGGTGTTCAGATGTATGAACAGGTGTATGATCGCAACATAGAGTTGCAGGATAGGGTGGAGGAGTTAGAGGCGCAGGTGGCGGATCGTCAGACCACTATAGAGCAGAAGAATAATGAGATAGAGGAGCTTGACATACGTCTTGGAGACGTGGAGTGGAAGGTGGTTCAGGTAGAGAGCCAGAAAGAGGCGTTATCAGCTGAAGTAGAGAAACTGAAGAGTGAGCTAAGAGAAAAGTCTGCAAAGTGTGCCAGAGCCGAGGACGCATGGATGAAAGCTGCTGATCATGCAGACCATATTGAGGATAAGATGCAGTTAAAGAGAGCCAAGATGGATGAGATGGAGCGTGTTTTCTACACAACAATGGATAGGGCACAGGATCGAGTTTTTCATTACCCAACTCAGTTCGAGGACATGCCATGGTACGTGATGGATCGCAGGACGCTGATCCGAATCATGAAGCAAGAGCGTGAAGAAGCCGTGCGACGTGGAATGTCTTTATAGGTCGCGAGTAGCAGTAATAATAAGTTATTTACTAAGAATGTTAATATGATGTGAATCTCAAATGAAATAAATAAAGGATTAATTATGATGTGGTCTTGAAACTTTATGATTTCAGGGCAGATGATGTAAATAACTATGATGCTATCTATGTTATATTTTGAAGCAGTAAATGAATAAAATATGGAAGTTTATCAAATGTGTTATGTGTTAAATGTTATTTATAAATGTTTAAGTTAATACTTAAATGTTTAAGTAATTGAGCAGTAATCTAATAGCGGAAATTCATAACAGTAAGATGCCGCCAAGAAGAAGACCAACACGTCAACAGACTCCTGAGGGATCTACAAACAACAATGACGAAACCAACGCCAACCCAATGCAGCAGTTGGTGGATTTATTAACGGGAGCATTTGCAAAACCAACCCCAAGTTCAGACCACGACTTTCAAAGACTTCAAGGCTGTTGGACCCCTAGAATTTCAAGGGTCTATGAATCCGATCGAAGCCCAAACATGGGTCATGGAGATGGAAAACGTTTTTGACGTCGCTAAGGTCAGTGAGGACCAAAAGACTGCGTTTGTAACATTTATGCTGAAATCAGAAGCTAGCTATTGGTGGCAAGCTAATAGAACTCGAGGTGGTCAAGGGGTAATTCCGTGGGATAGATTTAAGGAGATGTTTTTCGAAACATATTTTCCGGTGAGTGCACAGAATTAGATGGAGGTGCAATTTTTGGAGTTAAAGCAGGGTACGATGACGGTGCCTAAATATGCTGCAAGATTTAACAAATTGGCGAGGTTTACGCCATATCAAGTCAATACGGATGAGAGAAAGGCTAGAAGGTTTGAGTAGGGATTGAAGCCCTAGTTGTTTAGTCAGGTTTTGATGTTTCAATTGAATTCATTTACGGCAGTGCTGGAGAAGGCGATTATCGCCGAAGGAGGTAGTGATGCTCTGTCTAAGTATAATCAGGAGCAAAAGAAGAAGAAGAATGAAAACGAGAATAAGGCAAGTGGTAGCCATGGTGGCAGTGGACATAAGAGAAAGTGGAATGATAATGTTTCTGCGGGAAGTCAACAAGGAAATCAGAAGAAGAAGGTGGAGGCATGCGGCAACTGCGGGAAGAATCATGTGAGTGTTTGTTTGAAGGGCAGGAGGGTATGCTTTAACTGTGGTCAAGAAGGTCACATTACGCTAAATTGCCCCAGTCCAAAAAAGGGTGCATGCTTTACTTGTGGATCGAAGGATCACCTTGCTCGAGATTGTCCTAAGAAAGCTTCAGGAGGAGTAAGCGAAGGAAAGGGAAACAGTAGTGGAGGCAACTTAACTATCTCTGGATCGACGCCATCCAACCGACTTACCGCCCGAACATTTAACATGACGGTGCAGGATGCTGTGCAGTCTAGGGATGTGGTGTCATGTATCATTCCGGTCAATAATGTAGATGCTTACGTATTATTTGATTTGGGTGCTACGTGTTCCTTTATATCCAATGATTTTGCTAGGAAATTAGAGTTACCATAGGAAGAGCTAGATTACCCTATGAACATAGAAATTGCGAATAGGGAAGTGATTCCTGTTAAGTTTGTATACAAGAACTGTCAGTTAGATATTAAGGGTCATGTGATGACGGTAAACCTAATCCCAATTCGACTTGGAGAGTTTGACGTTATTCTAGGAATGGATTGGTTGTTCAATCATGGGGCAACTATTGATTACCAAAAGAAGTGTGTGAACCTTATGACTCCGTCGAAGGTAGTATTTTATGGCAACAAGTCGCCTAGACAAGCGAGTTATCTGATGATGATGCAGGCCAGGAAGATGTTGAGGCAAGGATATGTAGGATATCTAGCCTACATAGTTGATACACGAAAGGTGGGTGCAAAATTAGAGGAGATACCGGTAGTTAGGGATTTTACGGACGTGTTCCCTGATGATTTGCTAGGATTACCACCCGATAGGGAAATTGAATTTGTGATTGATCTAGCACCGGGAACAGCCCCTATATCAAAAGCCCTGTATCGAATGGCTCCGGTAGAGTTGAAGGAGTTGATGGTGCAACTGCAAGAGCTGTTAGACAAGAAGTATATCCAACCGAGCGTTTCACCGTGGGGAGCGCCGGTATTATTTTTTAAGAAGAAAGACGGATCAATGCGTCTTTGCATTGATTATAGAGAGTTAAAACAAGGTCACGATTAAAAATAATTATCTGTTGCCAAGGATTGATGACCTGTTTGATCAGCTGAGGGGAGCGAGATATTTTTCAAAGACAGATTTGCGAAATGGGTACTATCAGTTGAAAGTGAGAAAGGAAGACATACCAAAGACAGCATTCCGAACTAGATATGGCCACTATGAGTTTTTAGTTATGTCATTTGGTTTAACAAATGCACCTGCAACATTTATGGATTTAATGAATAGAGTGTTTAAACTATTTTTGGATAAATTCGTAGTGGTATTCATAGACGATATTCTGGTATATTCCAAAACTCAGGAAGAGCATGTGGAACACCTGAAGGTGACTTTGGAAGCGTTAAGGAGGGAGAAATTGTATGCGAAAGTCTCCAAATGTGAATTTTGGTTGGAGCGTGTCCAATTCCTTGGGCATGTTATTTATAGAGACGGGATTTCGGTGGATCCGGCGAAAGTGGAAGCTGTAATGAACTGGGATCAGCCGAAAACACCGTCAGAAGTAAGGAGTTTCTTGGGATTAGTGGGTTATTATAGGCGTTTTATTCAGGATTTCTCCAGGATCGCCTCTCCATTGACGAATTTGACAAGGAAATCAGTGAAGTTCGTTTGGACGGAGAAATGCGAAGAAAGTTTTTAGGAGTTGAAGAGACGTTTGATTTCAGCACCTGTGTTGTCTTTACTAGATAATACAGAGAATTTTGTGGTATATAGTGACGCATCGCACAAGGGGTTAGGCTGCGTTCTTATGCAGCATGGTAAGGTTATCGCGTATGCTTCGCGCCAATTAAAAGATTATGAGAAAGGGTATCCGACCCATGATCTAGAGCTAGCAGCCGTGGTGTTTGCTTTAAAAATTTGGAGGCACTATCTCTATGGGGAGAAGTGTGAGATATACACAGACCATAAAAGTCACAAGTATATTTTCACACAGAAGGATTTAAATATGCGTCAGAGACGATGGATAAAAGTGATCAAAGATTACGATTGTGAAATTCTATACCATCCGGGGAAAGCTAATGTGGTTGCCGATGCTTTGAGCAGGAAGGGTAGGGAGAAGTTATCTTTGTTAACTGCTCAGGAGAAACTCATAGCAGAAATGGTTAAGTTGGAGTTGGAGGTGAAATGTCCGGTAGAGTCGAATGAAAAATTATTTAAGATGGAAACCCAATCAACTCTAGTGGACAAGGTAAAAGAGGCACAACTCCAGGATGAGGAGTGTGGTAAAATACGGAAAAGGGTGCTTGGCGGTGAGGAGCTTAAATTCAAAATCGATAGCGAAGGGTTGTTAAGATTTGAAGGTAGAATCTGGGTTCCGTTAGTGCAAGAGATCCGAGAAGAGATTTTGAGCGAAGCTCATAGTTTAAGATTTTCAGTTCACCCGGGAAGTACAAAAATGTACCAGGATCTTCGACAACATTTCTGGTGGCCAAATATGAAAAGAGAAGTTGTTGAGTATGTTGCGAAGTGCTTAACTTGTCAGAAAGTCAAAGCGGAACATCAGAGACCAAGTGGTTTGCTACAACCCTTGAAGATACCAGAATGGAAGTGGGAGCATATCACGATAGATTTTGTGGTAGGCCTCCCAACTACTCAGAAGGGTTACGATGCCATTTGGGTAATAGTGGATCGATTGACGAAGTCCGCTCACTTTTTTCCGATTAAAATCAAATTTAAACTGGACTAGTTGGCAAAGTTATACGTTAAGGAGATTGTTTCACGACACGGTGCTCCATTGTCAATCGTGTCTGGTCGAGATCCGTGTTTCATGTCAAACTTCTGGAAGAGTTTATAGAACCATATGGGGACGCAGTTGAGAATGAGTACAGCGTATCATCCCCAAACTAATGGTCAAAGTGAAAGAACAATACAAACGTTTGAGGATATGCTACGCGCATGCGTCACGGACTTCAAAGGAAACTGGGATGACCATTTACCACTGGTCGAGTTTGCCTATAATAATAGCTACCATGCAAGCATTTGAATGTCGCCTTATAAAGCGCTATATGGAAGAAAGTGTTGAACTCTGTTATGTTGGGATGAGGTTGGTGAACGTCAACTATTGGGACCTGAACTGGTACAGCAAACTGCTGAGATCATCAAGGTGATAAGAGCCCGATTGTTAGCTGCTCAAGACAGACAGAAGAAATATGCAGATATGCACCGGCAGAATAGAGAATTCAACGTCGGCAGTTTTGTATTTCTAAAAGTATCTCCCTAGAAGGGAAAGATCAGATTTGTTAAAAAGAGTAAGCTGAGTCCACGATTTATTGGACCCTTCGAGGTGCTGAAGTGAGTAGGTGAGGTAGCCTATGAGGTAGTTTTACCTCCCAAGTTAGATCACATTCACAATGTCTTCCATATATCGGTGCTACGACCATATAATCCCGATTATAAACATGTAATAGAATATGAACCAATACAATTTGAGAAAGATTTGTCCTATGAAGAGGTACCTGTGCAGATAGTTGACAGGAAAGAGCAAGTTCTCAAAAATAAAGTGATACCCTCTATTAAGGTAATTTGGAGGAACCACAACGCTGAAGAAGCTACGTGGGAACTCGAAGAGAAAATGATGTAAAACTATCCCCAATTATTTATTTAATCTATGTATCGCGATTCTGGGTACAGAATCCTTGTAAGGAGGGGAGAATATAACAGTCGTATTAATTGCGTTGTGATTCTGGGGACAGAATCCTTTTAAGGAGGGAAGGATGTAACGAATGTGATTTTTGTGAATAAATAAAATATTTATCTCATATATGAATATTTTTGTTATTTATTTATTGAGTAAAAATAAATAATTGATAAAGTTATTGAGGAGTAATTCATTTTAAGTGTAATTATGTTAATTATTATTTGAAGGTAATTTGATGTGTCTACTCTAATTTAATTTAATAATTAAATTAGATGGTAGAATAAATTAGGTGATAAAATGATTTATTTGAATAAGAGTTATAATTAAATTAGTAAGGTTTAATTGGATTTATTTAATAATAGATTTAATTAAATTAAAAGTGTGACAAGTGTGACAATTAAACTATATTATATAATGAGTTATTAAAATAAATGAGAAAGGGTTTTATTTTAGATAAACCAAACAAGGCCTTTGTGACCCTTGGTTGGTAAAAATGGATTATTTTGCATTTGAGTTTGCCAAACAAGGCCTAACTCTTTGTTTCTTTTAACTGACTAATTAAAACTAATTTACGTCAAAGTTAGTTAATCAGTTTATTTTATTTACGTGAATGGTGAAGTTTAAAGAAAAAAAAACACAGAGCTTAACAAAGAGAAAAGAGAAGAGAGTTTGAGAAGAGAGAAGAATTTCTCTGCTAAATTGGAGAGGAGAGTTTTAAGAATCAAAGGAGGACTTCTAAGTGATTTTCATCATCTAGCTAAAGTTCAAGAAGGAATTGAAGATATAATTCTTGTTAGTTTTTTTAAAAAATTCTTCACTATGGTTTTCACTTCTCTATATAAGAACTTATTTGCTCAATGTATAAATTACTTGGTTGTAATTGTTAATATGCATATACTAGTGATTATATTATGTTTGTAAACTAATTTGAAGGAATTAATCCATGAAAGTATGCTTTAGATTAGAGTTTTTGGTTTTACAGAGTTTCACTTTCATGTATGGTTTAAATGTATAAAATTTGATATTCAATTCGGATATTAATCTATAAATTGATTGTTGATTATGTTAATATGATAAGAAACGAGAATAATGTAACTTAAACGGATCAAAATGGTTTAGAAACAAGTTTACAGTGTTTGATTTCACTAAGTGTGTCAAAGTATAGAAAAAGAACATGAACAGTGAATTTTTGGGTTTTTAATTGGTTGATTATGTGTTTATAATGTTAGAATTGTTAGAAACATATTGGGTAATTGTTTTACATCATGTTTGACGTCTGGGTATGTTTATTTCATGTATCGGATGATAGAATTTGGAAAATTTGGTCTGAAATTGCACTGGTTCTCGAATTGTAGAAGGTGTCAGTCGAGTCTACCGCCCCGACTGTAGAAATGAACTGGAAGTCTCGCCCCGGCGGTCTTGTCGCCCCGACGGCATAATTGAACTATATTCCTTGCCCCGACGGTCGCTTCGCCCCAGCGACGGTTTTGTTAAGAAATCCACCGCCGCGGCGGTGGAACAGTAACTGAAAATTATTTATTTGTTTTGTGATCTTGCTATGTTGCTATGTGCATGTTTAAAACTTATATTAAGGTATTAAACGATTAATGAGATACCATGATGGTTGTTAGCAAATATTTGTTGATTATCGAATGTCAATCGAGATGTTGCAATAAAATAGGATAAGAACAAGACTTAAAATGTATATGATTCTGTAACTAATTATTGTTACCGTTTTATAATCAAAATGTATAGGGTGATTAAGGAACATGAGTTATTTAAATCTGTGATCTACGCACGAGGCAAGTTTTTCCTTCCTTAATCTTATCATTTCATTTAAAGCAAGTTTACTTCCATAGAGCAAGCTTATAAACCTTAGCTTATTATTATTCAGGCAAGGTTGTTATTATGTCAAGTGCTTATGTTTTATTTCAGTCATTTGTTATTCGATCATTGACCATTATTCAAATTTTGATCATAAATCCTATTGTACAATTTTTATTGTTGATCAAATGCTTTAGTGACTAGCAAACCTTTATTGATTCAGCTAGTCCATAGTTGATGAGCGATTCAAAGACTTAGAATACCTTGAAGTTTTTCCGAACCAAGTTTCTTTTGGTCCGGATTCTGATACTAAACTGAGATGAACAACCCTAATATAGGGGATTAATTACGCAACAACGTTTAAATGTTTGTGCACAGTACATTGTACAAAGGGCTGATCCCCCGGAGTACGAGATGGATAGTCCATAGTCTACATGACTGTTAAAGGTTACGGTAGAAATACTTGCTAACGTAGGACATAGTTCGAGGTCTTATGACCCTCAGATACACTTTTAATCTTGAATCTATATCCAGTTCTTGAGCTAAGCTATCTATTGAGCTTTCAGATCTTCGATTTGTTGTTGATTGATTTCAGAAAGATTATTACTCCTCAGTTAAGATCTTTTCCGTTAATTATATAAACGTTATTGTTATCCTACTTGTGGGCAATTGTTTGCTCACACTTGGATAAAACATTGCAGCTAAACCTGAAAAGTCGGATGAGCTGTCCACTAGCAAGGGCAAGGGCAAGGGCAAAATGAGCAAATGAAGATGTTTAGTCTATTTGTTTCAGTTCTTTGTAATAAGTCTAGTTAAGTTTTTATGTTTTAATTTCGCAACAATGTAATAAAGGTAAATGACCTGGGATTTGTTTATTTAAGAGATTTTAAGTTGTAATCCCTATTGTGGGAAGATATTTCATTCAGCTTAATTTAATTGTCCTTTATTATGGGTAGTTAGTTATGAATGAATGATATAGTGGACACCAAATCTGAGGAATTGAAGTACCTGGATTTGGGAATGTCACAAACTCCCCTTAAGGCTTTGTTTGGTTAGCACACTTATTCCTCCTTTCTAGTTTATTTTAATAATTTGCTTATAATATAGTTCGTGTCACATATTAAATTAATTAAATAATCTCATTTAAATTAATTAAGTAAAATAAAATAATTCTACATTAAATCGCATAGTCACATAAATAAAATTCTCCTTTATTAATAATGACAAATTATTAAATTTCTAATTAATTATTAAATTAATTAGAAATTACATTATACTTATTTAAATAATGCATTTAATTAAATAAATTCAATTAAACACATACTTTGAATATAAAAATTCTCCACATTAATTTAACTAATGTAACACATATAATTAAATTAATCTACCATTAATTATTTAATTAATTAATTAATTCAACAATCAAATCATCGAAAAATATTTATTTAATTCAATAAATATTTAAAGTAAATTACAAAATTTTCGTTCGTCACATCCTTCGTATTCTCCTTGTTGTTTTCTCTGCAAAATCTCTTGTTATATTTTTTTCTGAAGTCTTCTCCCTTGTATATTAATAAAACCCTCATTCAGATTCCTAATTGGCTTCAATTTTTCCTCACAGCCGCACAAAACCTTCTCATTCTGCATTACAGCGCTCTAGGCGCTCTCCTAGTTCAAATCCAAGCGCTCTAGGCACTTGACCAGGACCACGTATTTACAAAAATACCACTCAGCCTAATTTTTAATCCTTTTTAATTCTTTTCTTCACCAAATGACTTTTATGCCCCTCCAACTCCATCCTACAATAAATAAACACAAAAACAAATAAAATGATACTAAAAACACTTAGGGATAACAATAATTAAGCTCAACAATACCTAATTCATAGGTATAAAATCCACTCATCAAATACTCTCAAACTTAACCAATTGCTTGTCCTCAAGCAATGCAATGATGTAAATGCAACCTAACTATCATGCCTACGAATTAAACAATCAACTAACATAGTATCCAACACCAAGCCTCAAAGATATCATACAGTAC
The DNA here is from genome assembly GCA_034770075.1 of Aralia elata. NCBI lineage: Eukaryota > Viridiplantae > Streptophyta > Magnoliopsida > Apiales > Araliaceae > Aralia > Aralia elata. Next base: position 42,863,336 of record CM068387.1, on the reverse strand, counting down.
TTAAACAAAACATCCAATCAATGCAAAGTTTCTAACTTTAACCAATTAGTTAAGTTATACCTGTCATCACCCATGTTGTGTGTGTGTGTGTATATCAACCATTATAATCAATCACAACACAAATCAATCACATAATTAACTTCTTAGAGTAAAACTTCCAATTTTAACTCAATTCAACCTGTGAACACAACCAATTCAACTGATTCAAGCAATCACTAAGCATAGGGGCCCCTAAGCAATCACAAGGTTATTTAAAACATTTAAATCCTTTTTAAAACCCTTCCTAAGGAATTCAAACAATTTTTTTTTTCGTTTTAGTGAGTGCATTTTATGCTCCATCTCACTCTTTTTTGAAGGAGTGCGTTTTACGCTCCCTCTCGTTGCATGTGTTTATGAGTGAGTGCGTTTTACGCTCCATCTCAACCCACCAAATGATCCATTCTTTTATTGGGAAAGGTTCAAACAAAAAAAATTAAACCTTTTTTTAAACATACTTACACCCTTAGATCCCCCCAAACTTATATCATTGCTTGCTTCTGCTTTAATGGGCTTTTCACCGATATTATCAAGTTTTAACCCAAATTTTCCAACCAGAAGAAAATTATGTAACAATTTGAATTAAATTGATCAAAACAATTGATTATGTGCTTTCCTGGATTAACATGAGTTTCAGACAAGTTCAACTTCACTTCATAGTCAAAGTCATCACTAAGCACTAGTTTTCAATTCCTCTTAAGTTAAAACCATCAATCCAATCTTATCATTGGCCACATTAGACACTATATCAATGTATGCTTAATTCATAAAACTAGATGCATAACACAACCTAAACACTTAACATGCAACTACAGGCAACATGCATAATTTAATGAAACAAAATCAAACATGATTTAAAATTATCTACACATGAACATGAGCCTAATCTTTATGCATATAATCCACCCCCAAACTTAAATGACACAATGTCCTCATTGTGTAAAACATAGAGAAATTAAGAATTGAAGACTTCCCTGATAAACGTCTTACTCCACGTCGTCATCATCTGCATCAGCCTCCTCGTCGTCATCAGGGTCCAAGTCAGGTGGTGGTAGAAATTAAAAAGGATCCCAATTGCTGAAGAACCTCGTTGTGGCAATTTTTTTCCAAACAGTTAGAATACAAAGTTAAAAACACCCTTGTGAAGCCCTTTTGAGAACCTCCCCCAAACTTGATTCAACCCCAATCTAATAGTTAAATTGATTCTTATTGATTGTGGGTGGGAGAAATTGTTTTAATGTTGGATTAGGAGAGGACAATAAAAGATGTCGTGGGGTTGTAAAGGAGTGGGAGAGAGGTTTGGTTGAATTAGGAGAGAGACGAGTTGGGTTTGTGTTGCAATTGTTTGAACTAGGGATCATTTTTTTTAAACATTTTTGCTGGAGCGCCTAAGCGCTTGGAATATGCTTGTGATGAGTGCCTAATACTTAGCCAAATTCTAGCTTCCTTCATGCTACCAACTTGTAACCCAAAAAACCCAATGATTAATTTTAATGCACAAGGAGATAATAACTTAATACAAAATCGTAAGCTAAAGAAAAATAAATATTTAATAACTAAATTAACTAAAAATAAAATGAATAAAAATAAATTCTGGCTTGCCTCCCAATCAGCGCTTAGTTTAACGTCCTCAACCCGACTACTTCCTCTTCTCTCAATCTGGTTCAATCGCAAAAAATTTCATTGCATGCCTCCTCTTAGTCTTTTCTTTGAATTCTTTGGCATCATTGTACACTTGAAAACCCCCAAAATTATCTTCATCCATTGGTAGAAAATAATTCTCATCATTCGATTCAACTCTTCCTGCATCCTTAGCCACATTAATCCAGAAGCACTCCTTATGATCATATGGAAGCTTGATTACCTTGAATGTAACCTCTTCTTCTTGCGTCCCATTCTTGAACCTTTTCTTTTCAGCTTCATTAACATCTTCCACATCATCGCGTGACCTTTTTAGTTTTCCTCCCCCAGCCTCATGTAGCTCCCCACCATTCCGACATGAAATTGTATTGTCATGCTCCACGCTTTCTCTTCTTAGATTTAACTATGTATCGCTTAGCAAAGTATTGAGAGGACGTCTTTTAAGTACATTGGCCAGCTGTTCTACTTGATTCTCGAGATTTCGAAGCGCCACTTATTGATTGTTCAATGTCATCTCATACTGCTCTATGAAATTGGTAAGGCGTCCCTCAAAATTCATCAGCTCTTGCTGTGGTGGAGGTGGATACAAGAATTCTGGTGGGTATGATGGACTTGGAGTATAGAATTGATCTTGATTATCATAGCTCCATGAGAAGTCTTGGTGATCCTGCCAACCTGGATGATAGAGATTTGGATTGGTACTGGGCTGCTGTTGATAGTAGGCATTTTGAATGGACTCACTCCCAAGAGCAACAACTGTACTTGAAAGCGCTGTTATCTGGGCTGATAATGTTGTAAATGCATCAACATCGCTTATCATTTTTGCCCATGGTTGTGTCATTCCCTCATATGACCATTGATAATTAAATGTAGTTATAGTACCTGAAAAGGAAGTAAGATATAAAGAAAGAAAGAAAGAAAAAACGTTTAAATTAAGATTAACTTTATCAAAATTAATAATGATAAAATATTAAAATAATTTTCCCCAGCAACGGCGCCAAAAACTTGTTGTCCAAAATAAGTATTGACAATTTGCACGCAAGTATACGTGGTCAACAAATAATAAAGAGAAAGTAGAGTATCGTTCCCACGAGAAAATATGTTAATATTTAACAATTACTAATTCTAACTCAATTAATCCTATTTAAGCTACGAATGATATTTGAGAACTAAAATTAACTACTAAAATAATTAATCACAAGAAAAATGCAGATTTAAAAGCTTAAGATTACAACTTCCCTTAGTGTTTCATTTAAACCAATACACTTCCTATTTAATTAATTAATTACATTGAATCGCTAACCAAGAATTCTTTATATTATTCATGCACTTCTTTCGATAGACACATGAACAAATCCTTGTAAATCCAACAATTAAGCAACAGAATTACAAGGAACACCCTAATTAATTAATTCACTATATTCCTATGTGAATTATGTTAATTAAGATTTCAAGCACATATTCTTTCAATGGCTGCAAAAGACATAAGTATATTCCTATCCTATACGCTAATCATATTAACCTTATTCAGATTACATGAACAGATGCTATCATATCCCAGATCTAAAACTATACCACATCTTCCAATTTTGTATAAATTATCCCGGTAATTGTTGATCAGACAATTAATCAATAAACACAAGATATGATAAACGATTCAAGAGTAATCAATTTAAATTAAATAGAAAGCATCAATCTAAATTACATACTAAGTTCTATTACAATCTGAATTAAACGTTAGTTCATAACAATAAAGGAAAACATCATCCAGATAATAAATAAAAACATCCCAGAGATTACAAAATTAAAGATAAAAGAAAGGGATAGAAGAAACTATAAAGCCACTCCCAATCTCTGTCTTGATCTTCAAGTTCTGCAAATCTCCTTCGTGTTCTCCTTGTTGTTTTCTCTGCAAAATCTCTTATTATGTTTTTTTCTAAAGTCTTCTCCCCTGTATATTAATAAAACCCTTATTCAGATTCCTAATTGGCTTCAATTTTTCCTCACAGCCGCACAAAACCTTCTCATTCTGCATTAGGGTGCTCTAGGCACTCTCCTAGTTCAAATCCTAGCGCTCTAGGCGCTTGACCAGGACCACATATTTACAAAAATGCCACTCAGCCTAATTTTTAATCCTTTTTAATTCTTTTCTTCACCAAATGACTTTTATGCCCCTCCAACTCCATCCTACAATAAATAAACACAAAAACAAATAAAATGATACTAAAAACACTTAAGGACAATAATAATTAAGCTCAACAATACCTAATTCATAGGTATAAAATCCACTCATTAGAGTAGCAAATTTATATATAAGAGTGCACACCAAGTGTTTGTTGAATTGTGCAAGTGATACTTTAAGCCTATTTCAGAGTTTGGGGTATCATTGTAAAGCTATTTGATTGTGTGTTGGTCAACTATAACTGCAAGTATGTCAGCTAAGCGCCACAGAGATGCCGAGTTAAGTTCTAAATCATCTAGGACCTATGATCGAAAAAGATTTGTAAGTATTGAAGCGGCAGATAAGTATAAGGAGTGGGAGGATCGTTCTTTCATTCCAGAGAGGGGAATTGTACCGGACCCGGACAACGACGGTGAATTGGCGCTAATGATTGAAGAGAGGAGCTGGTTGAACTTCACAGCGTAACCGGGTGTAGCAATTGCACCAATTGTAAGAGAGTTCTATGCTAATGTGCAAGAAAGGCAATTTGGAATAGTACAAGTGAGTGGCCAAATAATTTCCCTTCTGAGTGACGCCATCAATGCACACTTTGGTTTGCCAAACTTTAGTTCACTAACTGATCAACATGCTGAATTTGTGCGGAATGGGCCCGACTATAAGAAAATGATTATGGAATTGTGCAAGCCTGGGACAAAATGGGATATTAAAGGATGTGGAGCAATGACATTCCCTCAATCCGAGCTGAGTAGGTATGGCAAGGCATGGTTTGCTTTTATATGTGCACGTTTGATGCCAACCAACCAATTTAGTCATGTCACAAAAGAAAGGGCGGTTCTTCTCTATAGTTTAATCATAGGGAAGACGATTAATGTTGGGTCAGTGATTGAAAGTTTTATCAAAAGATATGTGAGAGGTGGTGCCACCACTGGCGGTTTTCCGCACTCGATGTTGATTACATCCCTTTGTTATTCTGCTGGGGTGAGTTGGGCTGAGAATTCCACAGTGATACAGCCTTGGCCAGTGATTGATCATGCCCTCATAATTCGATACAAAGTTTGGAAAGGTGCAGATGAGCATCCTAGAGGCCTGGGATTCATTCAAGCACAGCAAGATGAGGCAGGCCCATCCACTGCGTCTAATCTGGCTGATAAGCAAATACGCAAATTGCAGAAACAGATGCGGGCTTGTCATTTTGAGCTATTACTGGAGAACTCTCGCCTTGCTGAACGTCAAGAAATCATAAGTTAAAACAACAACCAATTTCAAGCGGCGTTGGTAGCAGCGTTCAATCAGCTGAACCCCAACCAAGGGCCATTCCATTTCCCTGAACCTCTCCCATTACCAGTTTTTCCACCTAAAGAGTCAAACGCAGAGCCCGACGACGAGGAAGGCGATGACGAGTGATAGTCATCGGACAGGGGAATCCTCTTGGTTCTATTTTTTTATATCTTTTTCAATGAGGACATTGATTTGTTAAGTTTGGGGGTGGAGTCATTATTGTTGAACATATCCTAGCGTAGTATTGCATAGCATAGTAGTTTTGCATAATAATTGATTGATGCATATAATGTTTAGTCGGCATATCAGTTTATCATTTACATAACATGTATGTTGCATAGTAATTGAGCAATACCTGAGCTTTTGTTTGATTTAGCCAATGATGATAATGGTGAGCATGTGTGCACTCGAAAATTAACAATGAGTGGGTATAAAAGTTAAATGTGGGTGTTTCCATGCTCAAGACTTGTTTTGAAATTAATTGCACATTTCCACTTGTTAGGATTGGTTATGATCTTGGACAACATTTATATAGGTAATTGCTTGGTTAGGTTTCTTGGAAACTTTTACAAATTGTTGAGCATATTCATAAGTTTAGACAGTCACTTAAGTTTGGGGGACTCCGACCTTATTGCCTAAAAATAAATAAATAAATAAATAAATAAGGTGGCAGAACAAGATGAATGTGGTGAGTCGAGATGGAGCGTAAAACGCACTCGCTCATGGACACACACTACGAGCGAGATGGAGCGTAAAACGCACTCGCTCGCGACGAGCGAGATGGAGCGTAAAACGCACTCGTTTGCGCGAAAAAAATGGTTGTGTTTATGGTTTGAGTTATCCCGGGGTCCCTTAATTTGAGTGAGGTTCTTGAATAATTGATTTGGATATGCTTGGTAAGGTTGGAAAGTTGAATTGAAAACTATCGGTAAGCAGTTGGTTATATGAATTTGTCCGGATTGTAGCTGATTATGAGTAGGTGGTACACACACACAATAGTTGAGAGCATGTGTAACCTTAATGATTGTGTGGAGTTATACCCATGATATTGTTTTGATTTCCGATTTGAGTGTTTTGAGGTATTTCTGAGGCTTGTTGTTGGACAATGGTTGGGTTATTGCTTGATTTGTAGGTAAGTTAGGTTGATGCATATAGTTAGGTTGTCGAGTTAGTTTTATATTCAGTTTTTAATTTTGTTTTTGCTTGAGGACAAGCAAGAATTTAAGTTTGGGGGTATTTGATGAGCGAGTTTTATACTTGCGAATCGGTTGTCTTCTACTTTAATTCTTGATTGTTTAAGGGTATTTTCAGTGCATTTATGTTCGGTTTATGTTTATTTTGCAGAAGGTAGTAGTGGAGGGGCAAATCAGGAAATTATGACATGAAATGGAAATTTTGTAACTAAGTGGAAGTTCAGCGCTGTCGGCGCTGGGATAGTACAGTTTCAGCGCTGTCGGCGCTGAAACGCAGGCTTGAGCTGGGCTTTTGTGTTTTCTGCAGTTTTTGGGTCTGAGCAAGTTGGGCTGAGTAAGATGGATCAAGTCAGATGTGTAGGGTTTATAATAGAGGAAGAGGCGTAAATAGAAGAAAGACAATAGAGGAGAGCAACATAGAACGAAGAAGGAAAAATTAGAAATTCAGGCTTGAAAGAAGAAGAAGAAGAAGAAGGAAGGAAGGCTAAAGCTTGAGCAGAGTTTTCTCTATTCTTGTTTCTACTTCTAATCTCTATAATTATGTAATTATGAATTGCTATTTGGATGTTTTAATTTCAACTATGAACTAAACTTAATTTTTGGGATTATAATGGATCTTATTGCCTAACTAAAGTTGTTTTGCTTCTTTGTGATTTTAGTTGATTATGTATGGATTGTCTAGTATGATTTGTGCTAAAAGTTTAATTGCTTGATCACCAATTACTGTGATAACCTATATGAAATTGAGAAACAGATTATAGGTTTAGATCTCATCCTGCTAGCATGTGTTCATAATGTCTACAAAGTGATGGATTTTATGATTTGTACCAATGATAGAGATATACCAAATTACTGCATGTAGTCTATTGAGAACTTATACTTCAACTCTTTTTGGTTATAACTCACATAGAGATATAGTGCGTTAATCAATTGGAGTGTTCACATTTATTCTATCATTTGTGGATTTAATGGGATTTGGGTATGATACATTAAGAGATGGTCATATTTTACATTCGTGTTCTTGGCTAAAAATCTGAAATAATCAATTGGAATTGACAGGAAGTGAAACAATCAAGGTGCAGCAATAAGTGAAATTATAATCTCAAATCTTCTTTATTTGATTCAATCATTTGATAATTAGTTAATTTATTTCTTAGTGTTTTAGCCTCATCACAACCTTAATCAGTTGTTTAAAGAGACCGAGAGAGTTATAAAATTGGTGCTTGTTATATTAAAGAGCAATTATATTCTCTGTGGGAACGATACTTCACTTTCATTATATTACTTGTGGACCACGTGTACTTGCGTGTGTGTTTTGATTTGGCATAGTTAGAAATATCATCAATTAGTGATGTTATTGACAATAGTTGTCTACCTATTTATTTATATATCGTTTGTTGTGTCACTACAAGGCTATATACATTTGAAATGGGATCCTTATTCTCACTAGCAAATCTTTAATTAGATTTGCCGAACTATATATTGAGGGTAATATAGTTTAATGAAAATAGTGGGAGATACCAATTTAAATAAAGACCTAATTTATTTTGGTAATTAATAAAATGAATGTATGTTAAAATATTGTCAATTCATTTACAGAATTTTACAATGTCTAATTCACTATCACTGCGGAGCATATTAGATGCTAATTAACTGGACCAAATAACACGGACTAGTTAAGGAATTTGATAATAGTTCTCAAGGCTGAAAAACTATCTTATGTCCTTAATATGCCTATCCCTGCAATGGTTGCAGACAATGCCTTTGAGGAAGAGATTGCTACTTTTAGAAAGTTGCAAGATGATGCACAGTTGGCTCAATACATCATGCTTGCATCCACGGGTAATGAGCTTTAGCGTCAGCCTGAAACTATGGATGCTCCTATTTGTACTCTTGCACCTTCAAGGAGTTGAATGGTGAGGAAAGTAGGACTACTAGATATAAGATATCTAAGGAGCTCTTTCGATCTAGAATGACCAATGACACTACAATACAGACACATATCCTTAAAATGATCAATTAGGACAACAGGGTTTTGTCATGGATGGAGAGTTGATCCAAGATTTAATCTTGCAATCACTTCCAGACTCTTTCTCACAATTTGTTGTGAATTTTCACATGAACAAGCTAGATGTCAGCTTGCCTGAGTTACTTAACATGTGAAAAACTGTAAAGAGTCACTTTCCAACCAAAAAAGACCAAGTTTTACTAGCAGACGATTCTTTTAGGAAGCGGAAGAGGGTCAAAGGATCTTCTAAAAAGAAGAACAATTCAAAGAAGGTATAATGAAAGGCAAAAACAAAGGACAATAAGAACAAAACTAATGCGGATAGCAAAGGAGTTTGGTTCCACCGCAATAAACCTGAACACTGGAAAGAAACTCCAAGGAGTATCTTGCAGAGGCTAACCAGAAGAAGTTTAATGAAGCTTTGGTTACAGATACAGGTTTGTTCATGATTAAAATAAATCTTTTTGTAAGTCAAGTTTCTACTTGGGTATTGGATACCGGCTATAGTTCTCACGTATGCAATCTAATGCAGAGACTAAGCAAAAGTAGAAAGCTAAACAAAGAGTAAGTAATCTTACATGTGGAGAATGGAGCAATGGTTGCTACATTAGTCGTAGGAACTTATAGTTTAGTGTTGCCTACAGGCAAGTCTATTAAGTTAATAAGTTGTTATTATGTTCCAGTTCTCTTTAGAAACATTGTTACTTTCGTTGTTGGACAAGGAAGGTTCTGGTATTATATTTAAGAACAATTGTTGTTCTATTTATAATGATAATGTTTTGCTTGAAAATGGAAGATTACTTGATGGACTTTGTAAACTTGACTTACATGAAAAATAATTTTACAAATTGAACAAACTAGTAAAAGAAAAGGAGGTGATCATTCAAATAGTTGAATATGTGTATTTGATGAAATACAAGTGTGAATCATTTAAAAGGTTCAAAGAATTCAAAAGTGAAACAAATTAACAAAGTATTAAGATTCTTTAATCAAATCGAGGATGGAATACTTGTATAATGAGTTTCTAGATCATCTCAAAATGGTATTTTCTCATAATGGACACCTCCTGATACGCAATATTTGATTGGTGTATCTAAAAAGGAAAATTGTACCTTATTGAACATGGTGCAGTCCATAATGATTTTACCGACATTCCAGTATCCATCTGGAGTTATGTCCTAGAAACGGCTGTATATCTAAAAAATAAGGTAACCTCAAAATTCGGCCCCAAGACTCCATAAAAGTTATGGATAGGGAGGATTCCTAGTCTTAAGTATGTTAAGATAAGGGGTTGTCCAGCTTATGTGAAAAGGTTTCAAAAGGATAAGCTTGGGACAAAATCTGTCAAGTGCAAATTTGTGGGATATCCTAAAAAGGGTTTAGGGTATTATTACTATAATCCTACATGCTGCCTTCTTGGAAAAATGTGTTTATCATTAAAGAAACTAGTGGGAGGGTAATAGATCTTGAAGGAGTTCAAGAACCACAAAGCACTTTGAGTCAAATCAAGGAACCTGTAGATAGACCTATTGTACCACAATCGAATGATAAATCTGGAAGAGTACCGAACATACTTAGGAGGTATGGATTCATCATAGAGGATGATGATGAGGTACGCATCATAGATGATGATGATCCAGTTATATACGATGAGGCTATGAGTAGTTGATACTCAGAGAAATGGCAGATGGCCATGAAATCCAAAATGAACTCTATGTATGAGAACCAAGTATAGACTCTAGTTACTTCACTGAAAGGCATAGTGCCTATAGAGTGAAATAAGGGTCTTTAACAGAAAGACTGGGGCAAATGGAAAGGTGGAGACCTATAAGACTAGACCTGTTTAAAAGGTGTCAAATAAAGTCAATGAGTCGACTGTGATAAATCCTTATTACTGGGTAATACTCAAGTCCATTTAGATTTTGCTTGTGATTGCAGCTTATTATTACGAAATCTGGCAAATGGATGTGGAGACATCCTTCCTCAATGAAGATTTGAGGAGAATGTATGTATGATACAGCCAGAGGAATTTGTTTCAAAGATTGAAGTAAATTGTGTATGTAAACTACAATGATCCATTTATGGATTGAAGCAAACTTCTCAAAGATGGAACATTCGTTTTGATAAGACAATCAAAAGAGTTTGATTTTATCAAAAACAAGAATGAACCTTGTGTGAACAAAAGGGTCAGTGGGAGCGCTGTGACATTCCTAGTATTATATGTTGATATACTACTGATAAGGAATAATATACCAGTGCTACAATCAGTAAAAATAAAATTGTCTAAACATTCCTCCATGAATGACTTGGGAGTAACATCCTATAAATTGGGGATATAAATCTATATAGATAGATTTTAAAGGATGCTCAGCTTAACCCAAGGAACGTATATTCATTCGATGCTAAAGGGTTTAGCATGGCAAACTCCAAGAGAGGTCTCGTGATGATGAGTCATATAGTGTATCTCTCTAAAATTGTCTCCAATTGAAAGAGAGATCGCATGAGTTATTATCATGTATGCAATGAATATACAAGACCTGATGTTAATCAGTCATATTCTGGAGAAGATCATGTAAGACAATGATAAACATCTTAACTACTTAACCGGTATTGAAGATGTGATCATGATTCATGGTAGGTCTGAATTAAAACTAGAGGGCTAAACAGACTCAAGTTTTTTAGACTGACCAAGACGATAACAAATCCACTTTAGGGTAAATCGTTACCTTGAATGGTGGTGTAGTGAATTGGAAAGGTCCAACCAGCAAAGAGTTACTAGTTTAGTGACAAGTTGATTGTAAGTGAAGCTGCAAGTTGATTATTTGGATAAAAGTTCGTCACAGAACTAGGAATAGTTCTTAGTCTTATCTTGCATTCAAACATGTGTTGCGGCACTTTTATTTGATTAGAGAAATCATTAAAAGAGAAGAGTCACTATAGAAATAGTGGACTCTCAAGAATAATATTGCATATCCATTTACTGAAGTTTTATCCAACAGCAGGATGATCGTCACTTAGAGAAGAAGGGTATTAGATACCATGACGATTGACTTTAGTGCAAGTGTGAGATTGAATGTAGTATGCACACAAGCCAATCATATTTGATATAATCTAGCATATATTTTGTAATATTATTCGGTTATTAAAGGCATTTTCATTATCTACATGTTGTTGTTATTTAATATGTGATAAACCCATAGTTTTAAGCAATGCTTTTAGAATCATTATGGTGATCATGCTAATGAGATCTAAATTCTTAGAAAGCTTAAAACTAAAATTGTTCCTAATCGTTGGATTACTAAAAGGGGATTAATGAATCTAGATAGATTAGTACATACGTTGTTTGCTCTTAGGAAAATGATGATTAATCTCATCATTATTTGTGTGGAGACAATAAAGCAAGTATGTAGGTGCTTATTGGAGAATAAGTTCACTAAACGTGACTCGCTAAGGAATAGCTAATGGAGTTTTCTGCGCCTGTCAATAGAAATTCCTCAAGTGATAGTAGTACAAGTGATCCTTGAACTTGAGATCATCATAGTATCTTGTGTATGATGAGTTATACTTTGACATGTCCCTTAAGACCTTTAGGGTATATCAAAGGGTATGGTTGGGTATAATAAGTTGTACATAGAAATAGGTGAATGATCAACAAAGAATCTACCACATCTAGTAAAAGATGTGAATGTCCTATGTTATTTGATAAATGACAATTCAGTAGTCCTTGGTCAAGGCAGAATGAAATTAGAAAGGAGTTTCTAATTTGCATTATTTAGAGTTGTGCATTTGGGAATCAAAATACATATAATTAAATAAAATAAGACTTGACAGTAATTCCATGTCTTATATTTAATTGGGACATTGTATGGTAGAATGATTGAATTGTACGGTAACTATTCACAGAAAGGTTCTTATGTGATTAATGTTGAAATCTATATTATCTGGAAAGTCGTTGATCGCTAAGGGGACTTACCCTTATTGTAGAATAAATATTATTTAATTAAATGAATTAAATAGTTTAATTTATTTATTTAAATAAGATTAGAATTATTCTAATTGATTTATTCACAACCGGTTTAATATGGAGAACCTAAAGGGTCACACCGCAAAAGAAAAATATTTGTTTAAGAAGTAAATGGCATAATTGTAATAATAAGTTAAGTGTATTTAATTTAATCTATGGAGATAGAATAAATTAAATAGCTTAATATTTATTATTTAATATTTTGGAAATATTAAATATAAATTAATAAGAGGAGTCTTATTATTATTATTACTATTACTATTATTTAATTCGTAATAGAGATTGAGAATTAATTAATAAAAGTACTCTCTCATAAATTTTTAATTAGATTATGAGTTTAATTTAATTAAAAGAGTTTAATTAGAATAGAAACCCTAATCCTAAATAGTTTAGGGAGGGTTTTCCTACATCTATAAATAAGAGAAGTTTTATCATAGATTAGAGTTACACACTCTTGCATAAGAATTGTGGAGAGTACTTACAATTTCTATAGAGATAGAAATTAGGGTTTTGTCAGTACCCATCTTCTTGAACAAGTATTATTCTTTGGTGAATCACCTCTAGAGGCCAAACACTTAGGTGGCTAACTTTGATCAAAAGAAGGAACTTAATCGGTGGAATTCAAGGAGAACGTGAAGGAATTAGAGTTGAACTTGTACCTGAGGAAGCTAGAATTCTACAAGGGTATAATTCTTATTCTTCATCTCTTTAGTTTAATTAATAATTGTGCATAAAGAAAGATCATGGTGATGGTTTGTATAAAACGTTAAAATTTGATTTTATCGCGCTTCCGCTTTATTTATGTAATTTGATTGCATGTTCTCGTTATACAAACCTAACAATAGTAACTGCTTATAAAAATATATATTTTCTAATTTATAATAGAAATAAATCGGCAATTATAACTGCTTGTAAGTAGGACTTTTGTACTATAAACCTAAAATAATTTGGACATTATAATTGCTTGTAAAAGTATATTTTTACTAGTACATACATTAAAATAAAAATTATAACCACTAGAGTATACCTCTTGCAGTTGCTAGCTTTACTTCTAATCGCGTAGTACTTCGATGCTTCAAAAATAATTTTTATCTCAGAATATAAATATAGAGTGTTTTTGCTCTTGAATTGCTCTTGAAATGGTAGAAAATAATGAATGGATGAAGGAGTATTTATAGGCTAAGAAGAGTTAGGGCAAAATAATCTTTTTGCGTTAATCTATGATATCATCGCTTGCATCATCATCCTTTGTGATATCACGCCTTACATCATCGTCTAACGTGACATCATCGCTTGCATCATCCTTGCTATGATTGGTCGATTCTTCTTCACTTAGATTGAGTTACTACTTAGTTAGTCTAACTAGGTTTTCTTTCCCTAGTTTGGTTACACTAACTTGGTATTGTCTAGCTCAGCTCTGATTGGTCTAAACCATTTCACATGGATAGCCATACTTGATCGTGATTGGACGGAAGCAATTCACTTGGATTCCCAGTTACCTACTAGTTTGATTTCAACTAATTAGTATAATACTTAAGTATTTATACGCATTTCTTTCGTATATACCTTGTATAATATTGGTAATCAACTCGTATTATACCTCATATTAATCTTGTATCAATCCTGTAAAATCGTCAATATAATTCTTGTGTTACACTATATATTATACTTATAATATTCTTCGTATTCTTTCTGTATTCAATCTGTATTCGCCCCGTATTCGTGAATTAATAATATTCAAAAATTATTTTGGGTAGAAATTTTATTGGTGGAAATGTATTTATTCTCCGTATTAACGCTATTTAGGAATCTGAAATTTTAAAATTCGAAAGATAGTTCTTGAATGAATAGTGTTTTTTAGCTTTTTCGTAGGAAAAATATTATTGGTTCATTGGTCTCTAAACTATGTATAAACACTATGTCGTGAAATATAATAAGTCGAAACGACGAAAGGAACTGTTAAAAAGACAAAAAACATTTTCTTGGGAATCGTGTTTTTCGTCTTTTTGCGAAAAAACTTTTATTGGATAATACGTGTTTTCACATCGTATTGCTCGTAAATCTTGAAAAAGAATGTTATTACGACGAACATATTTCTCTAAGGAGCTTAGGCTTTTTCCTAACCCTTAGGGTTTAGGTTTTAACATTTTTTTCAATTTAGATTTTAGCCTTAAATTAACTTCTTGATCTTAATAAGTATTAAGGTTAACTACTTAAACCAAAGCACAAAATCCTACATATAGCAAAAATCATATAACACCTTTGAAGCTCAATTCAACCTTATTTATTTATATAACACATAGTTTAGGTTATAGTTCTAACCTCTAATCGTATACGATTATATCTACGAGTCATTTTTAGTCTTTCAGATAGCTCAACGTATACTTGAGCAATCGTTCTTCGGTTTTAAATTGACAACCTTTATTCGATCTTATCAGATCACATTTGAAATATTTGGGATATTACATTCAATCCAACTTACAAGAATTTCGTCCTCGAAATTATTTTACAAATACCTTTAGTCATTCAATATCATATTTATATATTCTATAAATATTCAAGATATTACATTCTCTCCTCCTTATAAGAATTTCGTCCTCGAAATTACAGTATAATCATCTCTATTCTTTTCTCCGCTTAATATGAATTTTAATTCATATAACTTAACTCATTACGAGTTTATCTCATTTTAGGAATTTTCTTAATTCATCATAAACTTACATTAAATTCCTAATACTTAAATTAGGTCAACAATGTTCACTTATCTATACACATTTCCTTTCATAACTTTAGGTTTTAAACATTCAATCATATTCTATCTTTTCTTCTTTTAGAGGATCACTCTAATTGGTACAGAGGGTCCATAAGACCTTGAACTTTTTCATATTCTATGGATACTATGACCCACAAACGTTTGAGAATCACAAGGATAGAAAAACTCTTAACTCTTGTCCATAACATTTCTATCATAATAATAATTGAGTGGTTATTTAAACCAAAACTTTTCTTTCAATACCCGTCGAAATCATATTGTTCGACATCAGGGTAACCCATCAAAATCATAGTGTCCGATCTCATGGCAACCCATCGGAATCATAGTGTCCGATCTCAGGCTTAACTTTGAACATATATCGTCCAATACTTACGTCGGAATCATGTGCCCGACCTGAAGTATTCCCCTTTAGCAGGGTTGTTTATTTCAGTTACTATTATGACCAAACATAATATTATTCATGAAACTTAACATGCAACCTCAATGTTCCCTTAACAATAACTATCAGATATATGAGAAAAAAATCATCTTATCTGCATATAACAAATAGCATGACACAAGATTTCAATCTATTATCATGATGATAGTAATCTGAGTATTTCCTCCACCCAAGAACTAATGAGTCAGTTCTCCATCTCATCCACACTATCCCCGATGATATCATTCAGTGTGTATCCCGCTTTGAAAAATACTGACCATGAATCATTCGTACCAACAATGTTGTTAGATCGGTTCTCTAACGTATATTAAATTCCTTCCCATACAAGAGAGTCGTTCTACTCAATATTGCTAACATGAGTTTTCAATTGAAATCCATACTCATTGTCGACGCCGGGTTTTTCTCGTCTCTTTTTTCTAGTCTTTTCCAATTTTTTGCCTTTTGATTTAATGATTCTTTGGAAAAGATCGGCATTGATGTCGACGGGGTTTTGAAAGATCATTTTTATGATGAGCCAATTAACCAGAGTCGCCGGTTGGTATATTTGAAATGGATGTACCAACTCATCCGAATTTTCGTTTTTTATAAATCGCTGGCTCATATGTGACTCCGAATTAAATGGTCTGCGAATCGAGATTCATAGAATTCGGGGGCTTGCTTAAGCGAGGGGAAGGTGTTAGGCACCCCCCGACTTCCGTGAAATACGGTTACCGCAATCTTGATGCTTTTCCTATCCTTTAATTCATGAAACGTATATGCGTGCGTGTGTGTGTGTGTGTGTGTGCCTAAATGAAAGTTGTGGTGAGTTTGTATGAAAGAATCATTTGGATTTTTTTAGGGAAAATCGTGCTTTAATTTTGAGAATGCTAAAAAATGTCTTTTCGGTATTTACGAGAAAACCTTATTTTCTTATTGAGAAAGATTTGATTTTAAATTGAGAAAAGCTATGAGATTTTTATTAAGTGTTTGTTTTGGTAAAACGCGAGTTTGTTAAACCTTAGCCAAAATAGGAATCGAGATTTATACGTTGCTTTCCTAAATGATAGGCAATTTCTAGAATCTCTTTCGCCCTATGTATCAAGGTTTAGTAAAACGTTTATTTCTCTTTATAAAACCATTTTTTGTGACATTTGGAAACAACTTCCTTTTAGCTTTCTCGTAAAATAGGAATCGACTTTCATTAACACTTCCAATTTTTAGCCTCGTGATGCTAATATCCTACTTTGATTAATTTTAGCAAAATCTTTATTGTCTTGGCTTTGAAATCTTTTTGTTGGGTGTTTACAAATCGAACTAAATATCAAACGCGTAGAGGGCTATTCATGGGCATGTAAGCCATCAAAATATCCCCTAACGCCAACAATCACATATTTCACTATCACGGGGCCTTAAACCCGATTCTCGCTCTAGCGACATTTTAAGGCCCAACGATTACATGTTACAACAAAACGAGTACCTTGCATCCATTACATATATCAAAACGTCCATCATCGGATTTGGACCACGGGGTCGCATTCCTAGGCTCACACCCAAGATTACTACATACCCGCAAAACGAAGTCTACGAAACTAAAACAACATGGATAGCCTAATACACCATGATATCCGAAAATGATAGTCTAACTAAATTACATCCAAGCAATCACCATAAACAAGCTAGAAATTCCACCCGTTGGATATCCTCGGGTTATTAGGAAGAATTTTGTTCCAATGGAACCCTCACTAATAATCCCTAATCCGCGATTTCACAATACAACGCAAAAAAAGGATACATTTAAGAGGACTCGGATAATAAGAGCCTATCAAAATGGTACGAGCGAATGTCAAAACAAAAGATTTTCACCTTGCAAAATGATCCCCACAATATGTAGGAATTTGTGTATTGAGTAGAGTAGAAAATATAAGATATAATCTCACAAACTTGGTACAATTCCTCACTCTTTTCACTCTTTTTCTCTCCTAATTGCCCTTATTTTGTTGCTGTTTTCTCCCTATTTCCGAGCTGCTGCTGCTGGATTTTTCTTCTTCTTCCCCCTTTTTTTCCCTGTATGCGAAATGGCCTGATAAAGGACTGCCAAGGTCAGCCGCAGATTGATCTGCGGCTGGCCCTTGGTTCTCCCCCCAGCCGCGCTCGAGTCCCGTGCGCTCGAGTCCCGTGCTGTCTCGAGTTCCGTCCTTGGCCGCGGATTGATCTGCGGCTGACTGTGCTGATTTTCTCATTTTCCGCACCTTGTCTCGATTTCCGTGCCATACCGTTGATTTCCGTCGAAGGGCTCGTATTTTGCAGTCCGGGAATCTCCGGGAGACGCGTCACCTCATTCGGGGATGTCTGTCTCGGATGGCCTTATTGTCACATCAGCTTTGATTACCAATCCCTGCGGCGGTGTCGGGCGCTCGCCCTTGGGCCCATTCCTTCACTCCCGCAAGCCGGTTCAATTGACGATTTTGCCCTCCTGTCATGGTTAGTACAGGGAACGCAAAATTTGGGTGTCTACAGCTGCCCCTCTTTATCATGTTTATGAAATGATGAATGAAATGAACAAGATAAAGAATAGACACTCGATGCATGAATGACAATGCACATGGATGACAATACATACATGATGCTTACACATATGCCGTATGATGCAATGGATGTAATCCTATTCGTAAAAGGGTATTAATGCCATGCGGATGATCGTCTCGTAACCTCCGGTTATCGTCGCCGGTTGGTTATCTTGTCGAAGCCGATTTTCGTCGCCGGTCACCCATTTCGTAACCCCCGGTTATCGTCGCCGGTTGGTTATCTTGCCGGAGCCAGTTTTCGTCGCCGGACATCCACCTCGTAATCGCCGGTTATCGTCGCCGGTCGATCCTCTCGTCGGGGCCGGTTATCGTCGCCGGTCACCCATTTCGTAATTCATTTTCACTAGACACATCAAACGGTTGCAAGGGAGCCAAGGGGACCCACCAGGGCCAGCCGCAGATGGATCTGCGGCCAGCCGCAGATTGATCTGCGGCCAGCCGCAGATAGATCTGCGGCCAAGATCGGGTTCTTAGGCGGCTCGCCACTTCCAGATCTGTCACTTTCAACTTCGTACCCCACATAGATTCTTGCGATTTTGCTCGTTTGCAAGGACCTTTTGTCGAGTTTCCCAACTTTTCTGCAAAAACTGCTCCGGTAGGATCGTTCTACGCGCTACAGGTAACACTTTGACCGTTCACTTTTCAATTTCGTCAACATTTGGCTATACATTTGGCTATTTGCATGTTTAGAGATATAAATGTATGCTTTACAATGTTATGCTATGTATTATCATATATACATGCTAGGTAGCAATTGTGTGAGTCCTATTTTATGCTCATGATGTGGTCCCACATACTGTTATTCCTTTTCTGCAAGAAAATCATGCATTACTGTACTCTACATGCTGTAACTACACATATGAATGCAATTTTGATCTGTTTGAGGCTTGGATTGATTGAAAACACGTTTGGCTTATGCCTGGGATGTCCATTTTACAAACGGAACTCTGCCGATTTTTTTTTTTTTTTTTTTTTTTTTTTTTTTTTACATACCATAAACATGCATCATGTTGCATTAATTATATGATGTGGGTAGGAATTTAGAATATTCGTGACATAATTCAAAAGGGAACTTACCTTCTTCCTTGCCTATTCTGTTCCAGCTATGGATCCCGATGCTCATAGTAGCTCTTCCGTATCCTGGACCTCGGGCGTTCGCCGCCGTAGGGCTGCACCTGCTCCTGTTCCTCCTCGGACCCGTCAGGCTCGCCGCTTGGCGGAGGCTGTCGTTCGTCCTGCTCATCCGGACGTTGAGGAGGCTGCTCCTCCGGAGGTCGCGGCAGAGGGACCATCCTCCAGCACACCGGCTCCAGCTCCTCATAGTGCCCCGTCTGGCGCATCTGTGCAGATCCCCGATCTATTGGGTCGGGATCTCAGTCGTCATCCCTCGGCATCTCTCGTGGCTAACGAGGTATATTCGGTTCTATTCTGATTTTATTCTCAATTTCCCAATTCTCCTTTTATCCGGACTGACCCATTGGTGATTGCCCCAGGTACCCGAGTTTACTCAGCCGAGGGGCAACTGGTTCAACATCTATTCCCTTTACACGGCTTTGCACAGTGACTACCGGGCGGTGGTGGATTCTTGGGGCTTTCGTCACTTCTTTACCATCATTCCCCGCCAGTGCCCCTGGGTTACATGAGGGCCTTATCAGAGCGCTGGTTTCACCAGACGCAGTCTCTTCACCTTCTTGACTGCGAGGTTGTGCTGACCCCCTGGGATTGGAGATACATTACGGGCATAGAGTTTGCCGGGTCCCGCGTTCCTCTAGATCTCGACATCACTCCTGTGGAGGTCCGGGCTTTATTGGGCTTTGGTGCTGAGGATCGGGTCTTTAAGGCCCGTAGCATTCGATCCGGCGCTTTGGCTGTCGATGCTGTTGGGGGTTTGTACGCACTGCCCATTCCAGCGGATCAGGGCACCAGGGACATTCTGCTACGACGCCTATTCCTGACCATCATGAGGGGTTGTTTTCTGGGGAACAACTCCTCCACCATTCATTTCAGCGTCGTAGGAGCGGTCAGAGACGTGGACCGCATCGGTGACTATGACTGGGGGTCATTCACCTTTGCCTATTTCCTCCATGGCATGCGTCTACGCTCGGAGGGCCAGACAGACGCTTGGCTCGGATTCTATCATTTTCTGCTGGTGAGACTTCTTTCTTTTTTCTTAATGTATTTCCTGTCAATTCATTTCTTTTCTTTCTGCGTCTGTCGATTTCTCATGCTTTTCACTGTTTCTGTTCGCAGTTCTGGGCCTACGAGCGTCTTCCATGCCTGAGGCCTGTCACTACTCTCGGCCTTGATACTTATCCCCGGGGCCGACGGTGGCATCACAGCACTCTGGAGGAGGTCCCGATATCAGGCAGCTTTGCACACTGCCGCATCCAGCTGGAGCTGATCACTGCGGTAGATGTCGTCTGGATTCCCTACCTCTCCGAGCATTTGGCTGAGGGGTTTGATGCTGGGAACCCCTCTGGTCCGGAGTTCGAGCTTTCCACCCGTCGCCTCACTTTGCAGAGTATTGGAGGATGGGTGATGTATCTGGGGGAGCGCGCATTCAGGTGCGTCACAGGAGAGATCCGGATCCCGCATTCCCTTCCTTTCACTACCTCCTGGCCGCTGGACTCTCAGCCCTCAGGGATCATGCTTGCAAGGGAGGACGGCCGGATGCTTTCTACGGGTCCTAGTACGAGTGATGCTTTCCGTACTTGGTGGGTGCCCCGCACTA
This sequence comes from Aralia elata, assembly GCA_034770075.1. Classification (NCBI taxonomy): domain Eukaryota; kingdom Viridiplantae; phylum Streptophyta; class Magnoliopsida; order Apiales; family Araliaceae; genus Aralia; species Aralia elata. The sequence goes on along the minus strand of CM068387.1, from coordinate 42,842,467 downwards.
TCGGTCCTCAGACCCGGGCCACATTCTTCCTCGGGGATATGGTCCCTGGCTCGGTGATGATGACTGACTGGGCAGCCTGCGTTCGGAGCCCTACCCATGCCGAGCAGATTGCCACTCTGACCCGTCAGGTAGACCAGTTGTCCCTATATCTTCGGGTGTTGGGCCGGACTCCAGAGGATGCTTACACCTATGATCCTGATGGTACGGGTTATGATGCGGGGCCGAGCTCATCTGATGCCACCGCGCGGCCATACATCCCCGACATGAACTTTGGGCCCTCGACTTCGGCGACCCCGGGGGATCAGTTTGAGGATCCCGCCTTCATAGATGAGATTGACTTTATCTAGATCAGGATAGGATAGGGCTTTTCGTACCTGTACCTGTTTAGATTTATTTTTCATTTCATGCACTATGTACTGAACTCATTTATTTATTTATGCACAGTTCTTTATCTTTTATCCTCATGAAATTCATATGCTTTATTATTGACTGTACGATGCATGCTTTTTATTCATGGATAGAAAATGACCCCTGTATGGTCCTTTTGATACTATTTTCACAGATGACGTCCTCAGATGTCGTGGTATGCTTGGATTCCATTCCTCCTACAGGGTTGCTTGGCAGCCTCCTCCGTTGGTTGGACGGTTTATCGCCGGCCGACAGGGTCATCGCAGATGGTCTTTTGGGACATTCTCGGTCCTTATTAACCTTTCAGGTGCCAGCGGGCTTTGTGGATGGTATTTTGAGATATTGGGTCCCTGTTCGTCAAGTGTTCAGGCTAGGGACAGTAGAGATGACCCCCACCCTTGAGGAGTATGCTCGTTTCACCGGCCTGCCTTTGGATAGACCCTGTGTCCGGGTCACGTCTGGTCCCATGCGCCGTCAGTTCTTGACTTTTACTGGGTTGCGGAGGGCGGTTCTGCTATCGGCGATCACATCAGATCACCTGGTTCCTCTTCATTTTTTGATTGACCGATTCGGCTCTCCTAGCAGTTTTCGCCACTTTCCTGGGGATTTTTCTGTATCGGAGGAGCGCTGGGGCGTTCTGAGGCTAGACGTTCTGATGGCCTGTATCATCTCAGTTCTGTACTTGCCCGCGGGACCTGATCATTTGGACATGCGGGTGGTCGCGGCCGTCAGGGCCCTTCAGGAGGATCACACCATTCTTCCCATGATATTGGCGGATACTTACATGTCAGCCTCATACTGTCAGTCCTTCTGAGGCAGAGTATTCCGAGGGAGCTCGACTTTGTTGTATGTGTGGTTCATGAGTCATCTTAGTCCCATCGGCCATCTCCGTCGCCAAGGGTTTTGCTTCAGTCATGACATAACCCCGCAGTTTTCATTTCGTCCTGTGAGCTGTACTGATGCGGCCTCCTGGATAGCATTTCTGTCGGTCATCGAGGATCCCTTTCATCTCCTGGTTTATTCGGGTTATTGCTCCTTTATGAGCTTCTTGACTCATGTGTCCGACCTGGACTTCATTCCCATTGCTGGCTTGAGGGGTGTGACGACTTATCATCCCATGGCGGTGATGGGGTAGTTTGATCAGACACAGGATTTCCACCCCTTCACGAGCGCGGCCGACTACCGATTCCCTACATCATCCCAGACAGAGAGAGATCTACTGCGGGTATATGATCTTTGGCCTCGTAGGATCCTGGCCGAGTACAATGATAGTTGCCCCATCCAGACATTCGCTTATGTGCAATGGTTGCGCGGAGATTCGGATACGGTTGGTGTGAGTCAGACTAGGACTTTTGACGACTCTGGAGTGACTTTCCCAGACGATACCATATATCACTCGATCTCAGTCGACTCGCTCCCTAGTCAGGACACTGAACATAGCCGGATCCGACTGTCTTTGATGGCTATTGAATCTGAGAGGGATGCTGCCATTGCTGAAAGGGATGCTGCTATTCTAGCCAGAGATGCCGCCATAGCTGATAGAGATGCCATTGCTCTTCAGGCCAGGACAGTCATAGATGCACACTCTGGGACTGTCAGCCGAGCCGCTGCCTTGTTGGACCGCATCGACATGATGGGACAGCAGATTTCAGGGGATGTGGACGCCTCAGATCTATCCACCACCCTATCCGTTCTGCTTCAGTTAGTTGCAGATTTGTAGATTGTTTTATCTCCTGCATAGACTATGTTAATTTCATCGGTTATTTGAGAAGGAAATCTTGTAACAAAAGACTTATATATGTACACAGGTATTTAAATTTAGTCATTTTCCCTCTTTGTTGTATCGTTGCCCTTCATTGGATCATCATTTTATCCGGTTGATCATGATTTTGACATTTCGCTTTCTTTCTCTTCTCAAGTCTTGATGGAGATTTGACAGATATTGCCGTACCCCTGTCGATTTCATTGGATTGAGTTTCAGACTTTGGCTAACTGTTTGGTTTGATCAGGGTTACGTCAATTTGGTATGGAAAGGATTGTTTGGCTGGTTTCGGGAAAGTTTTGAGGGTTTAGGCAGGTTTATCTGGCTGTTGGGGATTGACTTTGTTTTTAGGGGAAGGATTATTTTTTTTTTTTATGGATCGGACCGCGCCATAATGGCTGCCTACGTACCCCCACGAGTTGGGAGATCAGGTCCTACGTAGTTCGCTCCTCAAAGGAAAAAGGAAATTGATGATTTAAGCGTAGAATCGCTTCACTGAGTCAGAATTTAGGGGTTGTGGAAATGTCTCACCATCCATTTCTTGCAATATGAGGGCTCCTCCGGATAGCACCCTCTTAATTACAAAAGGTCCCTCCCAGTTTGGGGCAAACTTCCCCTTGGCTTCGTCTTGGCAAGGCATGACTCTCTTTAGCACCAGGTCATTCTCCTTGAATTTCCGAGGTCTTATCCTTTTGTCATATGATCGGGAGATCCTTTGTTGATATAACTGACCGTGCCAAACAGCAGCCACCCTCCTTTCATCAATTAGGGCCAACTGGTCGTATCGATCTTGCATCCAATCCTCCTCGCTTATCTGAGCATCGATCATTATTCTGAGGGATGTCATCTCAACCTCAATTGGCAGGACGGCCTCCATTCCATACACCAAAGCGTAAGGGGTTGCCCCTGTAGAAGTACGCGTTGATGTTCGATATGCCAGTAGGGTGAGGGGTAGCAGATCTGGCCATCCCCGATGATTAGCAGACATTTTTGTCATGATCTTCTTGATGTTCTTATTGGCAGCCTCCACTGCCCCATTCATTCTGGGACGGTAAATGACAGAGTTGAGGTGCTTGATCTTAAACTGGTCGCACAATCCCTTCATGAGGGCGTTGTTCAAATTCTTAGCATTGTCGGAGACCAAAACCTCAGGTTGCCCGTATCGACAAATGACATTATTCCTGATGAACCCAACGATAACCTCCTGAGTGACCTTGGGGAAAGAGGCTGCTTCTACCCATTTGGTGAAATAATCGATCATGACGAAGATGAATCGGTGCCCATTGCTTGCTTTGGGCTCTATTGGTCCGATCACGTCCATTCCCCACATTGAGAATGGCCACGGGGAGGTCATACAGTGCAGTTCATTGGGGGGCGTATGGATCACATTACCGTGCGCCTGACATTGGTAACACCGTTTGACATGATCATCACAGTCAGCTTTTAAGGTCAACCAATAATGCCCTGTTCTCAAAATCTTTTTGGCCAGCATCGGTCCACTCATGTGTGGCCCACACATTCTACCATGTATTTCGTTCATAATCCTTTGGGCCTGCGTCTCATCCACGCACTGCAACAGTCCCAAACCAGCATCCCTCTTGTAGAGTGAATCCCCACTCAAGTAGAACTTCATCGCCATTTTTTGAATTCTCATCCTCTCAGTTCGACTCGCCTGGTCGGGAATGGATCTATCCCTTAGATATTCCCTTATGTTGTGATACCAAGGCTGCTTTGGCAGAACCACCTCGCCTGATAATACTGCAACATGCTCTTCGTATGCCGGGGCATTCTGTACTGCTATCTCAATCTGTGGAGCGTCCCTTCTTTTGATGATATGGATCAAGGAAGCCAAAGTTGCCAATGCATCGGCAAAATCATTCCGTCCACGGGGAATATGTCGGAAAGCGATATCTTCAAATTCTTGCATTAATTGGACAACACATCGGTGGTATGGGAGCAACCGGAGCTCTTTCGTGTTGTACACCCCGATCGCCTGTCTGATTACCAGTTCTGAATCCCCAAACACCGCCAGTCTCTTCACTCCCATATCGCGTGCAAAAACGGAGTCCCAAAATACATCCCTCGTACTCAGCTGTATTATTCGAATTACTGAACTGCAATTTAGTGGCCACGGGGTATTGTTCTCCGGTGATAGAGACCAGGACTGCTCCGGCTCCTGCCCCTTCAGCATTCATGGCACCATCAAAATACAGCTTTCAGAATTGTCCCTCATCATTGCATTTCGTATCTGACACCCAAAATATATCTTCGCCCGGTAGAGGAGTTTCTAACGGTTCCACCCCTCCCGACGGCGTCTCGGCCAACTGATCTGCAATTCCTTGCCCCTTCATGGCTTTCTGAGTTACGTATACCATGTCGAACTGCTGTAAGATTAACTGCCATCTTGATAGTCGACAATTCAACATGGGCCTTCCAAAAATATATTTCAGGGGATCCATTCTCGATATCAGGTACGTAGTATGCCCATGGAGGTAATGCTGTAATCTCCCTGCAGCCCAGGCCAGAGCACAACAGGTCTTCTCGATGGGAGTGTAATTCTGTTCACATTGGCTAAATCTCTTGCTGAGGTAATAGATGGCCTGCTCTTTACCTGCCTCATTCTTTTGTCCCAGCATGCACCCCATCGCGATGGCATTGACCGATATGTACATAAACAGGGGGATCCCATCCTTTGGGGGTACCAGCACCGGTGCCTCAGTCAGCTGCTTTTTAATGGTCTGAAAGGCCCTCTGACATTGCTCATCCCATTCTTGGGAAGCACCCTTCCTCAACAACTTGAAAATTGGCTCGCACGTAGTTGTCAAGTGGGATATGAAACGGCTGATGAAGTTTATTCTTCCCAGGAATCCTCTTATCTCTTTATCTGTGTGAGGTGCCGGCATATCCACAATGGCCTTAATCTTTGCCGGATCCAACTCAATGCCCCGATCACTAACCAGAAATCCCAAGAGCTTACCCGATTGTACTCCGAAAGCACACTTGGCTGGATTGAGTTTCAAATTATACTTTCTGAGCCGCTCGAATAGCTTTTTGAGGTGGGTTATATGATCAGACTCTACCTTCGATTTCACAATAATGTCATCCACGTAGACCTCTATCTCCTTATGCATCATATCATGGAACAGGGCCATCATAGCTCTCTGATAGGTAGCCCCTGCATTTGTGAGACCAAAAGCCAATCGTCTATAGCAGAAAGTGCCCCAAGGGGTGATAAATGCGGTCTTTTCCCGATCTTCCTCCGCCACCATTATCTGATGATATCCTGCGAAGCAATCCACAAAAGAGTACATTTCGTACTGGGCTGTGTTATCCACCAGGATGTGTATGAAAGGCACCGGGAAGTTGTCCTTGAGACTGGCCTTGTTTAGATCTCTGTAGTCTACGCATACCCTCACCTTTCCTCCAGGTTTAGCCACTGGGACTACATTGGATAGCCATTCCGGGTAAGTGGACACCATAATGATTCCGGCCCGGAATTGTTTAATGATCTCCTCTTTCACCTTTAAGCTCCACTCAGGTTTCAACTTCCTTAGCTTCTGCTTGACAGGCCTGAAACCCTCCTTGATGGGCAACCGGTGGACCACGATGTCGGTGGACAATCTGATCATATCCTCGTGCGACCAGGCAAAGACATCCTCATATTGGCTTAGCAACTCAGCTATTTCTACCTTTTGGCTGGTGGTGAGGTCTATCCCTATCTTGAGTTCTTTTGGCTTGTCTGGGGTTCCAATATCAATGGTGATGGTTTGGTCCAAATTGGGTTTGGGTTTATCCTCGACCCATCCTTTGATCTCGTCAGGCGCATCGTCGTAATCTGTCTCGTCTTGCTCAATGCCCATCAAATCGAAATCCAGCTCAATGTCAAAATCATAATCCTCATTCAAATTTGAAAGATCGTTTGTTAGGCAAGGATTATTCAATTTGGTACACCCTTGTTTGGATATTATTGGCCTCACGGTCCAATTGTCGATGGTCAGGTCAGACGATATGTGCTTGATGAGAGGTGGCTTTATACCGGACACTTCCCCGATGACCATGGCCACATCGCCCGAGTCTCCCTTCATACCCCCCTTAGGAATAATCAACCCTGCCCAATCGATGATAGGCACATTTTGTTGGGCTCCTGGTGTGGCAACATTCGTCCCCTCTTCATTGCTTATTAATTGTCCGGGGATATAGCATTGGGTTTCGAACTCTTCCGCGATCTCCTGTAGGAAACTTTCCCTTTTGGCTAATTCATCATTTGTGGGGGCCAAATCTTCACCCCCTGCTCTAGTCACAGGCTCGCTAGTCCCCTGCTTATTGTTGGCCGGGGTCATCGGGCTGCCACTCAATCGAATCGGGTCCATGCCCTGACGGCTTCTCCATGTTATACCTCCATGATATCCCAAACCTGCCTTGCCTACCTGATGGGGCAGTTGAATGGGCTTGGTGATTCCTTGACTGCTTCTTCCTAACCCTTGTCCAGGCTGGAATTTCATCCTTATCATTTCCTTTGCAACAAAAGTAAGTTCTGGAGAGACCCCTGGTTTCACGGCTGGAGCCCCCAAGCATCTGTATTGGGGAGTGCTAATCTCTAGTGCCTGAAAGCTGGTTGGTGCCGCCGACTCATCCACATTGATCACTGGTAGGCCACCCCTGGGAGGAGAAGGGTCATCACATTTGGCCGAGATTGTTATCAGATTCCCATTGATGATTAGCTTGATTTGTTGATGGAGCGTAGAAGGCACTGCCCCGGCCATGTGTATCCACGGCCTCCCCAGTAGCAGGTTATAACTGGCGGTGATGTCTAGGACCTGGAAAGATATATCAAAAGTACAGGGACCTATTTCCACTGGTAATTCTATTTCCCCAATTGTATCCCTTCGGGAACAATCGAAAGCTCGCACCACCACGTGACTGGCCCGTAGGTGCTTGGGATTAATGTTCATCTTCTGCAATGTGCTGAGGGGACAAATATTCAATACCGATCCCCCATCAATCAACACCCCATTCATGATATATCCCGAGGAGATTACCGCAATATGCAGCGGTTTTCGATGTCCCCTTCCTTCCTTGGGTATGTCCTCATCTGCAAAGGATATCACGTCGCTTTCCATCAAATGGCCCACCAGCTGGCCGAAACCTTCCTCACTAATTTCCTTGGGCACGTATGCCTCCTCCAGAACCTTCGTCAATGTTTTGCAATGCTTATTGGATGACAACACCAGGTCCATGACTGATGTCGAGGTTGACTCCTCATTTAAAATCTGAATCCCCCTCGTTTCCGGGTGATCCATCTTTTTTAAGAACTCTATGGCCTTTTCTTCGGAAATCTCTTCATTTTTTTTCCTTTTGGCTCTCAAGGACTCACCCGGGAAGGTATAAGGGGTTCCCCTTTGTCGTCACAGAAGCACAACTGGCCGCTTCCTCTGGCGTTCCCCCATAATTCCAGGGTACCGTCTTTAGACTACTGATAGGGATTTGCGGTTTTGCTGCCAGAATGATGGGTTTCGGTGCCGCCAATTTGACGGGTCCCTCCGGGGTATTTCCACTTACACCCATCAATCGAATGGGCGCTCCCCGTGCATTCCCATGACTGCTTATCACGTTGGTCATTTCATCCATTTTCTGCACATAGTTCAGCCTTGACGGCCCCTCGACTTCACTGTCATCCGTCATATTGACCCCCCCTCCATCATGTCTTGGCAGGGGATTTGCTTTAACATTCGGGGAGTCTGGCTGTTCCACCACAATTTCCCCACTGTCAATCAGGTTTTGGATTCGATGCTTCAACGTCCAACAGTCTTGTGTATCATGGCCAGGGGAACTGGAGTGGTATGCACATCGCTTGCTCGGGTCAAACCTTCTACCCTTTGGGTCACTCGGTGGTGCCAGACCAACTATTTTCTTTTGGGCTACTAATACCGCCAATACTCGTTCAAGTGGCTCCCCGAGCGGGGTGAATACTCGATTTAGCGAGGCCTCATATCTCCTTCGTCCCTCTGCTCTTTGATCTGTGAAGTTGGGCTGCCGGGATGGCCCTACCCTCTGCACCTGTACGGGAAGATGGCTTTCTGCCTTTTTGGACGAGCCCTGAAGGATGAGGGAAACGTCCTCCTCTTTTTTCTTTTGCACCCTTCGGGAAGTGCTGCCGTAATTACCGCTTTGGATCTGTTCTGCAGCCGTTTCCAAAGCCGTGAGATCCCGAATCTTGCCGGATTTCAAACCCATGTCCACCATTTCTCCGTGTTTTAACATTTCGGCGAAAGGCCTACCAATCCCTGATATGACTCGTTCATAATACGGTGCCTCTTGAATGTCTACAAAAGTCATCACCATCTCCGATTCGCTCATCGGAGGGTTCACTTGCGCGGCCATGCCCCTCCATCGTTGCGCATATTCCCTGAAGGATTCCCTAGGCTGCTTCTTAACTTTTGTCATTTGGTACCTGTCAGGGGCCATCTGGGCCTGAAAGCTGTATTGGGTTAAGAAAGTATGAGCCAATTCCTCCCAGTTGTGGATTCGGGCGTTGTCAAGGCGGGCATACCAGATCCTCGCCTCCCCTGTTAAGCTTTTCTGGAATAGCTGCATCCTCAACCCCTCGTCCTCGGCATAAGACCCGAGTTCTCCAATGTATATTTTCAAATGCGTGTAGGGGTCTCCCTTTCCATTGTATTTTTCAATCTCGGGGACTTTGAATTTTTCTGGATATCTGGCTCCGGGGAAAACACATAGATCCGAGTAATTGACCCTACCCAGGGAGCCTATGCCACGCAGAGATTGGATGGTCTCCTCCATGTGTCTCATTTTTTTCCGAAGGTCGTCAGTGTCCCCTTCCTCTGGGATAGTAATCACTGTCTTGTTAGGTATGGGAACGGCCCTTGTAATGACTGGCTCGTCCTTGAGTTGGGGTTGGTCATCCTTACCCAGGTTTACAATATTTTTAGGAGGATTCTGGTCACCCCCTGGTGGTGGAATATTATGTGGTCCTTGGCTTGGCGGATCCTGTCTGAGTAGGAACTGCTCTTTTAGCATCGTGGCCATTTCCATCATCTGCTTTTTGAAGTCATCAAACTCTTCCCGAGATATGGAACCATGATTAGGAAGATCAGCCATTTCAGATGTAGAATTTTGGGCTTTCTTAGACTGCGAACGGGTTTGAGGAGCAATCCTACAAAACAACGGTTCGAAGTTTAGACCGGGGAAATGAAAGGATATGGATGCATGCAAAAGCTGTAACTTTTTGTGCTTTGGGTTTTTTAATCTTTCCCTGTAAAACAGACAGTTAGTAGTCCTTCAATGCAATAACCAATGCTAAACATGCTTTATTATGCTTCCCCAACTATTCCCTGCAATTCACAGAGGTTAGTAATCTCTTTTGACACAGGAAAGGGATATATGAATATGAAATGAGATCATGACATTTAGACATATAAACGTAAAAAGGCATGAAGAGACTTTTCCTGCGTTGGGTTAATCTGAGGATGACCTATCCTAGGGTTACTCTCACGGGCTTTTCGGCATGAAGGTCCCCAAATCTTCGCAATCTACTCGTTTGAGCCCTTTCGATTGGAGCGGATTTGGGTGGTGCGTTTCCTGAGCCATCTCCGGGGAGCAGCCCCTTCGAGTCCAGTAATAAGCAACCGACAGGTTCGCCTCAGGAGGAGGTACTCTCTCAACATACATTCACATTCATCGTCCTCACCGTATGCAAATGATTACTCAAAAGTAAAGCAATTCCATTCAAATCATTCATTTATTCGACAAAACACGCATTCACACAACAAAAGTAAAAAATCAACATATCGCACGCACACACATTTTATGAATTTTAAAGGATAGGATAGCATCAAGATTTAAACGCGGCTTAAGCCCTCTAATGTCCCCAGCAGAGTCGCCATCTGTCGACGCCGGGTTTTTCTCGTCTCTTTTTTCTAGTCTTTTCCAATTTTTTGCCTTTTGATTTAATGATTCTTTGGAAAAGATCGGCATTGATGTCGACGGGGTTTTGAAAGATCGTTTTTATGATGAGCCAATTAACCAGAGTCGTCAGTTGGTATATTTGAAATGGATGTACCAACTCATCCGAATTTTCGTTTTTTATAAATCGCTGGCTCATATGTGACTCCGAATTAAATGGTCTGCGAATCGAGATTCATAGAATTCGGGGGCTTGCTTAAGCGAGGGGAAGGTGTTAGGCACCCCCCGACTTCCGTGAAATACGGTTACCGCAATCTTGATGCTTTTCCTATCCTTTAATTCATGAAACGTATATGCGTGCGTGTGTGTGTGTGTGTGCCTAAATGAAAGTTGTGGTGAGTTTGTATGAAAGAATCATTTGGATTTTTTTAGGGAAAATCGTGCTTTAATTTTGAGAATGCTAAAAAATGTCTTTTCGGTATTTACGAGAAAACCTTATTTTCTTATTGAGAAAGATTTGATTTTAAATTGAGAAAAGCTATGAGATTTTTATTAAGTGTTTGTTTTGGTAAAACGCGAGTTTGTTAAACCTTAGCCAAAATAGGAATCGAGATTTATACGTTGCTTTCCTAAATGATAGGCAATTTCTAGAATCTCTTTCGCCCTATGTATCAAGGTTTAGTAAAACGTTTATTTCTCTTTATAAAACCATTTTTTGTGACATTTGGAAACAACTTCCTTTTAGCTTTCTCGTAAAATAGGAATCGACTTTCATTAACACTTCCAATTTTTAGCCTCGTGATGCTAATATCCTACTTTGATTAATTTTAGCAAAATCTTTATTGTCTTGGCTTTGAAATCTTTTTGTTGGGTGTTTTACAAATCGAACTAAATATCAAACGCGTAGGGGGCTATTCATGGGCATGTAAGCCATCAAAATATCCCCTAACGCCAACAATCACATATTTCACTATCACGGGGCCTTAAACCCGATTCTCGCTCTAGCGACGTTTTAAGGCCCAACGATTACATGTTACAACAAAACGAGTACCTTGCATCCATTACATATATCAAAACGTCCATCATCGGATTTGGACCACGGGGTCGCATTCCTAGGCTCACACCCAAGATTACTACATACCCGCAAAACGAAGTCTACGAAACTAAAACAACACGGATAGCCTAATACACCATGATATCCGAAAATGATAGTCTAACTAAATTACATCCAAGCAATCACCATAAACAAGCTAGAAATTCCACCCGTTGGATATCCTCGGGTTATTAGGAAGAATTTTGTTCCAATGGAACCCTCACTAATAATCCCTAATCCGCGATTTCACAATACAACGCAAAAAAAGGATACATTTAAGAGGACTCGGATAATAAGAGCCTATCAAAATGGTACGAGCGAATGTCAAAACAAAAGATTTTCACCTTGCAAAATGATCCCCACAATATGTAGGAATTTGTGTATTGAGTAGAGTAGAAAATATAAGATATAATCTCACAAACTTGGTACAATTCCTCACTCTTTTCACTCTTTTTCTCTCCTAATTGCCCTTATTTTGTTGCTGTTTTCTCCCTATTTCCGAGCTGCTGCTGCTGGATTTTTCTTCTTCTTCCCCCTTTTTTTCCCTGTATGCGAAATGGCCTGATAAAGGACTGCCAAGGTCAGCCGCAGATTGATCTGTGGCTGGCCGCAGATTGATCTGCGGCTGGCCCTTGGTTCTCCCCCCAGCCGCGCTCGAGTCCCGTGCGCTCGAGTCCCGTGCCGTCTCGAGTTCCGTCCTTGGCCGCGGATTGATCTGCGGCTGACTGTGCTGATTTTCTCATTTTTCGCACCTTGTCTCGATTTCCGTGCCATACCGTTGATTTCCGTCGAAGGGCTCGTATTTTGCAGTCCGGGAATCTCCGGGAGACGCGTCACCTCATTCGGGGATGTCTGTCTCGGATGGCCTTATTGTCACATCAGCTTTGATTGCCAATCCCTGCGGCGGTGTCGGGCGCTCGCCCTTGGGCCCATTCCTTCACTCCCGCAAGCCGGTTCAATTGACGATTTTGCCCTCCTGTCATGGTTAGTACAGGGAACGCAAAATTTGGGTGTCTACACTCATTTCTAACTATGAATTTTCTTTAATTCATACATCTTACATTTCTCTACGAGTTTACTTCTCTACTCTCTCTGGATTTTATGTAGTAATATTATAATTATACATAATACCAATCTAACCATTTCATTCTGATGAAACAGTTTCACACAAAAATAATTAAGACTTTATCTTATTAATTGCTTGGGAACTATTAAGAGTCCATTTATCTCCAGCCATTCTCGTAAAGAGTTTAGCTTTATTCTGTGACACCCCCAAATCTGGGTACTTCAATCCCACAAATTTGGTGTTCACTATGCCATACATTCATGTCTAACTACCCATAGCAAAGGATAATAAAGTTAAACTGATTAAATCATCTTCTCACAAAAAGGGGTTACAACTTAAAACTCTTAAGTAAATAAATCCCAAGTCATCCAACCTTTATTACAACAATGCGGAAATAAAACATAATATTAAATAAGTCTGATTATATATATTTCATAACAATAGTAGTTTGCGAGCTACTTCTGCATCTTGCCCTTGTCCTTACTAGTTAACGGCTCATTTAGCTTCTCAATCTTAGCTGCAATGTTTTATGCAAGGGTGAGCAAACAATTGCCCACAAGTATAAAAACAATAACAATAAGGAAATCACAGAAGTAGATTTTAATTAAGGTGTAATAGTTTTTCTGAAATTAATCAATAATAATCAAAGGTCTGAAAGCTCAACAGATAGCTTAGCTCAAGAGTTGAATATAGATTTCAAATTAAAAGTATATCTGAGGGTCATAAGACCTCGAACTATGTCCTAGGTTAGCAACTATCTCTATTGTAACCTTTAACAGTCTTATAGACTATAGACCATCTGTCTCGTACTCCGGGGGATCAGCCCTTTGTACAATGTATTGTGCACAAATATTTTAACGTTATTGCGTAGTATAATCCCCTATATTAGGGTTGTTCATCTCAGTTTTACTATTAGAGTCCATACCAAATGAAGTTTGGTTTGGAATAGCTTCAACAGAAATTCTAGATTTTAGAACGATCATCAACTATGGATTAGTTGAATCAAAAGGGTTCACTAGCCATATAACAGTCTGGGTACAATAACAATACAATCTTTGTAAAATGGGACTACAATAATAGTAGAATTCAAGGATTACAAACGAATATATTGGAGTAACGCATTTGAAAGTCTAGAAAACTCAATCAACATATAATCGTTGACTAATATAAAAAAAACCTTGCTTGAATAATAATAATAATAATAGCCAAGGTTAGAGAACTTGTTCAATGAAAAGTAGGATTTAGAAACTTGCCTCGTGCGTAATCTACACAATCACAACTTACGTTCATCAAACATCCTACATTCCATTAGGTTCACAGTGTAAATTAGTTCATTACAACTATGACTAACAATTTCACTTTCCACTTTAGTACAAGATACCAACTTAATTCATGATCTGAACTCTCTAACTAACCACATAGCACAATTCAGAAATCTATACCATCACATAACATAAAACATAACATATAATTAACATCTCCAATCCTTTCGGATATCGAGTTACAAATCTTTATAACTTATTGATTCATAACTTATAATCATCATATGAGTAACTACATTATGTTATTAAGTCTTATAATATGCTTTACGATTCTCCACATACATTAGAATAGGCTAACTCATCATCACCCAAGCTATGCATGTAAAAACTCATCACTGGGTCTGCTCTGGTACCGGTGCGGTCGTGCCACTTTTACTTTTGGATCCAACGCGGCAGCGCTGCACTTATACAGGGACTGATCTGCTACTGGCGCGGCCGGGATTCATATGCTCTGAAAACCAGTGCGGCCGGGCTGCGACGCAGACTCAGTTGCTGCAGCGCGAACAGACTCTGTTTCCAACCAATTTCACATCTTACACTTTTAAACACCAAAATAGTTATTCACTGATGCTATAAACTTAAAAGACTTAGTAGCAAACAACTACAGAACCATTCTAACATCTCAGAATCATCAAATAACCAAATTAAGAGATTAAATTCCACTGTTCTTACTCTTTTCCAAACTTTTGACATATTAACAAAATTAATCACCATGAATTCGTTTCTTAACCAATTTAATCCATTCCACTTGCATTCCTTTTGTTCCTTAACTATTTAACATAATCCACAATCAATTTACATTTTAATATCCGAATTGAACATCAAATTTTATACATATAAAGCATACTCGTAATATATATCTATATATATATATATATTACTGTAAGAACAAAGCTCCATGTAACGACCGGAAATTCTGAAATTTCCTTGTAATTCGAATTTATCAATATTAATGAATATTTTATAATTTATTAATATTATATTTGTGTTACGTGTTTAAAGGTTGTGTGACAATCTAGATCATGTGAATGTATGAATTTTATGTGTTATAGTTTTGTTTAAGTGAATAATTGATTTCGCGTATCGTCGCTAAATCACTATTCACGGGGCACGTTTCCCGAGGCACTATTCACGCCATAAAATTTTTGTGTCTTTCTCGATGTTAATAAATTTCATAAATACGTGTATGCGTACGAATAATTTTTCCAAGTGTCGGAAATTTTATTTGAGCTGATACGTGATTTTATCCGTATCCGAAATGTGTTATATGGGTGTTCCGAATAAATGGAAAAATCCCATAATAATTATTTTTATACATCCCAATAATTATGGGAGTACCCATTCTAATTTTGGGAAGAGTTATTTACCAATTTTGGTACAAAAGTGGGAGTTTTCGGATATATTTTTGGTATTTTCGGGTATTTATTTTGGCTTGTTACCCCAAGAGGGAACCAATCCCTCATTTTGGACCAATGAGAATTGAGCAAGAGGGAGGTTGCCGGCAAGCTCCTTGAGCAACCAAGCCCATTTCCATTTTTCTTCCACTTCTCCCTAATTTCCTCCACTTCTCCCAATCAATCAACCAATTCATTTCTCTCTTGCAAGCCATCAGCTCCTCATTCAAACTCATTCCCATCAGCTGATAGTGAGAGAGAGAAAGAGAGGGAGAGAGCTGCAAAGAAGGAAGAGAAAGAAGTCGTCGGAAAAGTCACCGGAAGAGGAAGAACTCGCCGGAAAAGGAAGGAGGAAGAAGAAGAAGGCACGGGTGGAGGAACCAAGCAAGGAGAACCCCCAAAACAAAGCCTAGCCGAGCTTCTTAACATCTAGGAAGGATTTACAGAGGTAAACAATCAACCAAATCCTTTCCATTCGATTCCTTGCCAAGTTTTTCAAGTTTTTCTTAGTTTTAAGCTCTTAAGCTTGTGGGTCGGATTTTTGGCGATTCTTGGTGTTTTTGTTTGTTGTGATTGTTTGTAAATGTTGTTAAGAGACTATGTAATACATTAATAACATCAAAGTAGAACAAAAACGCAAGAAATCCTTACCTTGGCTTAATGGAGCAAGAACAATGGACTTTGGACATGAACTTGGACATTTAGACTTTTTTAGAGGACTGTAAAGCTATGATTTTGTGTTTGTTAATTTTATTTGTTGCTATGGTGTTGTAGTTCCATGGGTTATGAAGCTAACCCAGTTGGAATGGAGTAAAAAGGAGTTAAAATGATTTCGTAGTAATGATTCTTGTAAAACATGTCAAGAACTCGAAGAACAGAGTATGAACTTTACACTTTGGCTTAGGATTTGACCATGTTAATGTTAATGGGTAGCTCTGCATTTTTGATATGTTGTAGCCCCATGAGTTAGGAGTCCATAGAGTCCAAAATGGACCAATTTGCTTGTGTATTGAAGAAGATATAGCGGTTGGAGTGGCCGGAGGTCGGAGTCGCGTTCTGGAAACAAGCCCAGAATCCGGCTACTGTAGAATGGCGCCGCAGCACGATCCATATTCCCTGCAGCTCACGCTGCAGCGAGGGGCAAGTGGGGAAAGACCGGGGCTCACGCCGCAGCGTGAGGCCCAAGCCTTAAGGCTCACGCCGCAGCGTGAGGCCCTGTCATTGGGAAAACACGGGACTCACGCCGCAGCGTGAGGCCCAGTGCTTGAGCTTGGCGCTGCAGCGCGAGCTCCGTGTTTGGGCCAGGTTGGGTTAGTCAGACCGGGTCGGATCGGGTCGGACCTAATGAGCCCATTTCAGCAGGGTCCAACACTTATATTTTTCTTGGATTAAATGATTAGACAGGTTAACTAAGCATATTTTGTTAAACCCTAAATGCTTAATTATTTATTAAATGTCAAGCATATTTTGAGACCCCCGACTGGGTAGTCGTAGTGGCAATCAATGTGTTTTAATGATGCAGCGTCCGTTTTGAACCATTATTTAGTATGTGACTAATTGTTATGTAAATATGTACTTAATTGTGTAGGATATTAAGGAGCGTGTGTTGTATTATTGTAGCAGCGCTTCAGGCAAGTTTCCTATCCCTTGTCTAACCCTTGTGTTGGGCAAGTTTCTAAACCTTATGCACTATTCTTTTTATTTCGTGCAAACAGGCGCATGTTATGCAAGTTTCCTAACGCTTGTCTAACCCTTGTGTTGGGCAAGTTTTCCTTAACCTTACTCGAATTATATTTTGAGCAGGTTTCATATTTTATACAGGTTGTATATTGTTGCAAATTTCATGACTCAAATTGAGTTATTACTTTTGAATCATATTAGTGGACTAATTATTGTCAATTACTCCACCTCCAAGATAATTATTGATATTCGCAGCTTATGCATTTGAATTCATTATCTATTGTTGGATTGTGAAACGTTTAAGTTCTTCATTCATGA
This sequence comes from Aralia elata, assembly GCA_034770075.1. Taxonomy (NCBI): domain Eukaryota; kingdom Viridiplantae; phylum Streptophyta; class Magnoliopsida; order Apiales; family Araliaceae; genus Aralia; species Aralia elata. The sequence goes on along the minus strand of CM068387.1, from coordinate 42,825,501 downwards.
ACTATTTAAGGAGATAGTCTACGCCATTTGTTTCGGTTAGACATGTACAGGTTATTATTTTAAAAGCTATCCAAACCGATTGTTGGTGCGGATTCTTGGACTGAGAGAGCAACCCTTTTGTAGGGGATTATAATGTGTCGGTTATTCGATGCAGTCAGAGTTAAATGTTATACATATACATGGTGTACGAGAGGCTGATCCCCTCGAGTACAACTGACGGGGCCAGGTTTTAAAAGAGTTAGTCGAATGATTGACTCTTTGGCCAAAAGTTCATGGTCGGTTGGACCACTCAGCAGTAAATAATCATTATCATTGATTCATTTGGACTTTGATTATGTCATTTCAGCTATTTCATCAATGTTCATAAATTGTTGATCTATGCAGCTATTATTCTTATTTATTCATGATATATCTTCATTCTTGCTTTTAAACTTGCTGAGCAAAGTAGTTGCTCACCCTTGCTATATCATGAACCTATTGCAGTTAAGCCGGGGAGTTCCAAAGCGGACAAAGGCAAAGGAAAGCTTAAGGAATAGTTATATATACTATCCCATTGTGTAATCGTGGAATAGTTTTGTATCATTAATGTATTCTGCGATGTATTTTATTTAAGGTTGTGGACCTTGGGACCGTAGTAAACCTTTTGTAATGAACAACATATGTTTATTTTATTCCGCATTAGTTGATTTATGTTGTTTAGAGGTGTATGGATGCATTTTATCGTGAGCACCAAATTCGAGGTATTGGTACCTGAATTTGGGGGTGTCACAGGTTGGTATCAAAGCTTTAGGTTATAAACTTTAGGATTTGCGAAACCTAGGTTATAACCTTAGTATTAAACTCGTATTGAGTACGCTAGGTGATGGATCGAGGAGATTTATTTGATGGTCATGTCTGGAGGTGGATTGTGGAAATCCATCGAGCTGAGTTGTGCATGATAAAATATTATTTCATTTTATCAATGAATATATTTTATTGTGACACTGACATCTTGTTGTCTATTTGTTTCTGTTTGTGGCTGTAGGATGTCTGAGATGGGAAAGTTCAGTCCTGCTAGAGAGGTAGAGTTCACAGACATACATGTGGACGAAGGGCAGTTAGTGGAGGTGCAGCCGAGTGAGCCAGATATGATGGACACTAGGGATGAGTCCGAGGCCGAGTATGGTTCTGAGGAGGAGCCAGTTACCGGAAGAGTGCTGAGGCTGTTAAGCGACGAGGGGGAGGATGAGGACCCCGAGGAGGATCCATTGACGGAAGATGATGAGCCACCTGAGTATGCAGATGGCATGGGCACTACTGCTAGTGATATTATCGAAGAGCTGACAAATAGGAACGAGGAGCTCGAGAATCGAGTAACTCACTTAGAGGAGCAGAACCAGGAGCACCAGGACCGAGAAGAGCAGTACAGGTCATTGGCATATCAGACTTTGGGGGAAAAGACTGAGTTGACCCAGAAGTTGTAAGAAAAGGACCAGAGGATTGCCGAATTAGAGGCAGAGGTTCACGGTCGCCGAGGGGTTTCTGTTCAGTTTGGTGTAATGGTGTATGACCTCCTAGAGAGGAATGTGATGCTGGTAGGACAGATAGAGCGAGTAGAGGATCAGCTAAAGACTACTCGTCCAGAGCGAGATGAGGCTATGGAGCACTTGGCAGCCTTGACTGCAGAGGTTGATTCCCTCAGATCAGGCTTGACCACTTCCATTGGCAGGCTGAGGGACAGGGTGAGGAGGTACCCCAGGGACGAGGGTAGCAACAGGCGCATAATTAGGCGTCGAGTGGTCGACAGGCTGGCTCGACGGGAGCTCCGAGTTGCACTCCGCCGCAGCAGGCGGTGATGTATTATTTTAGCATTATGTTTGCAGTAGGTCCCACTTTTGTTGTATTAGGGGCTTACTTATGTTGTAAATCCCTCTGCTTGTAGCGTGCGTGGGATAGTAGTTCAACCCCAATTTTGCTTCTAGTATAGGGGTGGAAGGTTATTATTCCCCACTTGTGTTTGTTAGGGGATAGTTAATGGTTGGCAGGCTATGTCATTTAGCATTTATAGAAGTATGCCACATGTTGAGTCTGGTTGTATTAAGACAATGACATATGGTTATAAATGCAGTTGTTTTATTTAAATCAAACGTGTTTGATAGATGCTTTTTTATTGTTGACTTAAATGATTTCTGCGCATGGAATAAATCTATTAGTAAACGCCGACGATTTTCTTTTAGCAGATCATGGCGCCAAGAGGACGACCGCGTAACCAAAGGGTTGAGGAGTCGGTGAATAACGAAGGGGGTCAGGCAGACCCTATGAGGACTTTTGTTAACTTATTAGCAGAAGCAATGCAGGGCAGACAAGCCGCTGCAGTTGATCAGCCAGGAAGTCACATGGCGAACTTTAAGGACTTCAAATTAGTAGGACCACCGGAATTTCGTGGTACTACGGATCCGATTGAAGCCCAGACATGGGTAGAAGAAATAGAGAAAGTTTTTGAGGTCGCAAGGGTGGCCGAAGAACAGATGACGTCGTTTGCCACCTTCATGATGAAAGGTGAGGCAAATTACTGGTGGAAGGCGAACAAAGGTCGAGCCGGGGAAGGCACGATTGCATGGGCTCGTTTCAAGGAGCTGTTTTTCGAAAATTACTTTCCAGCGAGCATGCAGGCAAGCATGGAGATAAAGTTCCTAGAACTACAGCAAGGAAGCATGTCAGTTGCGGAGTATGCCGCAAAATTTAACGAGTTAGCTAGGTTTGCTCCACATCAGGTGGACACCGAAGCTAGGCGGGCAAAGAGATTTGAACAAGGACTGAAACCTTGGGTGTATAGTAAGGTTGCGGTTTTGCAGATCAACACATTTTCTACGTTACTTGAGAAAGTAATCATTGCTGAGGGAGGAAGCGAAGCTTTGGCCAGGCACAACCAAGATCAGAAAAAGAAAAAGAGTCATGATGGTCATAAGGAAGGTAGCAGCGGGGGAAGTAACCCAAATAAGAGAAAATGGAACGACAGTCAGATGACAGGAAGCAAATCCGGAGGGGATACAAAGAAGGGTAATAAATGCGAGAAATGTGGAAAGAATCACTTTGGAGAATGCATGAAAGGAAAAGGAGTTTGTTTCAACTGTGGTCAACCAGGGCACTTTGCCCCACAATGCCCAAAGGCGAAGGCAGGAAGTTGTTTTTCTTGTGGCGCTTCAGATCATCAGAAGAAGGATTGCCCAAAGAGGAAGAGTGATGCAGGCAGTGCTAACCAAGGGAACAACAGTAAGCTGACTATCGGAGGACCAACACAGCAGAACAGACCAGTAGCACGCACCTTCAACATGACAGTGCAGGATGCGATGGAATCAAAGGATGTGGTGTCAGGTATTATTTCGATCAATAATATTAATGCATATGTATTATTTGATTCAGGAGCTACCTGTTCATTTGTGTCGGATGAATTTGCTAAACGGATAAACTTACCCCGTGAGAAATTAGAGAATCCAATGAATGTGGAAGTAGCTAATAAAGAAGTTATTCCTGTGGGATACATCCATAGAAATTGTTGTGCTAGGATAAACGGGTTTAAACTGAGCGTAGATTTAATTCCGATACGGCTAGGAGAATTTGATGTAATTCTTGGGATGGATTGGTTGTCTAGTCACGGGGCTATGATTGATTGTCAGAAGAAAAATATACACCTAAAGACTCCGAATAAGTCGAAGGTCGTATTTTACGGTAGTAAATCGCCGAGACAATCTTGTTGTCTGACGATGATGCAAGCGAAGAAATTACTACGGAAAGGTTGTATAGGTTATCTGGCTCATGTGGTTGATACCCGAAGAGTAGAGGGTGAGCTGGGTCAGATACCTGTAGTAAGAGAATTCCTAGACGTTTTCCCAGATGAGATACCGGGATTGCCGCCGGATAGAGAAGTGGAATTTGTGATCGACTTAGTACCGGGAACCGCACCGATCTCAAAGGCACCATACAGGATGGCACCGATAGAGATGAAAGAACTGATGGTTCAACTGCAGGAGCTGCTAAATAAAGGATATATTTGTCCGAGTGTATCTCCGTGGGGAGCGCCAGTATTGTTCGTGAAAAAGAAGGATGGATTGTTAAGGCTTTGTATTGACTACAGGGAATTGAACAAGGTTACCATTAAGAACAAGTATCCGTTGCCTAGAATTGATGATTTGTTCGATCAATTGAAGGGAGCGAAATACTTCTCAAAGATTGACATGAGGACAGGATATCACCAACTGAAGGTAAGGCAGAAGGATATTCCAAAGACAGCATTCAGAACTCGATATGGACACTTTGAGTTTTTGGTGATGTCGTTTGGGCTGACGAATGCGCCAGCAGCATTTATGGACATGATGAACAGAGTGTTCAAGCAATACCTAGATAAATTTGTCGTCGTGTTCATAGATGACATCCTTGTTTACTCGGAGACAGAGGAGGAACACGTCGAACATTTGAGGTTAGCCCTGGAAACGCTAAGAAGGGAGAAGCTTTATGCAAAGTTTTCCAAGTGTGAATTTTGGCTACAAAGGGTGCAGGTTTTGGGGCACGTAATTGACAAGGATGGTGTGTTAGTGGATCCTGCCAAGGTAGAAACAGTAATAAACTGGGAGCAGCCGAAGACACCGACAGAAGTCCGAAGTTTCTTGGGATTAGCAGGTTACTATCGGAGGTTTATTCAGAACTTTTCAAAGATAGCAACACCGTTGACAAATTTGACAAGGAAGACTGTGAAGTTTGTATGGACAGATAAGTGCGAAGAGAGTTTCTTGGAGTTGAAGAAGAAACTTAGTGAAGCACCTGTGTTATCCCTACCAGATAATACAGGGGGATTTGTGGTGTATAGTGATGCGTCACACAAAGGCCTTGGATGCGTACTGATGCAGCATGGGAAGGTCATTGCGTACGCGTCACGGCAGCTGAAGGACTATGAGAAGGGGTATCCGACTCATGACCTGGAACTAGCGGCAGTAGTGTTTGCTCTGAAGATTTGGAGGCACTATCTGTATGGGGAGAAGTGCGAGATATACACAGACCACAAAAGTCTGAAGTATATTTTCACTCAAAAGGAACTAAACATGAGGCAGAGGCAATGGTTGGAGTTGATCAAGGACTACGATTGTGAGATTTTATACCATCCCGGTAAGGCTAACGTAGTAGCCGATGCTCTAAGTAAGAAAGGCAGAGATAAGTTGATGATGCTGACAGCTCAAGAGGAACTGATCAAGGATATGGAAAGACTGGAGTTGGAAGTCAAATATCTGACAAATGCAAATGAGAAACTGTTCGCAGTGGAGGCGAGTCCGACTTCATTAGACAAGATAAAAGAGGTTCAAGAAAAGGATGATGAATGTATCGCCATAAAGAAGCGAATCTCAGAAGGAGAGGAATTAAAGTACAAAATTGATGGCACAGGACTGCTAAGGTTTGAAGGGAGGATCTGGATACCGATGGTTTCGGAGTTGAGAGAAGAGATTCTGCAGGAAGCTCATTCTACAAGGTATTCGATACACCCTGGTAGTACCAAGATGTATCAGGATTTACGCCAACACGTCTGGTGGCCGAACATGAAAAGGGAGGTCGCAGAATGTGTTGGGCGATGCTTGACATGTCAGAGGGTAAAAGCAGAACATCAGAAACCGGGAGGACTGCTACAACCGCTGGAGATTCCGGAGTGGAAGTGGGAGCATATCACGATGGATTTTGTGACTGGGCTTCCACCAACTCAGAAGGGTTACGACGTGATCTGGGTGATTGTGGATCGTCTGACTAAATCTGCACATTTTCTACCGATCAAGATAAGGTACAGGCTGGAGCAGCTAGCAAAGTTATATGTGAAAGAGATTGTGTCACGACATGGAGTACCAGTATCTATTGTATCTGACAGAGATCCGCGCTTCACGTCCAATTTCTGGAAGAGCTTACAAGAAAGATTGGGAACTCAGTTGAGGTTGAGTACGGCGTATCATCCTCAAACGGATGGGCAAAGCGAACGAACGATTCAGACGCTGGAGGACATGCTTAGAGCATGTGTGATGGATTTTAAAGGTAGCTGGGACGATCACCTACCACTGGTGGAGTTTGCCTACAATAACAGTTATTATGCAAGTATTGGCATGCCGCCATATGAAGCATTATACGGAAGGAAGTGTCGAACACCTCTGTGTTGGGACGAAGTCGGTGAACTAAGACTGTTGGGACCTGAATTGGTGCAACAGACTGTGGATGTCGTCAAAGTGATAAGAGCTCGATTGGTAGCGGCTCAGGATCGACAGAAGAAATACGCCGATTTGCATCGTCAAAAGCGAGACTTTGAAGTTGGCAGCTTTGTGTTTTTGAAGGTATCTCCCTGGAAGGGGAAGATCAGATTTGGTAAGAAGGAAAAATTGAGTCCCAGGTTCGTATGACCATTTGAAGTTTTAAAGAGAGTAGGTGAAGTGGCGTACGAGGTAGCTTTACCTCCTGAACTGGAACATATTCATAATGTGTTTCACGTTTCTGTGTTGCGGCCATATAAACCCGACTACAAGCATGTGATATCCTATGTACCAATTCAAGTGGAGAAAGACTTGACATATGAAGAGATTCCTGTCCAGATATTAGATAGGAAGGAGCAAACGTTGAGAAATAAGGACATTCATTCGGTCAAAGTACTTTGGAGGAACCACGCAGCTGAAGAAGCTACGTGGGAGCTAGAAGAGAAGATGAGGAAGAATTATCCACATCTTTTTGAGTGAACCCGTTAAGTTTTCTGTACCTAGACTGTAATTCTGGGGACAGAATTCTTATAAGGGGGGGGGGGAGGATGTAACGACCGGGAATTCTGAAATTTCCTTGTAATTCGAATTTATGAATATTAATGAATATTTTATAATTTATTAATATTATATTTGTGTTACGTGTTTAAAGGTTGTGTGACAATCTAGATAATGTGAATGTATGAATTTTATGTGATATAGTTTTGTTTAAGTGAATAATTAATTTCGCGTAGCGTCGCTAAATCACTATTCACGGGGCACGTTTCCCGAGGCACTATTCACGCCATAAAATTTTTGTGTCTTTCTCGATGTTAATAAATTTCATAAATACGTGTATGCGTACGAATAATTTTTCCAAGTGTCGGAAATTTTATTTGAGCTGATACGTGATTTTATCCGTATCCGAAATGTGTTATATGGGTGTTCCGAATAAATGGAAAAATCCCATAATAATTATTTTTATACATCCCAATAATTATGGGAGTACCCATTCTAATTTTGGGAAGAGTTATTTACCAGTTTTGGTACAAAAGTGGGAGTTTTCGGATATATTTTTGGTATTTTTGGGTATTTATTTTGGCTTGTTACCCCAAGAGGGAACCAATCCCTCATTTTGGACCAATGAGAATTGAGCAAGAGGGAGGTTGCCGGCAAGCTCCTTGAGCAACCAACCCCATTTCCATTTTTCTTCCACTTCTCCCTAATTTCCTCCACTTCTCCCAATCAATCAACCAATTCATTTCTCTCTTGCAAGCCATCAGCTCCTCATTCAAACTCATTCCCATCAGCTGATAGTGAGAGAGAGAAAGAGAGGGAGAGAGCTGCAAAGAAGGAAGAGAAAGAAGTCGCCGAAAAAGTCGCCGGAAGAGGAAGAACTCGCCGGAAAAGGAAGGAGGAAGAAGAAGAAGGCACGGGTGGAGGAACCAAGCAAGGAGAACCCCCAAAACAAAGCCTAGCCGAGCTTCTTAACATCTAGGAAGGATTTACAGAGGTAAACAATCAACCAAATCCTTTCCATTCGATTCCTTGCCAAGTTTTTCAAGTTTTTCTTAGTTTTAAGCTCTTAAGCTTGTGGGTCAGATTTTTGGCGATTCTTGGTGTTTTTGTTTGTTGTGATTGTTTGTAAATGTTGTTAAGAGACTATGTAAGCCATTAATAACATCAAAGTAGAACAAAAACGCAAGAAATCCTTACATTGGCTTAATGGAGCAAGAACAATGGACTTTGTACATGAACTTGGACATTTGGACTTTTTTAGAGGACTGTAAAGCTATGATTTTGTGTTTGTTAATTTTATTTGTTGCTATGATGTTGTAGTTCCATGGGTTATGAAGCTAACCCAGTTGGAATGGAGTAAAAAGGAGTTAAAATGATTTCGTAGTAATGATTCTTGTAAAACATGTCAAGAACTCGAAGAACAGAGTATGAACTTTACACTTTGGCTTAGGATTTGACCATGTTAATGTTAATAGGTAGCTCTGCATTTTTGATATGTTTTAGCCCCATGAGTTAGGAGTCCATAGAGTCCGAAATGGACCAATTTGCTTGTGTATTGAAGAAGATATAGAGGTTGGACTGGCCGGAGGTCGGAGTCGCGTTCTGGAAACAAGCCCAGAATCCGGCTACTGCAGAATGGCGCCGCAGCACCACCCATATGCCATGCAGCTCACGCTGCAGCGAGGGGCAAGTGGGGAAAGACCGGGGCTCACGCCGCAGCGTGAGGCCCAAGCCTTAAGGCTCACGCCGCAGCGTGAGGCCCTGTCATTGGGAAAACACGGGACTCACGCCGCAGCGTGAGGCCCAGTGCTTGAGCTTGGCGCTGCAGTGCGAGCTCCGTGTTTGGGCCAGGTTGGGTTAGTCAGACCGGGTCGGATCGGGTAGGACCTAATGAGCCCATTTCAGCAGGGTCCAACACTTATATTTTTCTTGGATTAAATGATTAGACAGGTTAACTAAGCATATTTTGTTAAACCCTAAATGCTTAATTATTTATTAAATGTCAAGCATATTTTGAGACCCCCGACTGGGTAGTCGTTGTGGCAATCAATGTGTTTTAATGATGCAGCGTCCGTTTTGAACCATTTTTTGGTATGTGACTAATTGTTATGTAAATATGTACTTAATTGTGTAGGATATTAAGGAGCGTGTGTTGTATTATTGTAGCAGCGCTTCAGGCAAGTTTCCTATCCCTTGTCTAAACCTTGTGTTGGGCAAGTTTCTAAACCTTATGCACTATTCTTTTTATTTCGTGCAAACAGGCGCATGTTATGCAAGTTTCCTAACGCTTGTCTAACCCTTGTGTTGAGCAAGTTTTCCTTAACGTTACTCGAATTATATTTTGAGCAGGTTTCATATTTTATACAGGTTGTTTATTGTTGCAAATTTCATGACTCAAATTGAGTTATTACTTTTGAATCATATTAGTGGACTAATTATTGTCAATTACTCCACCTCCAAGATAATTATTGATATTCGCAGCTTATGCATTTGAATTCATTATCTAATGTTGGATTGTGAAACGTTTAAGTTCTTCATTCATGAACTGTTTAAGGAGATAGTCTACGCCATTTGTTTCGGTTAGACATGTACAGGTTATTATTTTAAAAGCTATCCAAACCGATTGTTGGTGCGGATTCTTGGACTGAGAGAGCAACCCTTATGTAGGGGATTATAATGTGTCGGTTATTCAATGCAGTCAGAGTTAAATGTTATGCATATACATGGTGTACGAGAAGCTGATCCCCTCGAGTACAACTGACGGGGCCAGGTTTTAAAAGAGTTAGTCGAATGATTGACTCTTTGGCCAAAAGTTCATGGTCGGTTGGACCACTCAGCAGTAAATAATCATTATTCATTGATTCATTTGGACTTTGATTATGTCATTTCAGCTATTTCATCAATGTTCATAAATTGTTGATCTATGCAGCTATTATTCTTATTTATTCATGATATATCTTCATTCTTGCTTTTAAACTTGCTGAGCAAAGTAGTTGCTCACCCTTGCTATATCATGAACCTATTGCAGTTAAGCCGGGGAGTTCCAAAGCGGACAAAGGCAAAGGAAAGCTTAAGGAATAGTTATATATGCTATCCCGTTGTGTAATCGTGGAATAGTTTTGTATCATTAATGTATTCTGCGATGTATTTTATTTAAGGTTGTGGACCTTGGGACCGTAGTAAACCTTTTGTAATGAACAACATATGTTTATTTTATTCCGCATTAGTTGACTTATGTTGTTTAGAGGTGTATGGATGCATTTTATCGTGAGCACCAAATTCGAGGTATTGGTACCTGAATTTGGGGGTGTCACACTCCATATAGAAACATGATTTCATGGATTAACTTAATTAAAACTGATTATAAACATCATGTAATGATTAATACATATTAGCTAACATATTTAAACAATCAATTTAACAATTTTAGTTCATCTAAATCATTTACAAAGGATACAAAAATATGTTTTTCAATAAAAACAATGAAGAATAATACTATCAACTTAAAAGTTGAATTACTACCTTCAATCTCTTGTTTTAGCCAACAAAGATGACAGAACCTCTATGATTTCTCCTATTCATAACAAGTTTCCTTTTTTCTCTTTTCTCTCTCTTTTTCTCTCTTCTCAGCTCTCAGACTCTGTAATACTCTTTCTCAAATAAACTGACCAAGGCTTTTTAATAAAATAAAAACTGACAACTTAACGTATTTTGTTTTCAATTGACAGTTACAATAATTCAAAAGCCTTAGGGCTATGTTTGGCAGAACACTAATAAACAAACTCTTTTTACTAACCAAGGGTCACAAGACCTTGTTTGGTTAACTAACATAAAACCCATTTTCCATTATTCTAATAATCCTTCTATAATAAGATTCAATTGTCACACATACTTTAATTTAAACTTACTAATAAATAAATGCAACTAAACCTTACTAATTAAATTATAATTACTATTTGGTCAACAATAATATTACCAGATAAATCATTTTATTCAAATAAAATATTTATTCAAATAAATCATTATTCATCTAATTTAATTATTAAATTAAATTAGAATAAACACCACCAAATAACAATTAACATATTTATACTAAAATAAATTATTCCACAATAATTCCATCAATTATTTATTTTATTCAATAAATAAATCAACTAAAATATTTATTTAACTCAATAAATATTTTATTTATTCACAAAAATCACATTCGTTACATATTCAATATATTTCTTTCACATAAAATTTTTATTCATTAAGATTTAATAAGATTTATTCATATGTTTTAATAATCTATAGACTTTTCACAAGTTTATTTAATCTTAACCCATCAGATTATACCCCAAGGTACTCATTACCCCAAACTATAACCTATTGCTTTGATACCAACTGTAACGCCCTCGAATTCGGATAATAGACGCCCGAACAAGGGTCGACGTTATCTCAACATCTTTCGTAACTTCACCAATGATCCCATAATCATATTGGTTGAACTTGTCTATTACAAAGTATAAAATTATAAATTTTTTTAACTTCATCCCTGGATCTTAACTTGATCTTGATCTCGTTCTTTTTACAAGTATCAACTTGTAGTTCATTCGTATATATGAATAACACCATATATATATATATATATATATATATATATATATATATATATATATATATAGACGCTCATTAAGTGTAACCTCAGTACTTACAGAACTCCCAATATATATATATATATATATATATATATAGCGATATCTCTTCATATCGATATTTCCTACTTATCTAACATTCACAATATTAATAACACACTTGTACTTGAAACAGATGAATCTTGCGATGAATTTGGCTTCTTCATTGGTGCTAGATCTATGTTCTTATAACACTCACAATGTTATTTAATATCCTCATTCAGATTTATAGTTCTTTATCCATAATGTATTAATGTTTACTATCTATCTGAAATCCAGAGTATCAGCAATAACATGATCAGTCCATATTACCAATACCCTCATTAAGATTAATAGATCTTTAACAATTCTAAGTTATATCAAATTAAAGACATAACACCATTCTGATAATAATAACATGATATTATTAATAAAATCTTCGATTACAAGGTTTGTTTGTTCGTATTACAAAAGTCATTATGACTTAATTCATAAACAAATAAACAATTTGTAAACTAGTCTACGCATTCTTCTTTACATTCATAATCTTCTTATCATTCTTCTTAACTACAAATAAAGTTTTATTCACAAGGATGAGTACTACGGCTTAGCAAGTCTAACAAATAACACATACATAGTTTATGCTTTCATATAAACTTTAACATGCTCTAATTAACAGATAACATTTCAATAATCATGTTAATCATATAACAATTACACATTTCATAACTCATTTAACATTTTACAGTTAAACAACATATCTTTGTTTACACAAAATAATTACTACTTAGCTCGCACATAACAATTTAAGCAAGGGTTAGAACTTGCCTCATATATCTTTTATAGTTAATATAACGGTCCAAACGTTCGTCGTAAATCCTACACGATTATAAGTTCATGTAGACTAATTAAGCGTTTAACGATTAAATCTTTTAAGTTTTATTTCGGGTATTATAACAGCTTATAAATCAGACTCCTATTGTACATGAAATAATTTCAGCATTATAATTGCTTATAAAATGAATATTCATCAATTATATTTAAAATAAATTGAGCATTATAACTACTTATAAAATGAATATTCGGTTATTATATTTGAGATAATTTCAGCATTATAACTGCTTATATAATGAAAATAAATCGGACATTATAACTGCTTGTAAGTAGGACTTTTGTACTATAAACCTAAAATAATTTGGACATTATAATTGTTTGTAAAAGTATATTTTTACTAGTACATACATTAAAATGAAAATTATAACCACTAGAGTATACCTCTTGTAATTGCTAGCTTTACTTCCAATCGCGTAATGCTTCGATACTTCAAAAGTAATTTTTATCTCACAATATCTTTCAGAATATAAATATAGAGTGTTTTTGCTCTTGAATTGCTCTTAAAATGGTAGGAAATAATGAATGGATGAAGGAGTATTTATTGTGACACCCCCAAATTCGGGTTCCAATACCTCAAATCTGGTGGTCACGATAAAATACATCCATACACCTCTAAACAACATAAATCAACTAATGCGGAATAAATAAACATACGTTGTTCATTACAAAAGGTTTACTATGGTCCCAAGGTCTATAACCTTAAATAAATACGTCGCAAAATACAATAATAATACAAAATGGTTCCACGATTACATAACGAGATAGTACATATGACTACTCCGTAAGCTTTCCTTTGCCTTTGTCCGCTTTGGAACTCCCCAGCTTAGCTGCAATAGGTTCATGATATAGCAAGAGTGTGCAACTACTTTGCTAAGCAAGTTTAAAATGAATAAAGAGGATATATCATGAATGAATGAGAATAATAATCGCATAGTTCAACAATTTAAGAACATTAAAGAAATAGCTGACAATATAATCAAAGTTCAAATGAAATAATGAATATTGATTATTTACTACCGAGTGGTCCAATAGACCATGAACTATTTGGCCAAAAGATCAGTCATTCGACTAACCCTTTTAAACGCCTGGCCCATTAGTAGTACTCGAGGGGATCAACCTCTCGTACCCTATGTATATGCATAACATTTAGCTCTGACTGCATCGAATAATCGACACATTAAAATCCCCTACATAAGGGTTGCTCTCTTAGTCCCAGAATCCGCACCAACAATCGGTTTGGATAGCCTTTAAAATAATAACCTGTACATGTCCAGCCGAAACAAGTGGCATAGACTATTCCCTTAAACAGTTCATGAATGAAGAACTTATGTTTCACATTTTAATAACAGATTTCGAATCCAAATGCACAATGTGCGAATATCAATAATTATCCTTGATGTGGAGTAATTAACAATAATTAAACCACTAACCATAATTAAAATATGATAACTTGAGTTGAGTTAGGAAACTTGCAATAATATAGAATGATTGCTCAATTAATAAGTAAACTCGCATATTAAATGAAAGTTGTGCGATTGAGAAAACCTGCCCAATATTAGATTGAGTTAGGGTAAAGAAACTTGCCCAACACAAGGGTTAGACAAGGGTTAGAGAACTTACCTGATGCGCTGCTATAATATTATAACACACGCTCCTTAATATCCTACACAATTAAGTACATATTTACATAACAATTAGTCACATTCCAAATAATGGTTCAAAATGGACGCTTCATCATTAAAACACATTGATTGCCCTACGACTATCCAGCCTAAATTGCAATTAGATTATTCAATTTTCGCCTTAAGACAATACCAATCTGGTTGACATTTGGGAAATAATTAAGCATTTAGGGCTTAACAAAACATGCTTAGTTAACCTGTTTAATCATTTAATACAAGGAAAAAAAATATAAGTGTTGGACCCGACCTGACCCGGCCTGACTGCCTGACCCGGTCCAGACACGGAACTGGCGCTGCAGCGCCAAGCCAAAGCACTGGGCCTCATGCTGCGGCGTGAGTCCCGTGTTTTCTCCCTGACAGGGCTTCACGCTGCGGCTTGAGCCTTAAAGCTTGGGCCTCACTGTCGAGGCCGGAAGGATCGCTTCTGTGGTAATTGTTACCCTTTCCAAATTTTAGCCTTTTTATTAGATGATTTTTTGGAAAAGGTCGGCATGAATGTCGACGGGGTTTTGAAAGATCATTTTTTATGATGAGCCAATTTGACCAGAGTCGCCAGTTGGTATATTTGAAATGGATGTACCAACTCATCCGAGTTTCATTTTCGTAAATCGCTGGCTCATGTGTGACTCCGAATTAATTGGTCTGCAAACCGAGATTTATAGATTTCGGGGGCTTGCTTAAGCGAGGGGAAGGTGTTAGGCACCCCCCAACTTCCGTGAAACACGGTTACCGCAATCTCGATGCTTTTCCTATCCTTTAATTCTTAAAATGTGTGTGTACGTGCGTGTGTGCCTATGTGAATGTTGTGGTGAGTTTGCATGGAGAAACCGTTTGGGTTTTTATGAAAAGTCGTGTTTTATTTTGAAAATGCTTTAGAATGTCCTTCGGCTTATACGAGAAAGCTTTATGAGAAAGGTTTGATTTTAATTGTCAAAAGCTGTGAGATTTTTTCATTAGGTGTCGTTTTGGCAAAACAAGAATTTTTTAAACCTTCATCAAAATAGGAATCGAGACCTATACATTGCTTTCATAAATAAAATGACGGGCAACTTCTAGGATCTCTTTAACCCTATGCACAACGGTTTGATGAAAACGTCATTTATTTTTACAAAACCATTTTTGTGATGTTTGAAAATGAGTTTTTCTTTAGCCTTCTCGTTTAATAGGAATCGACATTCATTAGCACTTCCAACTTTAAGCCTCGTGGTGCTAATAACCTAATTTGATTGATTTTATGGAATTCTTCATCGTTTAGCTTTGAAATCATTTTTCGTGTCGCAAATCAAATCAAGCATTAAAATACGTTGGGGCTATTTATGGGCATGTAAGCCATCAAAATAACCCCAAACGCCCACCAGCACATATTTCACTATTACGGGGCCTTAAACTCGATTTTCAACTTGATATCGTTTTAAGGCCCGACAATTACATATTTACAATTAAGGGTACATCGACCCTAATGCATACACCCAAAGATGTCCATCATCGGATTTGGACCACGGGGTCGCGTTCCTAGGCTCACATCCAAAATTGCTACACACTCACAAAATGGATATTACAAAAAATAAACAACACTGGGTTGCCTAACACACCATGATATCCTAAAATAGCAATCTAAATACACTACACATAATACATTATCATAACGAGCTAAAAATCACCAAATGTATATCATCGGGCCATTAGGAAGAATTTCGTTCTGTTGGAACCCTCACTAATAGTCCCTAATCCATGTATCCACAACAATATATAAGAAAAACTACATTTAATATAGCCTGAATGACAACAAGTTTAACAAAATGATATAACAAAAATACTATAAAAAGGGGCTCTTCACCTTGCAAATGACACCACGATGCGTATAAACTCGTATATTAATTAGAGTAGAAAATATATGTGATACAATCTAAGAAAAGGGGTATAAATCCTCACTTTTTCTCTCTCTTTTCTCGCTCCTGCTTTGCTGCTGTTTCTTCCTCTTTTTTCTTTTCCGAACTGCTGTTCAACTCCCTGTATGCCAAATGAAGAAATGCCCTTATAAAGGGTGACCAGGGGCAGCCGCAAATTGATCTGCGGCTGGCCGCAAATTGATCTGTGGCTGGCCTTGGTTTCTCTGCGCCAGCCGCGCACTTCAATTTATTTTAATCCTTGGCTGCAGATCAATCCACGGCTGGTTGGGCTGATTTTCTGGATTTTTGTACCGCACCTCGATTCTCGTGTTGTACTGTTGGTTTTCGCTGAGAGGCTTGTATTTTACAGTCCGGGAACCACTGGGAAACGTGTCACATCATTCCTCTTTGATCATTGTCGTGTCGGCTTTGATCGCACGTCGTTGTGGTGGCTCTGAGTGTTCGTACTTATGTCCACCTTTCGTTCTCGTAGGCTGGGTTAATTGACGATTTTGCCCTCCTATCAGGGTTAGTATACGAAGTGCAAAATTTGGGTGTCTACAGCTGCCCCTCTTTATCACGTTTATGAAATATTTAAATGAAATAAACATGATAAAGAAGTAGACACATGATGCATGAATGACGGTGCATAAGAACGACAGTACATACATGATGCAACACATATAGCTTATGGTGCAACACAAAATGTAAAGCATGCAAATAGTCGTAAGGTGTCAATGCATCATGCAATCGCAAATTCATTGTGAGTATCGATCTCAACAGGACTCGATCGCTGATCGCATCGTTGTTGTCAGGTTTCGTCTCTGACAAGTTGTTGCGATAATGGTTATCGCAGGTGTCGTGCTCCGTCTCATAATCGTCGTCGTCGTGGAATCGTTGTCGTCTCATAACTGTCGGGTCTCGTATCCGATCGATCGTCTCGTAGATGTGGGGTCTGGTGTCCGATGGGTCGTCTCGTCTGTATCGGTTCTCGTCTCCGATTGGTCGACTCGCCTGTATCTGTTCTCATCTTCGATTGGTCGACTCGTCTATGTCGGTTCTCGTCTGCACCGACTTTCGTTCCCCATTGATCGTCTCGTCGGCATCGGGTCTCGTATCCGGTTGATTGTCTTGTCAGCACTGGGTCTCGTATCCGGTTGATTGATTTGTCTGTATCGGTTCTCGTCCCCGATTGGTCGACTCGTCTGCACTGGGTTTCGTCTCCGGTTGATCGTCTAGTTGGCACCGGGTCTTGTCTCCGGTTGATTGATTCGACTATATCGGTTCTCGTCTCCAATTGATCGACTCGTCTGCACCGGGTTTCGTCTCCGGTTGATCGTCTAGTTGGCACCGGGTCTCATCTTCGGTTGATTAATTCGACTATATCGGTTCTCATCTCCGATTGGTCGACTCGTCTGCACCGGGTTTTCGTCTCTGGTTGATCGTCTAGTTGGCACCAGGTCTCGTCTCCGGTTGATTGGTTTGTCGGCACCGGGTCTCGTATCCGGTTGATTGATTCGACTGTATCGGTTCTCATCTCCGATTGGTTGACTCGTCCGCACCGGGTTTCGTCTTCGGTTGATCGTCTTGTTGGTACCAAGTCTCGTCTCTGGTTGATTGGCTTGTCAGCACCGGGTCTTGTCTCCGGTGGATTGATTCGACTGTATCGGTTCTCGTCTCCGATTGGTCGACTCGTCTGCACCGGGTTTCGTCTCCGGTTAATCGTCTAGTTGGCACCGGGTCTCGTCTCCGGTTGATTGATTCGACTGTATCGGTTCTCGTCTCTGATTGGTCGACTCGTCCGCATTGGGTTTCGTCTTCGGTTGATCGTCTAGTTGGTACCAGGTCTCGTCTCCGGTTGATTGGTTTGTCGGCACCGGGTCTCGTCTCTGGTGGATTGATTCGACTGTATCGGTTCTCGTCTTTGATTGGTCGACTCGTCTGCACCGGGTTTCGTCTTCAGTTGATCGTCTAGTTGGCATCGGGTCTCGTCTCCGGTTGATTGGTTTCTTGGCACTGGGTCTCGTCTCCGGTGGATTGATTCGACTGTATCGGTTCTCGTCTCCGATTAGTCGACTCGTCTACACCGGGTTTCGTCTCTGGTTGATCGTCTAGTTGGCACCGGGTCTCGTCTCCGGTTGATTGGTTTGTCGGCACCGGGTCTCGTCTTCGGTGGATTGATTCGACTGTATCGATTCTCGTCTCCGATTGGTCGACTCGTCTGCACCGGGTTTCGTCTCTGGTTAATCGATCTACACGCTACGGGTAACATTTTGACCGATTTTTTTCTTATTTCGTCAATGTTTCGCTATACATTTGGCTATTTTGCATGTTTAGAGATAGAAATGTATGCTTTGAAATGCTATGTCATGTATCATTGCATGTATATGTTATGTCTCAACTGTGCGAGTCATGCTGCATTAATTCTACGATGAAGACAGGCAAATAAAATGTTTGTGATATAATTCAAAATATAATGTACCTCCTTCTCCTACTGTGTCGTTCCAGCTATGGATCATGACGCTCCCAGTAGCTCCACTGCATCTCGTGCTTCGGGTGTTCGCCGCCGTAGGGCTGCACCTGCCCCGGTTTTGCCTCGGACTCGTCAGGCTCGTCGATTGGCAGAGGCTGTCATCTGGCCTGATCATCCTGAGGTTGACGAGGCCGCCCTTCCAGACATTGAGGCAGAGGGGCCTACCTCCGGCACACCAGCTCCCTCTACTCGCCTCGTTTTGCCCGGCGCCTCTGTTCAGGTGCCCGATCTGTTGGGTCGAGATCTCAATCGTCACCCCTCAGCATCTCTTGTCGCTAATGAGGTATACTCATTACTTCTTTGAATTCATTCTCAATCTCTATTCGTATCCGGACTGATCCCTTAGTGATTGCCACAGGTGCCCGAGTTCACCCAGCCAAGGGGCAACTGGTTCAACATCTATTCCTTCTACACAGCACTGCACGCTGATTATCGCACGGTGGTGGATTCCTCGGGTTTCCGCTCTTTCTTCACCATCATTCCCCGCCAGTGCCCATGGGGTTACATGAGGGCTTTGTCTGAGTGATGGTTCCATCAGACCCAGTCCCTTCATCTTTTGGACTGCGAGGTTGTGCTGACTCCTTGGATTGGAGGTACATCACCGGCATTGAGTTCACCGGGGACCATGTTCCCTTACATCTTGATATTACTCCAGCAGAGGTCCGATCTTTATTGGGTTTCGCCGTCGAGGACCGGGTCTTCAAGGCCAGCAGCATTCGGTCCGAAACATTGGTTGTCGACACTGTCGGAGGTATCTATGCGATGCCCATCCCAGCAGACCGAGCTACTCGTGACATTCTGCTCCGGCGTCTGTTCCTGACTATCATGAGGGGTTGTTTCCAAGGGAACAACTCTTCTACCATTCATTTCAGCGTCGTTGGAGCCATTAGGGACGTAGATCGGATCGGTGATTATGATTGGGGGTCCTTCACTTTTGCCTATTTCCTCCATGGTCTCCGTCTTCGCTCGGAGGGACAGACAGACGCTTGGCTTGGGTTTTACCCCTTTCTGCTAGTAAGCCTTCTTTTCTTACTGCATTTCCTATCATTTCATTTCCTTTCTCTGCATCTGTCGGTTACTTATGTCGTTTCTTGTCTCTGTTCACAGTTCTGGCGTACGAGCGACTCCCATGCCTGAGGCCTGTCACGACTCTCGGTCTGGACACCTATCACTGGGGTTGATGGTGGCACCACTGTACTTTGGAGGAGGTCCCGGTGTCTGGCAGCTTTGCCCATTGTCGCATTCAACTGGAGTTGATCACCGCTACTGAGGTCGTCTGGACTCCTTATCTTTCTGAGCATCTGATTGTGGGGTTTACAGACGGATATCCCTCTGGCCCAGAGTTCGCACTCTCTACCCGTCGCCTTACCTTGCAGAGTGTTGGAGGATGGGTGATGTATTTGGGAGAGCGCGCATTCAGATGCGTGACTGGAGAGATCCGTATTCTGCATTCCCTTCCCCTTACTACATCCTGGTCGGTGGACTCTCAGCCCTCAGAGATTATGCTGGAGGGAGAGGATGGCCGGACACTTTCTACGGGTCCCAGCCCGAGTGAGGCCTTCCGTACCTGGTGGGTGCCCCGTACTATTGGTCCTCAGACGTGGGCCACATTCTTCCTTGGGGATATGGTCCCTGGATCAGTGATGATGACTGATTGGGCTGCCTGTGTTCGGGCTCCTACACATGCTGAGCAGATTGCTACTTTGACCCGCCAGGTGGACCAGCTATCCTTATATCTTCGGGTGTTAGGCTGGACCCCAGTGGATGCTTACGCGTATGATCCTGACAGTGCGGGCTTCGATGCAAGCCCGAGCTCCTCTGATGCCCCAGTGCCCCCCTATATCACAGATATTAACTTCATGGCTTCGACTTCGACTTCCACTTCCACTCTAGGGGATCAGCTTGGGGACCCCGATTTTATAGATGACATCACTTTTGATTAGATCATGATAGGATAGGGCCCCTTTTTTTGTACTTGAACCTGTTCGATTTCTTTTTCCATTTCATGCACTATGTATTGAACTCCTTTATTTATTTATGCACAGTTTTATCATTATAACAGTTCAATTGCCTTATTATTAACTGTATGATGCATGCTTTTTTATTCATGGATGGATAATGACCCCTGCACAGTCTTTTTGATACTGTTTTTCACAGATGTCGTCACCAGACGCCGTGGTACGTTTGGATCTCGGTCTTCCCACAGGGTTGGTTGGCAGGCTTTTTCGCTGGTTGGACAGTTTGTCGCCGGGCGACAGGGTTACTGCAGATGGTCTTTTGGGACATTCCTGGTCCTTGTTATCCTTTTAGGTGCCAGCGGGCTTTGTGGAGGGTATTATGAGCTATTGGACCCCTACCCGTCAGGTGTTCAGATTATGGACAGTGGAGCTGACCCCCACTCTCGAGGAGTATGCTCGCTTTACCGGCTTGTCTTTGGATGGTCCTTGTGCCAGGGTCACAGCTGGTCCCATGCGCCGTCAGTTCTTGACTTTTACTGGGTTGCGGAGGACAGTTCTGTCATCGGTGATCACATCAGACCATCTAGTTCCCCTTCATTTCCTGATTGACCGATTCGGCTCACCTGACAGTTTTCATCTATTCTCTAGTGATTTTTTCATATCTGAGGAGCGCTGGGGCACTTTGAGAGTACATGTTTTGATGGCTTGTGTTATCTCAGTTTTGTATCTGTCATCCGGATCCGATCTGTTGGATATGCAAGTTATTGCGGCCACTAGAGCCCTTCAGGAGGATCACACCATCATTCCCATGATACTAGCAGACACCTACATGTCAGCCTCATATTGTCAGTCTTTCTGAGGCAGAGTATTCAGAGGGAGCTCTATTTTGTTGTATGTATGGTTTATGAGCCATCTTAGCCCCATCGGTCATTCCCGTCGCCATGGGTTTTGCTTCAACCACGACATAGCCATGCAATTTTCGTTCCGTCCCGTGAACTGTATTGATGCGGCTTCCTGGATAGAATTCTTATCGGCTATTGAGGAGCCCTTTCACCTCTTGATCTATTCGGGTTATTGCTCCTTCATGAGCTTCTCACCTCATGTGCCCACCTTGGATTTCATCCCTATTTCTGGCTTGAAGGGCATGACGACTTATCATCCCTTGGCGGTTATGGGGCAGTTTGATCAGATATAGGATTTTCACCCTTTCACGGGCGCAGTCGACTACCGATTCCTCATATCACCCCAGACAGAGAGAGATTTACTGCGAGTATATGATCTTTGGTCTCGCAGGGTCTTTGCCGAGTATAGTGAGAGCTGCCCCATTCAGACATCTGCTTATGTGCAATGGTTACACGGAGACTCTGATATGGTTGGTTTGAATCAGACTAGAGTATTTGATGACTCTCGAGTGATTTTCACAGATGATACCACCCCAGAGGTATCTGTTCCTCCTGAGTCTACAGAGATGACGTCCAAATATGATTTTGAAGGCTTCTCCACTCCCGCCCCTACTCCTCATTCCATCTCAACTGATTCTGCCCCTAGTCGGACTACTGAGGTTAACCGAATCCGACTGGCCTTTATTACTATGGAGGCTGAGAGGGACGCTGCCCTTGTTGAGAGAGATGCTGCTATTCTGGCCAGAGATGCTGCCCTTACTGACAGAGACACCATTGTATTGCAGACTAGGGCAGTTATAGATGCTCATTCTGAGACTGTTAGCTGAGCCACTACTTTATTGGATCGCATCGACATGATGGGGTAGCAGATTGCAGGGGATGCCGATGCTTTAGATCTATCCACCACCTTATCCATCCTGCTTCAGTTAGTTTCAGATTTGTAGAATCATTTTATTTTCTGCATAGACTATGTCAGTTTCATCGGTTATTGAAAGAGAAATCTTGTAACAAAATGACTTATATATGTAGACATGTATTTAAATTCAGTCATTTTCCCTTTTTTGTCGTATCGTTGCCTTTCATTGGATCCTCATTTTATCCAGCTAACCACGATTTTGATATTTTGCCTGCTTTCTCTTCTCAAGTCTTGATGGAGATTTGACAGATATTGCCGCACACCCCGTTGTTTTCATCGGACTGAGTCTTAGATTTTGGCTAACTGTTTGGTTGGGTTAGGGTTATATCATTTGAGATGAAGCTGATTAGGTGGCTGGTTTCAGGAAGGTTTCGAGGGTATAGGAAGGTTTTTCTGGCTGTTGGGAATCGGTTTTGGTTAGAGAAAGTATTATTTTGTAGAGAAATGGACCGTGCCCTGATGGCTGCCTACGTACTCCCACAGGTCGGGAAATCAGGTCCTACGTAGTTCGTTGTTCAAAGAAAGAGGAGAAAATGATGATGATTTTTTTTTTTAGGCGTAGAATAGCTTCACCAAGTCAGAATTGATGGGCTGTGGAAACACCTCACCGTCCATCTCTTGCAATATGAGGGCTCCTCCGGACAGCATTTTTTTTAATCACAAAAGGTCCTTCCCAGTTCGGGGCAAACTTCCCCTTGGCTTCGTCTTGACAAGGCATGACTCTCTTTAGCACTAGGTCATTTTCCTTGAACTTCTGCAGTCTTATCTTTTTGTCGTACGATCGAGATATTCTTTGCTGATATAACTGATCGTGCAAAACAGCAGCCACCCTCCTTTCATCAATTAGGGCCAACTGGTCGTATCGACTTTGCATCCAATCCTCCTCGTTTATCTGAGCATCAATCAAGATTCTGAGGGACGCCATCTCAACCTCAATTGGCAGAACAACCTCCATTCCGTAGACCAGAGCGTAAGGGGTTGCCCCTGTAGAAGTACGCACTGACGTTCTGTACGCCAACAGGGTGAGAGGTAGCAGATCCGGCCATCCCCGATGATTAGCAGACATTTTTGCCATGATTCTCTTGATATTCTTATTTGCAGCCTCCACTGCCCCCATTCATCTTAGGACGGTAAATGACAGAATTGAGGTGTTTCTGCTTGACAGGCTTGAAACCCTCCTTGATGGGCAACCGGTGTACCACAATGTCGGTGGACAATCCGATCATGTCCTCATGAGACCAGGAAAAAACATCCTCATACTGGTTTAGCAACTCGGTTATTTCTGTTTTCTGGCTAGGGGTCAGGTCTGTCCCTATCTTGAGCTCTTTGGGTTTGTCAGGGGTTCCGATATTTATGTTGACGGTTTGGTCTAAGTTGGGTTTGGGTTTGTCTTCGACCCATCCTTTGATCTCGTCAGGCGTGTCGTCATTATTTGTCTCATCCTGCTCAATGCCCATTAAATCGAAATCCAGCTCAATATCAAAATCGTAGTCATCTTTCGAATTTGAAAAATCGTTTGTTAGGCAAGCAATACTCAAATCGGTACACCTGACATGAAACAAAAATATTTGTCATATATATAAGTCATTTTCCCGCAATGATCATCTTTAAAATAACATGACAAAATAATATAACCATGCAAAATTCAAAATAAGGAACAAAAACTGGTATCTATTCATCCCCCACCATCCGGGGTATACCACCCTGACGCCATATTTTACCCTTGTTTGGATATTACTGGCTCCATCGTCCAGTTGTCGGTGGTCAGATCGGCTGGAATGCGACAGATGAAGGGCGGCTTCGCATTGGAAACTTCCTCGATGACTACAGCCACATCACATTGGTCCTTCTTTATAACCTCTTCAGGAATAGTCAGTCCCGCCCAATTGATGACAGGCACACTCTGTAGGGTTCCTGATGGTGTGGCAACATCCTTCCCCTTTCCACTGCTTATTGACCGTCCAGGGATATAACACTTGGCTTCAAACTGTCGCACGACCTCCTGCAGGAAACTCTCCTTTTTGCCCGACTCATCATTCGTGGGGGTCAATTTTCCACCTCCTATCTCAGACACAGGCTTGCCAATCATCTCATCAATTCTCTTTATATAATTCAGCCTTGGTGGTCCTCCGGCTTCGCTGGCTTCCACCACATTGACCCCTTCCCCATCATGCTTAGGCAGGGGATTGACTTTAACATTTGGTGACTCTGGCTGTTCCACCATGATCTCCCCGCTATCGATCATGTTCTGAATCTTGTGATTCAACGCCCAGCATTCCTGAGTATCATGACCAGGGAACCCGAATGGTACACACACTTCTTACTCAGGTCAAATCCTCTCCCTTTCGGGTCAATTGGGGGTGCCAAATCGACTATCTTTCTTTGTGCTATTAATACTGCCAAAATATGTTCAAGAGGATCCCCAAGCGGGGTGAATACCCGATCTCTTGTGGTCTCAAATCTTCTTCGTCCGTCCGTCCTTTGATTATCGAAATTAGGTTGTCGGGGTGGCACAATTCTCTGTATTTGCACTGGAGGGCTATTATCCACCTTCCTAGATGATCCCTGCAGAATGAGGGAAACATCTTCCTCCTTTCTCTTTTCGGTCCTGTGGGAAGCACTGCCATAGTTTCCACTCTGGATTTGCTCCGCAACTGCTTCTAGAGCTGTAAAGTCCCGGATCTTGCCAGACTTTAACCCCATGTCAACCATTTATCCATGCTTTATTATTTGGGCGAAAGGTCTTCCAATCCCCGCTATCACTCGCTCATAATAGGGCGCCTCCTGAATATCCACAAAGGTCATTACCATCTTTGCCTCGCTCATTGGGGGATTTACCTGTGTAGCCATACCCCTCCACCGCTGTGCATAGTCCCTAAAAAATTCTTTTGGTTGCTTCTTGACTTTTGTCATCTGATATCTATTAGGGGCCATCTGTTCCTGGAAGCTGTATTGTGTCAAGAAAGTATGGGCCAACTCCTCTTAGTTGTGGATCCGAGCATTATCAAGGCGGGCATACCAAGTTCTTGCTTCTCCCGTTAGGCTCTTTTGGAACAACTGCATCCTCAGTCCTTCGTCCTCTGCATAAGACCCAAGTTCCCCAATGTATATCTTTAGGTGTATATAAGGGTCTCCCTTCCCATTATATTTCTCAAATTCAGGGATCTTGAATTTCTACGGATACTTGGTTCCTGGAAAGACACACAGATCTGAATAATTCACCCTGCCCAGGGAACCTATGCCTTTCAGAGACTGGATAGTCTCCTCCATCTGCTTCATTTTCTTTCGAAGATCATTAGTATCTCCCTCCTCTGGAATAGTGATTACTGTCCTGTTAGGTGTAGGAATGGCTTTGGGGATGACTGGCTCGCCCTTAGGCTGGGGTTGATCGTCCTTAGGCGGATCCTTGTTTGGCGGATCTTATCTAGGTAGCAACTGCTCTTTCAGCATAGTGGCCATTTCCAACATCTGTTTTTTAAAATCATCGAATTCCTCCCGAGATATGGAACTAGGATTAGGAGGTGGAAGATCAGCCATTTCAGATGTAGAAACCTGGGCCCTCTTAGATTGCAAACGCGTTTGAGGAGCAATCCTACAGGGGAAAATAGTTTGAAGTTTAGTCTTGGGAAATGAAAGATGTGGATGCATGCTAAAGCTGTAACTTTTGTGTTTTTGGGTTTTTTAATCTTTTCCTGCAAAACAAAATGTTAGCAGTCCCTTATTGCAATAATAAATGCTAGACACGAATTATTATGCATTCCCAGCTATTCCCTGCAAAACATAAAGGTTAGTACTTTCTTTTGACAACAGGGAAGGTACATGTGAAAATATTGAATGGGACTATGACACTTATACGTGTAAACGTAAAATGGCATGAAGAGACTTTCCCTGCGTTGGGTTAATCTGAGGCTGACCTATCCTAAGGTTACTCTCCCGGCTTTTCGGCATGAACGTCTGAATCATTTCGATTGGAGCGGATCTGGGTGGTGCGTTTCCTGAGCCATCTCCGGGGAGCAGCCCCTTCGAGTCCAGTAATAAGTAACCGACAGGTTTGCCTCAGGAGGAGGTACACTCTCAACATACATTCATATTTATCGTCCTCACCGTATGCAAATGATTTACTTTAAAGTAAAGCAATTCCATTCAATCATTCATTCATTGGACAAAACACACATTCACACAACAACAAGTAAAACAGGTCAAAATATCGCACGTACATACACATTCATAAATTTTTAAAGGATAGGACAGCATCAAGATTTGAACACGGCTTAAGCCCTCTAATTACCCAGCGGAGTCGCCAGCTGTCGACGCCGGGAGGATCACTTCTGTGCTAATTGTTACCCTTTCCAAATTTTAGCCTTTTTATTAGATGATTTTTTGGAAAAGGTCGGCATGAATGTCGACGGGGTTTTGAAAGATCATTTTTTATGATGAGCTAATTTGACCAGAGTCGCCAGTTGGTATATTTGAAATGGATGTACCAACTCATCCGAGTTTCGTTTTCATAAATCGCTGGCTCATGTGTGACTCTGAATTAATTGGTCTGCAAACCGAGATTCATAGAGTTCGGGGGCTTGCTTAAGCGAGGGGAAGGTGTTAGGCACCCCTCGACTTCCGTGAAACACGGTTACCGCAATCTCGATGCTTTTCCTATCCTTTAATTCTTAAAATGTGTGTGTGCGTGCGTGTGTGCCTATGTGAATATTGTGGTGAGTTTGCATGGAGAAACCGTTTGGGTTTTTATGAAAAGTCGTGTTTTATTTTGAAAATGCTTTAGAATGTCCTTCGGCTTATACGAGAAAGCTTTATGAGAAAGGTTTGATTTTAATTGTCAAAAGCTGTGAGATTTTTTCATTAGGAGTCGTTTTGGCAAAACAAGAGTTTTTTAAACCTTCGTCAAAATAGGAATCGAGACCTATACGTTGCTTTCATAAGTAAAATGACGGGCAACTTCTAGGATGTCTTTAACCCTATGCACAACGGTTTAATGAAAACGTCATTTATTTTTACAAAACCATTTTTGTGATGTTTGAAAACGATTTTTTCTTTAGCCTTCTCGTTTAATAGGAATCGACATTCATTAGCACTTCCAATTTTAAGCCTCGTGGTGCTAATAACCTAATTTGATTGATTTTATGGAATTCTTCATCGTTTAGCTTTGAAATCATTTTTCGTGTCGCAAATCAAATCAAGCATTAAAATGCGTTGGGGCTATTCATGGGCATGTAAGCCATCAAAATAACCTCAAACGCCCACCAGCACATATTTCACTATTACGGGGCCTTAAACCCGATTTTCAACTTGATATCGTTTTAAGGCCCGACAATTACATATTTACAATAAAGGGTACATCGACCCTAATGCATACACCCAAAAATGTCCATCATCAGATTTGGACCACGGGGTCGCGTTCCTAGGCTCACATCCAAAATTGCTACACACTCATAAAATGGATATTACAAAAAATAAACACCGGGTTGCCTAACACACCACGATATCCTAAAATAGCAATCTAAATACACTACACATAATACATTATCATAACGAGCTAAAAATCACCCAATGGATATCATCGGGCCATTAGGAAGAATTTCTTTCTGTTGGAACCCTCACTAATAGTCCCTAATCCATGTATCCACAACAATATACAAGAAAAACTACATTTAATATAGCCCGAATGACAACAAGTTTAACAAAATGATATAACAAAAATGCTACTAAAAGGAGTTTTTCACCTTGCAAATGACACCACGATGCGTATAAACTCGTATATTAATTAGAGTAGAAAATATATGTGATACAATCTAAGAAAATGGGTATAAATCCTCACTTTTTTCTCTCTTTTCTCTCTTTTCCCGCTCCTGCTTTGCTGCTGTTTCTTCCTCTTTTTTCTTTTCCGAACTGCTGTTCAACTCCCAGTATGCCAAATGAAGAAATGCCCTGATAAAGGGTGACCAGGGGCAGCTGGCCGCAGATTGATCTGCGGCTGGCCTTGGTTTCTCCGCACCCGCCGCGCACTTCAGTTTATTTTAATCCTTGACCGCAGATCAATCCGAGGCTGGCTGGGCTGATTTTCTCGATTTTCGTACCGCACCTCGATTCTCATGTCGTACTGTTGGTTTTCTTTGAGAGGCTTATATTTTACAGTCCGGGAACCGCTGGGAAACGTGTCACATCATTTCGCTTTGATCGTTGTCGTGTCGGCTTTGATCGCACGTCGTTGTGGTGGCTCTGAGTATTCGTACTTATGTTCACCTTTCGTTCTCGTAGGCTGGGTTAATTGACGATTTTGTCCTCCTGTCAGGGTTAGTATACGAAGTACAAAATTTGGGTGTCTACACTCACGCTGCGGCGTGAGCTGTATGGCTTATGAGTGGCGCTGCGGCGCCATTCTGCAGTAGCTGGATTCTGGGTTTGTTCCCAGTTCGCGACTCCGACCTCCGGCCACTCCAACCTCCATAACTCCTTCAATACACAAGCAAATTGGTCCATTCTGGATTCTATGGACTCCTAACTCATGGGGCTACAACATATCAAAAATGCAGAGCTACCCATTAACAGTAACATGGCCAAATCTTAAGCCAAAATACAAAGTTCATACTTTATTCTCCGAGTTCTTGATAAGTTTTACAAAAATCATTACTACGAATTCGTTTTAACTCCTTTTTGCTCCATTCCAACTGAGTTAGCTTCGTAACCCATGGAACTACAATACCATAACAACAAACAAAATTAACAAGCACAAAATCACAGCTTTATAGTCCTCTAAAAAGTCCAAATGTCCAAGTTCATGTCCAAAGTCTATTGTTTTTGCTCCATTAAGCCAAGGTAAGGATTTCTTGCGTTTTTGTTCCACTTTAATGTTATTAATGGCTTATATAGTCTCTTCACAATATTTATAAACAATCCCAACAAACAAAAACACCAATAATTGCCAAAAATCTGACCCACAAGCTTAAGAGCTCAAAACTAAGAAAAACTTGAAAATCTTTACAAGAAATCAAATGGAATAGATTTGATTGATTGTTTACCTCTGTAAATCCTTCCTAGATGTTAAGGAGTTCGGCTAGGCTTTGTTTAGGGGGTTCTCCTTGCTTGAATCCTCTTCTTCTTCCACCCGTGCCTTCTCCTTCTTCTTCCTTGCTTTTTTCGGCGACCTCCTTCTCCTTTTTCTGGAGAACTCCGACGACTTCTTTCTCTTCCTTCTTTGCAGCTCTCTCTCTCTTTCTCTCTCTCCCTATCAACTGATGGGAATGAGAGAAGTGTGGAATGCAAGAGAGAATGAATGTTTGAATGATTTGGGAGAACTGGAGTGAATTAGGGAGAAGTGGAAGAAAAATGAAAATGGGGTTGGATGCTCAAGGAGCTTGTGACACCCCCAAATTCAGGTACCAATACCTCGAATTTGGTGCTCACGATAAAATACATCCATACACCTCTAAACAACATAAATTAACTAATGCGGAATAAATAAACATATGTTGTTCATTACAAAAGGTTTACTACGGTTCCAAGGTCTATAACCTTAAATAAATACATCGCAGAATACATTAATAATACAAAACTATTCCACGATTACATAACGAGATAGTACATATAACTATTCCTTAAGCTTTCCTTTGCCTTTGTCCGCTTTGGAACTCCCCAACTTAACTGCAATAGGTTCATGATATAGCAAGGGTGAGCAACTACTTTGCTCAACAAGTTTAAAAGCAAGAATGAAGATATATCATGAATGAATAAGAATAATAGCTGCATAGATCAACAATTTATGAACATTGATGAAATAGCTGAAATGACATAATCAAAGTTCAAATGAAACAATGAATAATGATTATTTACTGCTGAGTGGTCCAACCGACCATGAACTTTTGGCCAAAGAGTCAATCATTCGACTAACTCTTTTAAAACCTGGCCCCGTCAGTTGTACTCGAGGGGATCAGCCTCTTATACACCATGTATATGCATAACATTTAACTCTGACTGCATCGAATAGCCGACACATTATAATCCCCTAATAAGGGTTGCTCTCTCAGTCCAAGAGTCCGTACCAACTACTGGTTTGGATAGCTTTTGAAATAATAACATGTATGTGTCTAGCCGAAACAAATGGCGTAGACTATCTCCTTAAATAGTTCATGAATGAAAAACTTAAACGTTTCACAGTCCAACAACAGATAATGAATTCAAATGTATAAGCTGCGAATATCAATAATTTATCCTTGATGTGGGGTAATTGAAATAATTAATCCACTAATATAATTTGAAATTAATAACTCCAATTGAGTCACAAAAATTGCAATAATATAGAATGATTGCTCAATTAATAAATAACTCGCGCAATAAACAAAAGTTGTACGGTTGAGAAATCCTGCCCAATATTAAATTAAGCTAGAGTAAGGAAACTTGCATTCAATATATAGAAAGAATGAAGTTAGGGAACTTGCCCAACACAAGGGTTAGACAAGCATTAGGAAACTTGCCTGAAGCGCTGCTACAGTATTACAACACACGCTCCTTAATATCCTACACAATTAGGTACATATTCACATACAATTAGTCACATACAGAATACCAAATATTTGTTTACACAACTCTATAATGTCTCATTCAAATAAGAAACAAAATATTAAACAAGGTTATGCCCACTAGTTACGGCGTTACGACGCTTGCACGTCTATACGTCCAACTTGCCTATTCGAATGCCCAAGCGACACGCTATTACGTATGTCTAACACGCCCATTCAATTTATCTAATACTTATTGGTTAATGCTAAGTATCATTATAAATCATAATAATCATGTTATGAAGGTTAGAACATCACTTTACAGGGTCAGGGGCATTACGTGTGCAAATGCGCATGCCCGACGCCCTCCGATTGACCCCAATTACGCATCAGTCCTATAAATGGCTAATTTAGGCCATGATACGGGCCTCAAATCGAAAAACTTAAAGAACGAAAGTTGTAGGGCTACTCGTTCTCTTTCCGAATCATCTTGAATCATCTCAATCCGAGTTCGTATGCAAACGTTATGGACATTTTACTACAGGAGATCAAAGCAGTCCACTTGGGCACGTCTGTGCCTGACACGTGTCCGGCGCAGCAGCTCCCCTTTTGGCCTTATGAACAGCGCAGCTACGCCATGCATACAGGCCGCAATCTGCAGAAATTCCCAGACGCGAATTTCCGACCTCTTTCCACTCCGATCTTCATAACTTCTTCCATACACGTTCAAATTGGCTCATTTCGGACTCTATGGACTCCTAACTCATGGGGCTACAACATATCAAAAATGCAAAGCTATCCATTAATATTAACATGGCCAAATCTTAAGCCAAAGTACAAAGTTGTTACACTATTTTCGTGTTCTTAGTGTTCTTCACCAAAATCAACACCAAATCTTCGTTTTTACATCTTTTTACTCCATTCCAATTGGGTTAGCTTCGTAACCCATGGAACTACAATACCATAGCAACAAATAAAATTAAAAAATACGAAATCATAGCTCTACAATCCTCTAAAATGGTCCGAACGTCCAAAGTCCATGTTTTGTCCATTGTTCTTGCTCCATTAAGCCAAGGTACGAATTTGTTCCATTTTTATTCCACTTTGATGTTATTAATGTCTTACATAACCTTTTAACAACATTTGCAAACATCTAGAACAAACAAAAACATCCAGAATCGCTAGAAAATCAATCCACAAGCTCAAAAGCTCAAAAACTAAGAAAATCTTGAAAACTTAACAAGAAATCGAATGGAATGGATTTGATTGATGTTTTACCTCTGTAAATCCTTTCTAGAGTTTAAGAAGCTCGGCTAGGCTTGATTTTGAAGGTTCTTCTTGTTTGGTTCCTCTTCTCCTTCCTCCCGTGCCTCCTTCTTCTTCCTCCTTCGTTTTTCCGGCGACTTCTTCCTCCTTCTCCTTTTTCTGGCGCGCTCTCTCTCTCTCTCTCTCTGCAGAATTTGGAATGAGTTTGAATGAGGAGCTGATGGCTTGCAAGAGAGAAATGAATTGGTTGATTGATTTGGGAGAAGTGGAGGAAATTAGGGAGAAGTGGGAGAAATGGGTGTTAGGCTCAAGGTGGCCAATTTTCTAAGCTTGCCGGCAAATGCTCTCCCCACTTTCTCATTCCTAGCAATTTGATTGGTGGAAAATGGTTTTTGTGGTTCCCACTTGGAGCAATAAGCCAAATTAAATACCCGAAAATACCAAAAATATATCCGAAAACTCCCACTTTTGTACCAAAATTGGTAAATAACTCTACCCAAAATTAAAATGGGTACTCCCATAATTATTGGGACGTATAAAAATAATTATTATGAGATTTGTCCAAATATTCGGAACACCCATTTACTACATTTCGGATACGGATAAAATCACGTATCAGCTCAAATAAAATTTTCGACACTTGAAAAAATTATTCGTACGCATACACGTATTTATGAAATTTATTAACATCGAAAAAGACACAAAAAAATATCTAGCATGAATAGTGCCTCGGGAAACGTGCCCCGTAAATAGTGATTTAGCGACGCTGCGCGAAATCAATTATTCACTTAAACAAAACTGTAATACGTAAAATTTCATACATTCACATAATCTAGATTGTCACACAACCTTTAAACACGTAACATAAATATAATATTAATAAAATATAAAATATTCATTAATATTCAAAAATTCAAATTACAAGACAAATTTCAGAATTCTCGGTCGTTACAGAGCTTGCCGGCAACCTCCCTCCTTGCTCAATTCTAATTGGCCTAAAATGAGGGATTGGTTCCCTCTTGGAGTAACAAGCCAAAATAAATACCCAAAAACACCAAAAATATATCCGAAAACTCTCACTTTTGTACCAAAATTGGTAAATAACTCTACCCAAAATTAAAATGGGTACTCCCATAATTATTGGGATGTATAAAAATAATTATTATGGAATTTGTCCAAACATTCGGAACACCCATATAACACATTTCGGATACAGATAAAATCACGTATCAGCTCAAATAAAATTTTCAGACACTTGGAAAAATTATTCGTACGCATACACGTATTTATGAAAGTCAAAAAAGACACAAAAATTTTATGGCGTGAATAGTGCCTCGGGAAACGTGCCATGTGAATAGTGATTTAGCGACGCTACGCGAAATCAATTATTCACTTAAACAAAACTATAACACCTAAAATTTTATGCATTCACATAATTCAGGTTGTCACGCAACCTTTAAACACGTAACACAAATATAATATTAATAAAATATAAAATATTCATTAATATTCAAAAATTCGAATTACAAGGCAATTTCAAAATTCTCGGTCGTTACATTTATTGGCTAGTAAGAGTTAGGGCAAAATAGTCTTTTTTCGTTAATCCATGACATCATTGCTTGCATCATCATCCTTTGTGACATCACTGCATACATCATCGTCTAACGTGACATCATCGCTTGCATCATCCTTCGCTATGATTGGTCGATTCTTCTTCACTTGGATTGAGTTACTACTTAGTTAGTCTAACTAGGTTTTCTTTCCCTAGTTTGGTTACACTAACTTCATGTTGTCTAACTCAACTCTGATTGGTCTAAACCATTTCACATTGATAGCCAACGAATACAATTCACTTGGATTCCCAGTTACATACTAGTTTGATTTCAACTAATTAGTATAATACTTTGTATAATATTCGTAATCTACTCGTATTATACCTCGTATTAATCTTGTATCAATCTCATAAAATCTTTAGTATAATTTTCATATTATACTGTACATTATACTTATAACATTCTTCGTATTCTTTTTGTATTTAATCCGTATTCACCCCGTATTCGTGAATTAATAATATTCGAAAATTATTTTTGGCAGAAATTTTATTGGTGGAAATGTATTTATTCTCCATATTAACACTATGCAAGAATCTGAAATTTCAAAATTCGGAATATTGTTCCCGAATTAATAGTGTTTTTTTGGCTTTTTTGTAGGAAAAATATTATTGGTTCATTGGTCTCTAAACCATATATAAACACTATGTCGTGAAATATAATAAGTCGAAACGACGAAAGAAACTGTCAAAAAGACGAAAAACGTTTTCTCGAGAATCGTATTTTCATCTTTTTCTACGAAAAAACTTTTATTAGATAATACGTGTTTTTACATTGTATTACCGATAAATCTTGAAATGGGGTGTTATTACGACGTACACATTTCTCTAGGGAGCTTTGGTTTTTTCCTAACCCTTAGGGTTTAGGTTTTAACCTTTTTCTTAATTTAGGTTTTAGCCTTAAATTAACTTCTTGATCTTAATAAGTGTTAAGGTTAACTACTTAAACCAAAACACTAAATCCTACATATAGCAAAAATCATATAACACCTTTGAAGCTCAATTCAAGCTTATTTATTCATTTAACACATAGTTTAAGGTTTAGTTTTAACCTCTAATCGTATACGATCGTATCTACGAGTCATTTTTAGTCTTTTAGATAGCTCAACATATACTTAAGCAATCGTTCTTAGGTTTTAAATTGACAACTTTTATTAGATCTTGTCAGATCACATTTGAAATATTTTGGATATTACATTCTCTTTTGGATTCACTACCGTTTGAAAGGGTAATTTTTCATAACCTTGTGCCTCAAATCGACTAATTGCAGTTGCCATTTGTCCCATTTGAGTACCCAAATTTTGAATACTTGCCCTCGTTTTCTGTTGAAATTGCAAAGTGTTAGTGTGACAACCCAGATTTTCAGAAATTATTAAATAAGAATTTAATAAATAAAATTCTTATTACGAGACGTATTGAGTTTGAGTGTGTGTATATATGTGTTTCATATTATGAAATATGTGGTTCGATGTGAAGGAAATATATATATTCTTGTAATTGGGAAGAAATGGTTTAATAAATAATTAAACCATTGAAAAGATTAAATGAAATTGTCATGAAAAGGAAATTGGTTGAATAATATTAGTTAGTTTAATTAAGTTAAAATTATATTGTGAAATAATATAATTTAGTTGTTATGTCTTGTGGACAATGGAAATTGTTGTGAATTAAGTTTCATAAATGATGTGAGTGAATCACTTAATTAAAATAGTGAATTGATGTGAATATATTTGTGTGTGAAGTGTTGGTGCGTATTTTAGTACGCTAATGTGATGATAATTTTATAATTTAATTAAATAATTAAATTAGAGGATTAATGTTTTATTGAATAAAATAACTTATTTAATAAAATTATAGTTTGGCTAAATTGAATTATAATTTGGTCAGAAAAGTTTTAATTGGAATTATTAATAAGTTTAATTAGATTTATTAATATAATAAGTTTAATTAGATTTATCATATGGTAAGAAAGATTATTAAAATAAGCTAAAAGAGGGTTTTTGGGTTCTAGCCAAACAAGGCATAGAGACCCTTTGTATTTTCTAACTACTGAAAACCTCCAACAAAATCACAGTCTTTTCATCAGTTAATCTCATAAGGCTAAAAACAAAGAACAGAGGAGAGGAAGAGAGAAATTGAGAAGAAAATTCTGAAAATCAAAGAAGAAGGAGAGCAAGCAAGCAATCTGTATCATTGTCTAGATAACCTAAGCAAGAATCAAAGGTATAAAATTACTACAAGCCTAATTTCTTCTCTTTTGAAGTTTTCTTTTGTAATTTGGGGTTTTGATGAAGAATTGGTAAAGAAATTAGTTGTTTATGTTATTGAGTTTATTTAATTCGATTTATGTTGTCAGTAGATGATCTTTGTAGTATCAAATCCATGAAAACTTGTTAAGAAATAGGAAATTGGAGTTTTGGTATAATATGTATGTTTTGGCTTGTTTTGGAGTCAAAATTGGTTAGGAATTTGAGTAATAAACTGTAAATTGATGATGGATTATTGTTATGTGTTAAAAAACGAAAATAACGGAAGTTAAACGGACCAATTTGGTTGAGTAACGAATCTGTAGCGGTTGATTACGCTAAAAGTTGTAAAAGTTTGTAAAACTAGTATGAATTGTAATTTTTAAGCCTTTAAAATAGTTGTTTGAGTTGTTTAAGATGTTAGAATCGTGCTAGAAGGTTTAGATAATGATCATATATGAGTAATAGTGATTGGGTAATTTTAATTTACTGTTAAAATGAAGAAATTTGGGAATTTTTGGCATTTTTCTGCGTTCTTCGCGAACTGCAGAATCTAGAATTCAGGAAGCTCACCTCGGTGAGCTCATTAATCTAAATTTCTTACCCGGACGAAGTCTAGCTCCGGCGAGCTTGTTGTAAAGGAAATTCTCGCCCCGGCGAGAGTTTTTGTGAAGGAATTCTCACCCCAGCGAGCTCAATGCTGGAAATGTTAATTTATTTACTTTTTCTTTGTAGTCATGCTATGTTACCCTATGCATGTTTAAACTTAGACTAATGCACTAAATGAATTCTAAGATATTGAGTGAATGCTAAGCATATACTCAATGATTATAAAATATAAAAATTGATGAACCTTAACTTAACATTGGGTTTTAGGAATTCTTAATGATGATATTGCTATGATTAGGCTTACAACTTCTCAAGTGAGATTGATGACCAGAAACAATCGAGATATTAAATAAACTTGGATAAGAGTGCATCCTGAAGTGATAATACTATTGTGGCTAATCATCGTTACTGCTTTATAACGGAATGTGTAGGTTGTTTTCTAAGTGTTGCTATGTGACTAATAAATGTTGTGCATGATTATATATCGTGTAGGATACATGAAGTGCAGATAAGTATAAGCTAATTATCGTAATTGGTAATCTACGAACCAGACAAGTCTTTTAGTTCCTATTTGTTATGTGAACTACATGCTTAACTGTTTTAAACCTATGATGTAAAAGCAAGATGCATTTTATATATGTTATAAGTATAAGACGACAAAGTCAAATTATGACTACATTCGTTGAACTAAGAATGTTGATTGAGTTATGGAACTCAATCTCTATTTGTTACGTGTTGATCATTATGTATGACATGTTTAGCCAAATGTTTATGATTTAAATAATGAGCATATTATCTATGTGCTATGTGACGTATGCAAACTGTTAGATTTTGTTGAGCTGTCGAGCTCATTCTTGCAAATAACCACTTTTGCAGGTTAAAGATTCAAGGTAACGTTATGTACTGCTTGAATGGCATGATTCAGATGTTATGCATGAAGATTAATTGTTTTAGCTTAAATTATGTTTTTGAACCATGATTAAGGTTCTGGATGATGTATTTGATGATGTATTGAATATAACAGATGTTGAGTTGTAAAATTTGTATTGACTTATAATTTAATTTTATCTGATATATAAAGGGTATTGAATCTAGAAGTAAGTTTTATTTTATTATAACTCTGATGAAGCGAATCATTAAGCAAATATGATTCTAGAATATGTAAATGATTAAAGGTTATGATTCAGGGAAAGTAAAGAAAGAAAACTGAAAAGTTTAAAATTGTTCCGCATTTTATTAAGTTTAACATTGAATAATGTTATAAAGTCAGAATGAGGATGTATTGTAAAATGTCAGAAGATCTTAAATGATTGAATAGTTGTAGCATGACGCTATAAAGAGATGGTACTATAAAATAGTACGAAGTAAACTCACGAGGAGTTATGGATGATGGAATACGAGAAATTCGTATCAAACAAAGAGTTAAGTTAAGAGCAAAATGAAATTAGGTGGGATTTCAATTCAGGACTCATGTTAGTGGCTGAGTTGTACGATTCCTGGTATGGGACGGGAATTTGTGCTTGGTTTGAAAACTACTTAGCTTCCTATATTAATATAGTGGTTGAGTTGAACAAATCCTGGTATGGGACGGGATTTGTCCATGGTTTAACAACCGCTCAGCTTCCTATATTGATTAGTGGTCGAGTTGGTTCGACAACCACTTAGCTTCCTATATTGATAATCATTGAAATATTGGTGTCGCACTATTGATATACATATGACGAGAAGGTGATTCTTTTCTCATATTTATATTTGATAGTTAGAGAATATTTAAGATTAGGTGCGGATCTTAAAACTCATACTTATGGTAGGTTCGTGACTCATAATCGTATGGTGGAACCCCTCAACGAATGGACGATTTTGGTTTGACTAGGATAAGTTCCTAAACCCATATAATCGTGGTAAGTTCCTGAATATCCAAAGTGTGGTAAGTTTGATGAACTATATTGGGTATAGAAAAGTTATGGTATAGAGAGCATTGATAGTATAGAAGATTGATAGAATGATTAAGTAATGAAGTAATGAAGTCAAAAAAATGGATATTCCAAATCTTCTAGCTATGCTAGATTTTCGAAATCTATTGACATCGAGCTGATATTCGCAATTTTGTGTTTTCAAAAACATATTGGGTCAATGTTTGAACCAATAACTTTTAAAATGTGCTATTATTTGTATGTCTATGCTAATTGTTTCAGCTAGATAAAAATGATTTGAAATTATCAAAATGTATTTTGAACGATGGAGTCATCAATGCAATTGAACCTAGTGTTGGATGTGATTGAAAGATCGTCAGCCCACTATGGTATGATGTAGTATGACAAAGTCCCAAAATGACGACATCCTCAACGTACTATTAAAATGGTACGGTATCATGACGTCATAAAAGAATTTTATTTCTTCTGTTAAGTTATGAAAAGATATGCCAATTGAGTTGGCTAAAAATATTTTGACTAATGTCCGAATTGTTGTTCAAGGTCTATGCTAATTGATTCGGCTAGACGACTGTTGAAAGGTGTTTATAAAGTTAAAGAGTTCTTTGAGATTTTTTGCGAAACCACATTGTTCTGGTGTAGAATTTATATTAAGTCTGAGGTGAACCAACCCTGTAATGGGGTATACGCAATAGCGTTAATATGTATGTGCACAATATATAGTACGAAGGGTTGATAACTTGGAGTACGAGAAGAGATGGTCCATAGTCTTTTGACTGTTAAAGGTTACAGTAGAAATATCTGTTAGCCCAGGACAAGGTTCAAGTCTTTACGACTCCTCAGCAGGATATTAAAAGTTTTTAAATGAATCTTTAAATTCCTGAGTTATTCATATTGCTTCCCAATTATTGAACAATTGTGGAAGATTCTTATTCTTTTGAAAGGTGGAAGTGGAAAAAAAATATTCCTTAAGAAGGGGTAAGTCGTAAAATGCAACATGTGGTGATGAGTAAGTTAAACAAACTATAATAAATTCAAAAAAGAAATGAAATTCCAAAAAGGGAAGAGATAAATTTAGTTGACGATGACTAATGATAAAAAAAATTTAGAAGAGGAAAATGAGAAGAATGCAATGATCTTAGAAAGATACCTAGAGAAAGAATTTGGTGTAAAACCCAATGAATAAGTAGAGATTAACGTAAAGTCTATTTTGATAGCTGCAAGAAACGAATATTAGTAAATCAAAATTTTGAGGACGAAATTCTTAAAAGAATGGATAAATGTGATATTCTGAATATTTATGTGATGCTATATCAGGATATTAAATGATTACAACAAGTGTGATATGCAATAATCCTTAGAAAAAGGAAATGAATGCGTTAAATGGTTAAAGAATATATAACACTCGAAGTGTTCCAATAAAACCTATACTAGGGTAATGTATTAGTTACTCATCGATAATTGTGAAAGAGATTTAGTGAAAACTGAGTAAGGGAGGTTTCGTTGATTCCGAGGATGGAATCCTTATAAAGAGGGAAGGATGTGACAACCCAGATTTTGAGAAATTATTAAATAAGAATTTAATAAATAAAATTCTTATTACGAGACGTTTTGAGTTTGAGTATGTGTATATATGTGTTTCATATTATGAAATATGTGGTTCGATGTGAAGGAAATATATATATTCTTGTAATTGGGAAGAAATGGTTTAATAATTAATTAAAACATTGAAAAGATTAAATGAAATTGTCATGAAAAGGAAATTGGTTGAATAATATTAGTTAGTTTAATTAAGTTAAAATTATATTGTGAAATAATATAATTTGGTTGTTATGTCTTGTGGACAATGAAAATTGTTGTGAATTAAGTTTCATAAATAATGTGAGTAATTCACTTAATTAAAATAGTGAATTGATGTGAATATATTTGTGTGTGAAGTGTTGGTGCGTATTTTAGTACGCTAATGTGATGAGAATTTTATAATTTAATTAAATAATTAAATTAGAGGATTAATGTTTTATTGAATAAAATAACTTATTTAATAAAATTATAGTTTGGCTAAATTGAATTATAATTTGGTCAGTAAAGTTTTAATTGGAATTGTTAATAAGTTTAATTAGATTTATTAATATAATAAGTTTAATTAAATTAAAGTGAGACAAAATATCATATGGTAGGAAAGATTATTAAAATAAGCTAAAAGAGGGTTTTTGGGTTCTAGCCAAACAAGACATAGAGACCCTTTGTATTTTCTAACTGCTGAAAACCTCCAACAAAATCACGTTCTTTTCATCAGTTAATCTCATAAGGCTAAAAACAAAGAACAGAGGAGAGGAAGAGAGAAATTGAGAAGAAAATTCTGAAAATCAAAGAAGAAGGAGAGCAAGCAAGCAATATATATCATTGTCTAGATAACCTAAGCAAGAATCAAAGGTATAAAATTACTACAAGCCTAATTTCTTTTCTTTTGAAGTTTACTTTTGTAATTCGGGGTTTTGATCAAGAATTGGTAAAGAAATTGGTTGTTTATGTTATTAAGTTTATTTAATTCGATTTATGTTATTAGTAGATGATTTTTGTAGCATCAAATCCATGAAAACTTGTTAAGAAATAGGAAATTGGAGTTTTGGTATAATATGTATGTTTTAGCTTGTTTTGGAGTCAAAATTGGTTAGGAATTTGAGTAATAAACTGTAAATTGATGATGGATTATTGTTATGTGTAAAAAAACGAAAACAACGGAAGGTGAACGGACCAATTTGGTTATGTAACGAATCCTTAGCGGTTGATTACGCTAAAAGTTGTAAAAGTTTGTAAAAGTAGTATGAATTGTGATTTTTAAGCATTTAAAACAGTTGTTTAAGATGTTAGAATGATGCTAGAAGGTTTAGATAATGATCATATATGAGTTATAGTGATTGGGTAATTTTAATTTGTTGTTAAAATGAAGAAAATTGGGAATTTTTCGCATTTTTCTGCGTTCTTCGCGAACTGCAGAATCTGGAATTCAGGAAGCTCGCCGTGGTGAGCTCATTAAGCTAAATTTCTCGCCCCGACGAGCTTGTTGTAAAGGAAATTCTCGCCCCGGTGAAGGCTCGCCCCGACGAGAGTTTTTGTGAAGGAATTCTCGCCCCGGCGAGCTCAATGCAGGAAATGTTAATTTATTTTCTTTTTCTTTGTAGTCATGTTATGTTACCCTATGCATGTTTAAACTTAGACTAATGCACTAAATGAATACTAAGATATTGAGTGAATGTTAAGCATATACTCGATGATTATAAAATATAAAGATTGATGAACCTTAACTTAACGTTGGGTTTTGGGAATTCTTAAGGATGATATTGCTATAATTAGGCTTACAACTTCTGAAGTGAGAATGATGACCAGAAACAATCAAGATATTAAAATAAACTTGGATGAGAGTGCATCCTGAAGTGATAATACTATTGTGGCTAATCATCGTTACTGCTTTATAACGGAATGTGTAAGTTGTTTTCTAAGTGTTGCTATGTGACTAATAAATGTTGTGCATGATTATATATCGTCTAGGATACATGAAGTGCAGATAAGTATAAGCTAATTATGGTAATTGGTAATCTACGAACCAGGCAAGTCTTTCAGTTTCTATTTGTTATGTGAACTAAATGCATAATTGTTTTAAACCTATGATGTAAAAGCAACATGCATTTTATATATGTTATAAGTATGAGACGACAAAGTCAAATTATGGCTACGTTCGTTGAACTAAGAATGTTGATTGAGTTATGGAACTCAATCTCTATTTGTTACATGTTGATCATTATATATGACATGTTTAGCCAAATGTTTATGATTTAAATAACGAGCATGTTATCTATGTGCTATGTGACGTTGAAAGTAGTATGCACACAAGCCAATCATATTTGATATGATGTAGCATATACTTTGTAATTTTATTCATTTATTAATAAAAGAATTGATTTTCTTAAAAGGCATTTTATATTATCTACATAGTGCTATTATATTAAATGTGATAAACCCATAGTTTTGAGGAATGCTTTTAGAATCATGATGGTGATCATGTTAATGAGATCTAAATTATAGATAGCTCACAAACTAAAATCGTTCCTAATCGTTGGATTACTAAAAGGGGATTAGTGAATCCGGATAGATTAGTACATACGTTGCTTGCTCTTAGGAAGAGGATGATTGATCTCATAATCATTTGTGTGGAGACACTAAAGCAAGTGTGTAGATGCTTATTAGAGAATAAGTTCATTGAACGTGGCTCGCTAAGGAATACCTAATGGAGTTTTACTCGTCTGTCAATAGGAATTCGTCTAGTGATAGTAGTACAAGTGATCCTTGGACTTGAGATCATCATAGTATCTTGTGTATAATGAGTTATACTTTGACATGTCCCTTAAGACCTTTAGGGTATAACAAAGCGTATGATTGGGTATAATAAGTTATACATGGAGATAGGTGAATGATCACAAAGAATCTACCACGTCTAGTAAAAGATGTGAATGTCCTATGTGATTCGATAAATGACAACTCAGTAGTCCTTGGCCAAGGCAGAATGAAATTAGAAAGGAGTTTCTAATTTGTATTATTTAGAGCTGTGCATTTGGGAATCGAAATACATATAATTAAATAAAATAAGACTTGACAGTAATTCTATGTCTTATATTTAATTGGGACATTGTATGGTAGAAGGATTGAATTGTACGGTAACAATTCACTGAAAGGTTCTTTTGTGATTAATGTTGAAATCTATATTATCTGGAAAGTTGTTGATCGCTAAGGGGGCTTACCCTTATTGTAGAATAAATATTATTTATTTAAATAAATTAAATAGTTTAATTTATTTACTTAAATAAGATTACAATTGTTCTAATTGATTTATTCATAACCGGTTTAATATGGGTCACACTGCAAAAGGAAACTATTTATTTAAGAAGTAAATGGCATAATTATAATAATAAGTTAAGTGTATTTAATTTAATCTATGGAGATAGAATAAATTAAGTAACATAATATTTATTATTTAATATTTTAGAAATATTAAATATAAATTAATAAGAGGAGTCTTATTATTATTATTACTATTACTATTATTTAATTCCTAATAGGGATTGAGAATTAATTAATAAAAGTACTCTCTCATGAATTCCTAATTAGATTAGGTGTTTAATTTAATTAGAATAGAAACCCTAATCCTAAATAGTTTAAGGAAGGGTTTTCCTACATCTATAAATAAAAGAAGTCTTATCATAGATTAGGGTTACACACTCTTGCATAAGAATGGTGGAGAGTACTTACAATTTCTATAGTGATAGAAACTAGGGTTTTGCCAACACCCATCTTCTTGAACAAGTATTATTCCTTGGTGGATCACCTCTAGAGGCCAAACACTTGGGTGGCTAACGTTGATCAAAGGAAGGAATTTAATCGGTGGAATTCAAGGAGAACGCGAAGAAATTGGAGGTGAACTTTTACCTAAGGAAGCTAGAATTCTACAAGGGTATAATTCTTATTCTTCATATCTTTCGTTTAATTAATAATTGTGCATAAAGAAAGATCATGGTGATGGTTTGTATAAAATTTTAAAATTTGATTTTATCGCGCTTCCGCTTTATTTATGTAATTTGATTGCATGTTCGCGTTATACAAACCTAACAGTGGTATCAAGAGCCAAACTTTATGTGAATTATTAATTATTTTGATTTTGTATATACATTGATATGTGTTTAGAACAATTTAATTGGGCATAATTGTTTGTGTAAAATTATTATTATTTTTTATTTTTATAAATTAAAATAAAGAAGTTTATTTTGATTTGGAATTTGATTAAAAATAAAGGAGTTTATTTTATTCAAAATTGGATAAATTAAAATAAAAGAGTTTATTTTGATTTGGA
Organism: Aralia elata; assembly: GCA_034770075.1. NCBI lineage: Eukaryota > Viridiplantae > Streptophyta > Magnoliopsida > Apiales > Araliaceae > Aralia > Aralia elata. The sequence goes on along the minus strand of CM068387.1, from coordinate 42,781,247 downwards.
ATATGATTAAAATAAAGAAGTTTATTTTAATTGAAATTGGATTTCATGATAACTAATTAGAGTTGGAATTGGATTCCATGATAACTACTTGGAGTTGAAATTGGATTTTATACTAACTAATATTGCCCATTAAATGACACCAATGCATATATGGAATGGTTTTATTATTCATGGGATGAATGTTATTTATTGATACATATAGAGATATGTATGATAATAAATAGGGATTGATTATGGACTATTGACCAATGTGTGATTGGATTTATTTTAGTGGATGTTTGAATGTATGAGTTTTTATAAATGGGGTCTGCGTAACTCGTCATCTCTAATTTTTTTTCTTAATGTAAATTCTATCTCCCTCCTATGTATTTCACCTTGACTGCTGATCAAGGTTTCTATTTATTGTAAATAGTTTTTGTAATAGGACTAGTTAGAATTAATTTTGAAGAATTGGAGACAAAGGAGCAAGGAGCGCTTGAAGACCCGTTTGTAATGGAGCTCGGGTTTAAATATAATAGTTATATTTAAATTTAATTCTTACACCCTAGGTTTGACCTTTTGGTTCACTTGGTGGCTCTAGTGAACCAAACTAGAATAAAAGTCCATAATCAATCCGGGTAGAATATAGTATTCTATATGTGCATGCTTACTATATATATATTATATATTATCCAACATGCTTCGCATGTAAAATAATATGACGCGTATTTTATATATACATGTGCATGCGCACTAAACAAGATGAGACAAATAATAATTACAAACCCATCAAAGATATTATATTAAGTCTTAAGCGTTCAAAGATATTTGGAATATCGAACGTCGCCTTCTATCATGGTAAAGCGATAGAGTATTAAATATTTAATATGAGTTTGTTGTGTCACACAAAGCAAGTATTAAATATTTAAGATGTTGCTTTATCACATTTGATGCTTATAAATAGACTGAACGATGATGTTTTGTTGTGTCACACAAGGACAGTGTTTTTCTTTCGAATATATGAAAGTGCGAGGTTGGACTTAACTTAAATAATTTTGATTCGGATGTGTCACACTTGATTAAAATAATCTAAGAGGCAAAATACAAGGAATTACATAGTGATGTAATTGACAATAGTTGTCTACTTATTTATTTATATATAGTTTGTTGTGTCACACAAGGCTATATACATTTGAAATGGGATCCTTATTCTCGCTAGCAAATCTTTAATTAGATTTGCCGAACTATCTATATTGAGGGTAATATAGTTTGATGAAAAAGTGAGAGATACTAATTTAAAATAAAGACCTAATTTATTTTGGTAATTAATTAAATGAATGTATGCTAAAATGTTGTTAAATTACAAATTCATTTTATAGAATTTTACAATGTCTAATTCACTATCACTGCGTAGCATATTAGATGCTAATTAACCGGACCGAATTACACGGACTGGTTAAGGAATCTGAGAATAGTTCTCAACGCTGAAAAGCTATCTTATATCCTTAAAACGCATATCCCTGCAATGGTTGCAGACAATGCCTCTGAGGAAGAGATTGCTACTTTTAGAAAGTGGCAAGATGATGCACAGTTGGCTCAATGCATCATGCTCGCATCCATGAGTAACGAGCTTCAGCGTCAACATGAAACTATGGATGCTCTTACTGTACTCCTTCACCTTCAAGGAGTTGTATGGTGAGCAAAGTAGGACTGCTAGATATCAAATATCTAAGGAGTTATTCCGATCTCGTATGACCTAGGGCACTGCTGTTGAGACTCATGTCCTTAAGATGATCAATCTGATTGAACAACTTGGACAACTTGGGTTCGTGATGGATGGGGAGTTAAGCCAAGATTTGATCTTGCAGTCACTCCCGGAACCTTCTCACAATTTGTTGTGAATTTTCACATGAATAAGTTGGACGTCAGCTTGCCTGAGTTACTTAACATGTTGAAAACTGCTCAAGGTCACTTCTCATCCAGCAAGAACCAAGTCTTACTAATGGATGATTCGTCTAAAAAAAGGAAGAGGCCCAAGGTATCTTCTAAAAAGAAGAAAAACAAGAAGGCTAAGGGCAAGGTGAAGAGAAAGGATAAAAAGAAACCTGATCCAGATAGCAAAGGAATTTGCTACTATTGCAATAAGCCGGGACACTGGAAGAGGAACTGCAAGGAGTATCTTGCGGGCCAAAAGAAGCTTGGAGAAGCTTCGACTTCCGATCTAGGTTTGTTCATGATTGAAATTAATTTTTCTGAAGGTCAAAATTCTACTTGGGTATTGGATATCGGCTGTAGTTCTCACATATGTAATAATATGCAGGGACTAAGCAGAAGTAGAAAGCTGAACAAGGATGATGTCGTCCTACGAGTGGGAAATGGAGCAAAGGTTGTTGCATTAGCTGTAGGGACTTATTGTTTAGCACTGCCTTCGGGCAAGTTCATTAGTTTAAATAATTGTTATTATATTCCAACACTCATTAGAAATATTATTTCAATTTCTGTATTGGATATGGATGGTTTTGATATTATAATAAAGAACAACAGTTGTTCTATTTATAATAAAAATGTTTTATATGGTGTTGGGAACCTACTGAATGGACTTTACATACTTGACTTGCATGAAAATATACTTCAAATTGAACAAACTAAGAAAAGAAAAAGAGATGATGTTAATTATACCTTTATGTGGCACTGTAGACTCGGTCATATCAATGAAACAAGATTATTCAAGTTGCATAAAGATGGACTTTTAGAGCTATCTGATTACGAATCATATCCAACTTGTGAATCTTGTCTCATGGGTAAGATGACTAAATACCCTTTTAATGGAAAAGGAGAAAAAGTTACAGAGTTATTAGCATTGGTACACACAGACGTATGTGGACCTATGATAACGAATGCACGATGAGGGTATTCTTATTTTATTACTTTCACTGATAATCATTCTAGATTTGGATATGTGTATTTAATGAAATACAAATCTGAATCGTATGAAAAGTTCAAAGAATTCAGAAGTGAAGTAGAGAAACAAACTGGTAAAAGTATTAAAATTCTTCGATCGGATTAAGGAGTGGAATACTTGAGCAATGAGTTTCTCAATTGTCTCAAAACAAATGGTATAATCTCACAATGGACTCCACCAGGGATGCCACAGTTGAATGGTGTATCTGAAAGGAGAAATCGAACATTGTTGGACATGGTTCGTTCCATGATGAGTTTTACCGACCTTCCAGTATCCTTCTGGATTATGCCCTAGAATCGACTACATACCTACTTAACAAGGTACCGACCAAATCCGTCCCAAAAACCCCATATGAGATATGGACAGGGAGAAAACCAAATCTTAAGTATGTTAAGACTTGGGGTTGTCCAGCTTATGTCAAAAGGTTTGAGCATGATAAGCTAAAGACTAGATCCGACAAGTGTAGATTTGTGGGATACCCTAAAGAAACTGTAGGGTATTATTTCTATCATCCCAATGATCAAAAGGTGTTTGTTGCGAAACACGTTGCCTTCTTGGAAAAGGAGTTTATCCTTGAAGTGGTCAGTGGGAGTAAGATATATCTTGAAGAAGTTCAAGAACCACAAAATACTACGGATCAAACTCAGGTACCTGACCAAGTAGAAGAACCTACTGTACCACTACCTATTCGTAAATCTGGAAGAGTACCAAAGATACCTGATAGGTATGGATTCATCATAGAGAATGATGATGAGGTACGCATCACAGATGATGATGATCCATTGACTTACAAAGAGGCTATGAGTAGTGAAGACTCAGAGAAATGGCTAGAAGCCATGAAATCCGAGATGGACTCCATGTATGAAAACCAAGTATGGACTTTGGTTTCACCACCTGAGGGCATTAAGCCTATTGGGTGTAAATGGGTCTCTAAGAGAAAGACTGGAGCAGATAGCAAGGTAGAGACCTATAAGGCCCGACTGGTTGCAAAAGGTTTCAAACAAAGACAAGGAGTTGACTATGATGAAACCTTTTCACCATGCAGTAGCTATGCTCAAGTCCATTCGGATTTTGCTTGCAATTGCAGCTTATTATGACTACGAAATCTGGCAAATGGTCGTGAAAATGGCCTTCCTCAATGGAGAGCTTGAGGAAAATGTATACATGATACAGCCAGAGGGTTTTGTTTTAACGGTTGGAACAAACTAAGTCTGTAAGCTATAACGATCCATTTATGGATTGAAGCAAGCTTCTCGAAGATGGAACATCCGTTTTGATGAGATAATCAAAAAGTTTGATTTTATCAAAAATGAGGATGAACCTTGTGTGTACAAGAAGGTTAGTGGGAGCGCTGTTTCATTCCTTGTATTATATGTTGATGATATATTACTAATAGGGAATGATGTTCCTATGCTACAGTCGATCAAAATTTGGTTATCTAAACACTTCTCCATGAAGGACTTGGGTGAGGGATCCTATATTTTGGGGATAAAGATCTATAGAGATAGATCTAAAAGGATGCTGGGCTTGACCCAAGGAAAGTACATTGACTCGATGCTAAAGAAGTTTAGCATGGAAGATTCTAAGAGAGGTTCATGCCGATGAGCCATGGAATACATTTCTCCAAGAAACAGGCCCCAAAGACACCTGAGGAGAGAGACCGAATGAGTAAGATTCCTTATGCTTCAGTAATAGGATCTATCATGTACGGTATGATATGTACTAGACCAGATGTCGCTCATGCACTTAGTGTAACAAGCAGATATCAGTCGAATCCAGGAGAAGAGCTGTAATGACCCCAAAATTCATACAATTCAACTCTCAACATCGGTCGTTATCAATACATTTTCATTTTGACTTTACAATGATATTCAGTGTTATACTTAATAAAATGCGGAATAACTTTAAACTTTTCAGTTCTCTTTCTTTGCTTTCCATGAATCATAACCTTAAATCATCTACGTATTCTAGAATCATATTTACTTTATGATTCGCTTCACCAAAGTTAAAATAAAAACAAAACTTCTAGATTCAATACCCTTTATACATCGGATAAAATTAAATTATAAGTCAATACAATTTTTACAACTTAAGCTCTGATACATTTAATACATCATCATCTACATCAACCAGAACCTTTAACATGGTTCAAAAACATAATTTAAGCTAAAACAATTAATCTTCATGCATAACATCTGAATCATGCCTTTCAAGCAGCACATAATGTTACCTTGGATCTTTCACCTGCAAAAGTGGTTATTTGCAAGAATGAGCTCGACAGCTCAGCAAAATCTAACAGTTTGCATGCATCACATAGCACATAGATAACATGCTCATCATCTAAGTCATAATCATTTGACTAAACATATTATACATAATGATTAACACATATCAAGTAAAGATTGAGTCCCATAACTCAATCTACATTCTTTACTTAACGAACATAGTCATATTTTGACTTTGTCGTTTCATAATTGCAACATATATAAAATACAACATGCTTTTACCCATAAATATAAATCAGTTAACCATTTAGTTCACATAACAAATAGGAACTGAAAGACTTGCCTTGCGAGTTGATTACAACTACCGCTACCTGCGCTTCACGAATCCTCTTTGATCCTCCCTAACCTAGATAGATGATGAAGTGGGCTATTCTTCCTTGATTCCTCTTTCTTCTTCCTTCTTTGATTCTCTAGGGTTCTCCTCAATACACACATAGAATTTCCTCTCTCACAAACCCTCCTTTTCTCTCAATTTTCTCCCAACAAGAACACTGAAGAACTAAAAACTTATACACATATTATTACCTAGCCATCAGTTATACAAACCAAGAGTTTCAGCAATTAGAAATACCAAGAGTCTCAGCAATTACAAATACCAAGAGTCTCAGCAGTTACAAATACCAAGAGTCTCAGCAATTATAAATACCAAGAGTCTCAGCAGTTACAAATACCAAGAGTCTCAACTGTTATGGAATTGAAGAGTCTAGGCCACGTTTGGCAAAACCAATTTAAAACTCCATTCTAATTTATTTTTATAATATACTCTTACTATATGATACATTGTCACACTTTAATTTAATTAAACTTATTCCCTTTATTTGGCCAACACCATATTTTCATAGCCAATAACTCACCCCCTAATTTAATTATTTAATTAAATTAGAACATTACCATTCCATTAGCGTAATAAAAATACGCATCGATTATAAAATTGTTTATCAAAAATTACTTAATATCATCATAAATTATTCTCATAATAATTTCCATCAAAATATTTATTTATTTAATAAATATCCCAGCTAAAATATTTATTTTATTTGATAAATATTTCAGCTATTTACGAAATTCACAATCGTATTACATTAACACACTACATTTACATGTAACACATTGCTTTCTCATTCTATTAAAACTAATATATATATATATATATATATATATATATATATATATATATATATATATATCTTCATTTAAATAAATTACTCTCATTATTAATGAAATTTAATTCATAAAAATATCATTGCCAACAAAACATAATAATCAAATTATATTATTTAAAAATATAATTTTCAACCTAATTAAATTAACAACAATATTTAGTAAATTTCCTTTTTCGTAACAATTTCATTTACTTACTTCAATAGTTTAATTAACTATTGAACTTCGTTTCCATTTCTCAATATATATAAATATATGTTTCTAAAGTATGTTCACACCAAATCACATAACCAAAATACATCGCACATCAATATAAACTCAACCCGACACATAACAAGAATTTTTATTTATTAAATTCTTATTTTAATAACTTCTGAAAATTCGGGTTGTCACACCCTTCCCCCCTTATAAGGATTCCGTCCCCGGAATCAACGAAACCTCTCTTACTCGTTTCCACTAAATCTCTTTCACAATAATTGTTGAATAACTTAACGCATTACCTTAGTATAGGTTTTATTTCATCACCGTGACTTGAAACACTTCGAGTATTATATATTCTTTCACCCTTTAACACATTCACTTTGTAATGTCCGAGAATTTTTAAACATTGTATTGATATATTTTAATATATGAAATTCATTTTATTTAATGAATTTAATGGGACCCATGTAGATATTATTAATTAATTATCTATATATGGTCCAATAATTTTTCTCGCATCAAAGGGACTCATCAAAAGTTGAATAATTGGTGAGTTAACCCTAAGAATTTAATTGCAAGAAAATTTGGAAAGGAGATTAATAAATAAATTCTTTTAAATAAAGAATTATGGTTAAAAAATAAATATCTTAAATAAATAATTAATTGGTTTAGTTATTTAATTTAAAATATTAGAATATAATTTGGTCACTAATCTTTTATTTAGATTGACCCATTTCTTTATTTCTAAGTTGAACCCAAATTTCTTTTTCTATTGGGCTGAGTTCATTTTTTTTATTTATTCCCTGTTGGGTCAAACCTTATAGTAAGCTGAGCCCATTTCCTTTATTTTCCGTTTTGGGCCATTTTGTTTTAATGCAGCCGGCCCAATCCAGTTCCCTTTCCAGCCGGGTTGAACCCGTTTCTGTTAAGTCGGGTTGGATCCGTTTTGCTTAATAAGGGATAACCGGCGAATTCGTTTGGGAAGGGTTTCAAAGAAGCAAAATCAGTTTGGGGGAAAAACCAAATCTAAAGGAAATCAATTAAATCAAGCCCTCAATCAGATTCAATCAAGAAAAAGGGAAGAAAGCTTTCAATCAATCGAACTGGACGGTACGGGAGGAAGGCGCCGGCGGCACCAAGGATCGACCAGCGGGGGAAAAGGGGGCGATTGACAGCACGGTAGCGTGAGAGAAACCGGTGGCACGGCTGGGAACTGGCAAGGATCGAGCGGCGATCGAAGAAACCAAAGGACACAAGGCGACCGACGAAGTGACTAGTGGGAACGCAAGGCTCGAGGGGCGGCAGAACCCAGCGGGGAGCTGATAGGTACCGTCAGTCACTACCCCCCTCTACCCGAAGGTTAATAGCTCGTGCAATTAAGGTAATACCTAGCAAATTGGGTAAACCAATGCCTATAAATTGAAGCCCAATTTGCCAAGCGGCTGAATCCTTTGTCTGTGTAATTTCCAAATTAGAAAATTTAGGGTTCCAAATTAGAGAGAGGATTTGCAGAGAAAAAAAAAGGGAGCAGGGGCTAGCCATGAATGTCCAATTTCACCATCTATTTTGGAAGGAAAAGAAAGTCTGCAATTCGATCATCGGCAAGGTATAACAGTGAGCGACTGAGTGATTTCAATTTCTATTTTTCCTTCTGTGCTGGGTGTATTGTTCTTTGTATTAGGTTGAAATCCTCCATTTCATTGGAGTAATTCTTGTTCCTCTGCATTGGATATTTGTTTTACATACTGAATTTCATTTCTCTGTATTGGGTTAGTTGATCCTCTGTATTGGAATATCTTATTCCTCTATTTTAGGTAGTTTATTTTCTTGTATTGGAATGAACTGTTCTAGGTATTGTGTTGGGTTGTAACAGCCGATAGTATTGCTTGGATTTCAACAGTTGGTATTGTATGGTGTTGTGTCTGTTTGGAAGTTTGGTACTGTATGAACATTAGGATCAATTGCAGGTAGCTGTTTCATTTAGTGATAATCATGCAGTCAATACATATTGCTTACAGGAATCATTTTGTAGCTTGAAATGAAATTGCAGGACTGTGAGGTTATGGATGATTATTACCTTCAGGGGTATTAAGCAATAATTTAGTTACTTTTCAAATTATGGTGTTAGTCATTGGTTTATTTAAACCAACAATAAACTAGGGTTAATAGTTATTAAAGAAAATAAATATTTATTTATGTTTAAATTATATTAATAATAATAACCAAGTATGGCTAAAATTAATAGATTAATTATTTGTTATTTATCCGTAAATAATAAATAAAGCTGATAAACATTTGATCATTGTTCAACCATTATTAAATAGGTATGAACAAGGTTGACAAATAAATTATTTATTATTTATTCATAAATAATAAATAAAGGCAATAAATATTTAATTATTAATTTAATCTTAAATAACAATTAAGTATAATTAAGGTTAACAAGTAATTATTATCTTAAATAATAGTTAAGTATAAGTAAAGTTAATAAATAATTATTTATAAATAACGAATAAAGATAATAAATATTTGATCTTTTACTTAACTAATAATGGTTAGGTATGAGTAAAGTAAATTATTTGTTATTTCTCATTCAATAATAAATAAAGATGATAAGAACTTAATTATTATTTTATTAACAATAATAATACTTAAGTATCGATAGAGTTAATATCTAATTAATGGTGGATAAGGGAAATAATTTCGTAATTACCCTCGAAAGTGAATAATAGCTAAGTAACCTATTTGGTTGTTGCCACTGTTAGCTAGTAAGGCATTAATCAATTTACTATTTAGTGTAGTAAATAATAACTTGGATTATTAAATATTGTTAAGATGAATATCCTATAAGCATGATTAGTTATTGAGATAATAACTAAAGGCCATTAATTAATTTCTGTTTAGCTAATGTAAATAGTAATTAAACGTAAATGGTGAACTTTTACCTGCTGAGTAAATGGTATATTAAGGTGTGACAATATACAACCATGCCATATTAATTGATAAGTCGACTTTATCCAATGATAGGTCACTCAAGATCAATTAATTAAAGTTAAGATTTAATTGTAGTTGAGCAAACAGGCAAGTTCTCTATCCCGAACTTTGATTTTTGCAAGTTCCCTAACTTCATTCTTTTAGTATATTAAATGCAAGTTCTATCTTACCCAACTTTTACATTGAGCAATATTTCTAAACCTTATGCATATTTTTTTTAATCCGTGCAAAAAGGTATATATTATTGCAAGTTATTCTTTAAGCTTGAATCGTATCTCCACGCATGCTTTAAGTGGTCTAATTACTTTAAAAATTATTCCACATCTATGTAATCATTGGCATTCGCACTTGTGCAATTGAATTCGTATAATTATTTAAGTTCTGAAATTCACGAACTATTCATGATTAAGTCTGAACCCTTGTCTCGGTCAGGCACGTATGTAAGAATTTATAAAAGCTATCTGAACCAATCAATGGTAAGGATTCTTAGACTGAATGAACACCCCTTTTATTACAGGGGAATACCCCAGGTATCGTATATAAGGTACAACTAGCAGAGTTAAATGTTATGCATATACATAGCGTACGCGAGGCTGATCCCCTCAAGTACTTATTCTGTAGCCAGTAACCAGAGGGTCAACCAGCTATTGACTCCTTTGGAAGTTATTGTTCAAAGTCTACTTGACTATCAATTGTTCTAAAAGCATTTATTGTCCGTGCTTCTGATAATTATTGAATTCTCTTTCTATATTCCCTTCATCATGATATATCCTTATTGTCGTAATTTTAAACTTGTTGAGCAAACTCGTTGCTCATTCTTGCTATATCATGACTTTATTGCAGCTAAACCCGAGACGTAAGGGAAGAACAAAGGAAAAGAAAAGATGAAGTAATACGCTTCATGTAGCAGATTTTAAATTTACGTATAGTTAATTACTGTTAATGTAATTTAAAGCCCTAACTTTTATTTAGGGTATGGATTTGTGTAAGTGTTTAAGGTTTTTGTATTCTGGGACTAGTAACACCTTTGTAATGAACAACGTATGTTTATTATATTCCGCGTTTTAGTTACCATATGTTGTTAGAGGTGAATGTTTGTATTGGATCGTGATGACCGGACCCGGGTATTTGGAGACCCGAATTTGGGGGCGTCACACACTTCCTTTCTCTAAGGATTATTGCACAACGTACTCGTTGTACTCATAAAATATCCTGATTTAGCATCGTACAAATACTCGGGATATCACAAGAGCACTTGAAGGCAGTGAAAAACATCCTAAAGTACTTGAGAAGAACTAAGGATGTATTTCTTGTCTACGGTGGGTCTGAATTGAAACTAGAGGGCTATATGTTAAGTTTGTATATAACGTAAGTATGCAATCAAATTACACAAATAGGGCGGAAGCATGATAAAACGGATTTTAAAATTTTCATACAAACCATCACCATGATCTATCCTTGTGTTCAATTATCAATTAAACGAAAGAGAAAGAGAATAAGAATTATACCCTCGTAGATCAAAGCTTCCTCGGGTACAAGTTCAACTCCTAGTCCTTCGTGTTCTCCTTGAATTCCACCGATGAGATTCCTTCCTTTGATCAATGTTAGCCACCCAAGTATTTGGCCTCTAGAGGTGATCCACCAAGGAAGAATAGGTATTCAAGAAGTTGGGTATAGGCAAAACCCTAGTGTGACGCCCCCAAATTCGGATTCCTTGAACCTCGGATCCAGTGCTCACGATCCAACTTAACAAACATTCTAACTACCCAATAAAAATGCAGAATATAATTATTGGTAACAACTTACAATCATCCCAGATTTTCTAACCTTAATACATCGAAGTAATAACACAAAAGAGTTTGCAACGTAGGTAAACTAAATAAACTGATCATAAGTCAAACACGGACTTGTCTTTTTCCTTTATCGTCCTTGGCGTCTTGTACGAACTCGGACTTAACTAAAAATGGTTCACGATATAGCAAGGGTGAGCACAAATTGCTCAGCAAGTTAAAATAGACAATAAAGATATATCATGAATGAAAAGAATACAATTCTTTGGATTTCACAATATACAATAATTGTGAATAACTGACAACAGTAATGCTGCGAGAAGATTTACTGGAAAACTAATAATCTTAACAATATTAATTTCCAGAGCAATATCGATAATGATAATTTCAAATAACACTTGCACGATTGAATAACTTTAAGAATTGATATTCAAAATCAATGGTAATGAGTATTTACTGCTGAGTTGGTCATTATAGACCCTGAACATGGTTGAGGGCTTAACCAGGCGTTTCACCTAGAGCACCTCGTGAGAAACTTACCCAGGTCTTAGCTGAGCATCTCGGAGTAGTGTAACAGCTAATGCTACAGTAAACACTCAGGAGTAGTGTAACAGCTAATGCTACTGTAAACACTCAGGAGTAGTGTAACAGCTAATGCTACTGTAAACACTCAGGTGTAGTGTAACAGCTAATGCTACTGTAAACACTCAGGTGGATACGCGAGGTGGCCAAACCTCTTGTACCCAATGTATATGCATAACATTAACTATCTTGTGTGCGCGCTAAGTCGAATAAATCGACATCAAACCCCTTTTATAAGGGTTGTTCTGCTCAGTCTGATTATAAGAGTCCGTACCATCAATGGTTTGGACAGCTGCAACAATATTCAACCAAATGAATTTAAATATACAAATGTCTAGCCGAAACAATTGGCGTAGACTACATTTTAAAATAATTCTTATGATCTCATGCATAAGACTAGCCGAACTAGTGGCGTAGCCTTTCATTCAAACAGTTCAGGAATAAAGAACTTCAAGTAATAGATGTTCGATAATGAACAGAAATGCAAATGCACTATGTGCGAACACCAATAATCGTCAATGAGGTGGCTAATTAAAAATAATTAAACCACTAGTATACTCAGATAATCTAGAGTTTATAAATAATTGTACGATTTAAAGTACAAGGTTAAGAACGATCTATAAAGAGACCGACAATTTAGGTTTGGAGAACTGGTCGTAATATAGCAATACAACCTGCTCGAATATACAATAAGTAGGATTAAAGAAAGCTAGCAAACAATTTATGAATTCAAAATTCATGCTTCAATACTTGGTCTAACCGAACAATGGTATAGACCCATACTTATGATGCAATTTATGCGAAATAAAACTATTGGGTTCAAGCGATTCAAGAATCTAACAATATCTCAGATGCACATGAGTGGGGACAAGGCATAAATTTAGAATGTGTAGAATCACAAGAAATAGTTCAAATAGGGAACTTGCGATAATAATAGCATACTTGCTCAATAAACAAATCGAGTAAGATAGAACCCGCTGAATAATAATTTCAGTTAGATTAGAGAACTTGTAATAAATAATAAGTTCAGGAATTTGTAATAGTACGGAGTACGTATGTAATACCAAATTCAACAAGGGTTAGAAATTTACTAAATATACAATGGAGTAAGATTAAAGAAAACTCGTATGTCAATAACCACTTGCACAAGGTGCGAATATCAGTAATTATCAAGGATATGGAGTAATTGTTAATAATTAAACCACTGACATGTTTGTAATATAATAACTCGAGTTTGAGTTAGGAACTTGCAATACTATAGAAACCTTGTCTAATATTAAAGTGAACAAGAATTAGAACTTAATCAATAATGAAAGGGGTAAGATAAGAAACATGTACAACGATAGTACTTACTTGAATAAAAATGGTATGGTTAAGGAATTTGCATTATAAAAGTAAATACAAGATTCAGTTCAAGGAAACTTGCAATAAAGTAAAGTTTCGGTATAAGGAACTTGCCTGTCTGCTCAGGTACAAATAATACAAGCTTTAATTAACTTGATTGGGAAGACCTATCATTAATAGAGTCGGCCTATCTATTAGTACTGTGTACAATTATACGATGAGCTTACTAATGAAATTCAACTAACACATAAGTAGACCACATAATACACAACGCGCTGCTATTGCTGACCCTTACCAATATACCATGGACCCTTAAGTTCATGATTTATTAAGTTAGAACATTAAACATGAAGGGTAAGTACATATTAAACCTTAAACAATTTATAATTTGCTTAATTAACGTTTAATTAGCTTAACCCATTTAATTACCAACTAATGTTACTTAAATAGTAATTAAGTACTTATCTTTGAGTTATTATTAAAAATAAATAATAACTAGCCATGGTTACTTATTATTTAATCTATTAATTAAATAATAAGTAATTGAGTTATTAATCTTTAGTCACCATCTAATCACTAAGCAATAATGAATTCATTCGTACTCTTAAGATGCCTTTAATTATTATTAACTCTTAATTTAATAATAATTGATCATTACCTTTATTTATTATTTTAATATTAAATAATAAATAATTAAGTAAACTTTATTCTTAACTAAAACGACAAATTTGTTATTCATCCCAAATGGATAATACTGAAAATATTATAAAGGTTATTAGGTAATTAAATCATCTGATAATATTATTAAATCCTTCTAATAATATTTTAAGTGTTAACTATTGTTATTAAACATTTTAAGAATAATTTAACTATTAAATACAATTATAATAATCATATTTTGCTTCTTACGTATCATTATAATTTAATTAGTAATGATTTAATCACCCATTAGTGTTGCTAACTCATTTTATTAATACACACCGTATTATACTATTGCTAATACTTAAAATATTATTTTGAGCATTTAAATAACATTTGGTTATCTGAAAATACACAGCTAGCACCATCCATCATTCATACAAGACTTGATCATCTATTTGTCCCACTTGGGTAATACCCAAAATATATTAAATGTCATTAAGTATTTTAATCACACTTTAATTTCCCATTAATGTCATCAAATACTGCTAATGGTATTTTAAAACTTTAACTATTATTATTAAACTCTTAATAATAGTTTAACGATTAAACAATAATATCCACCTTTTGATAGTATTTTATTACATAGCTATCATAATTAATTAGTTATAAAAGATATAATTGTTCCTTAGCATTATCAAAATCGTGGTAGCAATACCGAAATACATAGTGAGATTATTACCCAATTCGAAAAAAAAATCATCACCTAGCTAGCTTTATGAATTACTTAGCAGTGCCTTGGTTACTTCTTGGCATTATTAGAATAGTGATGCTAATACCGTCACTGTCAATTAACAACCCCAACCAATTAGATATAACCATTAAGCACACAAGTCATTTTATTTTTAGAACCCAACACAGGACCCGCTACTGGCCGCCTGCTTAGCCCCCTCAGCCCCGACTGTCCAAGGCGCGCGCACAGCCTCAGCCACAACACAGGCCCATGGCGCTGGCACACCCGGCATACACACACGCCCGTAGACGAGACCCATGACAACAGGGTTTGCTTAGCAAATAGGGATACACACTTGTTTCAAGATACTGTGAACAACCCAAGCACTAACATATGACCAACAAAATTTGATTTTTTTATACCATGATGCTGAACAGAATAACACAAATAGAAAACAGGTTCTTACAGACATTACAACAAACACATGGTGGGCATACTAAGGTTCCCCACCAAACTAACCCAACCGCAGCCTCATGCCGCCGGAACCATACAGGGTTCCCCCCAACACAATACAACAGAACCCAACCACAGAAGGAGACTAACACAACAGACGCAAACAGAAAACAACAAAAGAACAATTACAGCTATTGGGTCAAAAATTAACGGACTCTGTTATACCTTAGCTTGCTTTGAGGATTAATTGATAAAGACAACAAAATGGAAGAACAAAGAATGCTCCTAGCCTCCTCCTCCTTCTCCAATCAGCAGATATCTCTCTCTATCTACGCTTCTCTCTTGCGATGACCCTCTCTCTGATTTGGAGCTCACAATGGCAGCAAGCCTCTCCCTCTAACTTAAGTGTCCTATTTATAGAAGGATGTTTGCCCAAACTGTTGGTTAATATTCCAATTGCAGAGCAATACCCAACAGTTAGAAGAGGGTAGAAGGAAATGGGTGTGAAGCCGTCCCAATCAATCCCTCAGTCAGGCCCTGCTAAGTCGGATGACAGCCCTCGCACGCTCGCTGAATCCATTGGGTTTTGAGGGGAGTTCCCTTTAGCCCAACGCTGAGTCCCTCAACAGTCTCGTCCACCACCCACTGTCGGCGCAGAGGGTGAGAAGTTCGCAGCCAATCTGCAACCTGAGATCCTCAGACTCGTGGTCTGAGCGAGCGCCCCTTGGTCCGAACGATTAGCCCCTACCGTGCGTCACGAGTCCCATCTGATTGAGGGCTTAGAACATTGGGAGGCCATCTCTTTGCCCAGCTCGGACGGTTAGACCCCCTTACCCTGACCCCTTGCACGCTCGCGACTGTCCTTCCCTGCTAAGCCATTGTCAATAGCCACTAGACCATCTGAAGAAGGGATTTGAGCGCATTTGGGCCTATAAAAATGACTGGGTCTTTAATCCTCAG
Organism: Aralia elata; assembly: GCA_034770075.1. Taxonomy (NCBI): domain Eukaryota; kingdom Viridiplantae; phylum Streptophyta; class Magnoliopsida; order Apiales; family Araliaceae; genus Aralia; species Aralia elata. Next base: position 42,765,164 of record CM068387.1, on the reverse strand, counting down.
CCAACTAATGAGGTAACACATTCCCAGCCCAAATTGCCTGGTCCACCCGGAATGAAAAGAAATGGGTCCAAGAAAATAATGTTGGCTCAAGAATTAATTACAATACTATAGTTAAATAATTAGTTTAATTGTTTAATTATTTAAATTCCCAATTCTTTAAAATATAACCCATATACAAGTTATTAAATTTAATAAATTTAAAAACAACACCAAGACTTATTATAGTGAATCTTTTACTGTTTAATATCCTAGGTTAGTCCACTAATTTAGTCAGACCATTAGTGAACTCCTTAAGGCTAGAATTAAATCGTATAATTACATAATTTTAAATATATATATATATATATATATATATATATGATCAAACGAAAATAATATATATAATTTATATATATTATTTATACCACTAATTCCTTACCAAAAATAATTTCACGATAAATTGTGAATCTAAAAATAATAAACTTATATAATTTACTATATATTATTCGTGCCATTAAAATATATTATTTAATACACTTAACTTGTTATATTCAAATTAATTGAATATTTAATTAAACTCATTAACTCAACCATTTATAGATATCAATATTTATCAATATTACCAAGCTCATGTTGGTTCCCAAAAAAAAAAAAAATAGATGCAAAATAAGTCATTAGAAATTAAATTCATTATTTAATTAATAATGAACCTTGAAAATTTCGGATCATTACACCTCCCCCCTTATAAAAATTCCGTCCCCGGAATTGTAAAAATAAGAATACTAGCCGATTTGAATGATTCATACTCAAATCTTCCTTAAAATTTATATGGTCAACTTGTGACTCATTTTCATACCAACGCGTAGCTCATATGCGATAACTCCACACATAGCACACCTATGACTCTAACTCTACGTTTCCATTATTTCAAAAAGTTAATCGCGTAACCCGATTCTTCACAATCTTCTTCACTTACTATCAAATTACTTAGTTAATGGATCATCCTCTTAATGCAAATCTTATCCCGATCAACTCAAAGATCTTCTCTTTATTATCAATATTTCACTAGAAAGTAGCCACAAAATTTCATCTTAAAACGATTAATCCACTTACCTCGAACATTTACACTTATAAGAAGTCGTCAATACTTATATATTATTCACCTTATTCTATCTTTAAATTCTCAAATTTGGCCTTAAACAATACAAATATTTTTCTATATCCGACTCCAAATTCTTAAATTTCGTCAAAACCATACCCACAACTAACTCATGTAACAATCAGTAACACTGCATTAATAGGGCACTGCCCAAAAATACCTCATAACCATAATCATAATCATGGACCTAATTGTGGCTGACATATTACCTTCCTGAGCACAATACTACTACCATTTAGCTATCTCACTGCAACAACAAAAGTTGAGATAACTATTACATATCCCATATATTCCAAGAGGTGGGACTTTACTAGCACTTATACGAATTTTTATTTTATTTTATTTTTTATTTTTTTTGCGATTAGCTTTCATCCATACCGATACGCTAACAGACTAAACATATAGCTAATACATAAACACTACCAAAGCGTGTTACGCTTCCACAATGACGCAACACTCCTCAACTTCTTCACAATTATTTGTTGTCGACTTGACTGGTCGAGTTTGAATTTCTTCTGACTACCTTCTTCTTCTTAGGACAATTCTTGATTTGGTGATCCTGTGCTCTGCATCGGAAACACCCACCCTTCTTCTGTTTAGGGCATTGGGGAGACATATGCCCTTCTTAATTACAATTGTAGCATACTCTTTTTCCTTTTAAACACACTCCCGCATGTTTCTTACCACAGTTAATGCAGGCAACAACCTTTTTCTTTCGTGGTTGACTAACTTCTGGTTCATACTTGTCGTCTTTCCATTTCCTTTTGAAGTTCCTGCTGCTGTCACTGTTGTCTTCTTCAGTTTGGATGTTCTTTTGATTACCTCTTCTTCTTTTGTTGAAACGATTGTTGTTTCGGCTTGATCGTTCCCTGCCAGACTTTTCCTACCCGCATTGATGCCTTCTTCATATGCTTTTAGAACCAGTTTCACCAGTTGTTGAAAGGGATCTTGGTTTAGTCCCCCAGGTTCGTTCTTGACTTCTTCCACCGCTTGTTGAGCTTTCTTATTGCGTCGAGGCGGCATCCTATAAAACAAATAACCACAAAATGGCTTAATTCTCTAACTAATCGCAAGTCAAAGTTATAATTACTCTACTTTTACTACTACACAACTCTACTCATACTACTGTTCATCAAATCTACCACACAATATGAGTTCAGGACTTACAACGATCATATGGATCTAAGAACTTATCCTAGTCAGACCAAAGTCGTCCATTCGCTGAGGGGTCCCACCATACGATTGCGAGTCCCGAACTTACCATAAGTGTGAGTTTTAAGAACACGCATCTAACCTCAACATTCTATATTTATCCGATATCTTATGAGAAAAGAATCACCTTCTCGCCATAAATACATCGAACAACGTGACATAGATTTTTATTGATTATCAAGATAAAAACTAAGTGTATGGTTTCCCAGCCCATGCAAGGAATCGTACAACTCAACGCTATGATAAATCCTTAGTAGAAATCTACAACCTTACACTTCCTAAATCTTTTAACAGATCATTTGCTATCCCAAGATTTCACTATGATCACTCGGTGATCTCATTCTATAATTAATTTCATTATCAATCAGGTTACACATGATCGTACTACATCGTTATCAATCTTTAATAATGATTCACTACTCATAAACACATTTCATAAATACTTTATACTCATATGTTTCTTTTTGCACCACAATTAGCATTATGCTATCCCATCACATATAATTTCCCATTTACCTTAGGGATTACTACATACCACCTACCCCAAAAGTTGGAATTTACAAAAGTCATTCCCCCGGCTAACAAAAGCTGAGACTACTAGTCTCTCTTACCCCAGAGTACGAACGCACCTTAAACATCCATCAGTCCATTTCCTTCAGACATTCTACAACAACAACAAAACTTGTTATCAACTCATGAGTGAAATCCATAAATCACATAGCACATAAAATCCTATACGGGATGAATTTTCTCAATTCACCTCTTAAACTCTATATGAGTTTTCTTAACTTCTCTACGGTCATAATCCTAAGGTTTTTCCCCCAACCTAAGGTTTTATAACCTACAGCTCTAATATCAACCTGTGACGCCCCCAAATCCGGGTTCCTTGAACCTCGGATCCAGTGCTCACGATCCAACTTAACAAACATTCTAACTACCCAATAAAAATACAGAATATAATTATTGGTAACAACTTACAATCATCCCAGATTTTCTAACCTTAATACATCGAAGTAATAACACAAAAGAGTTTACAACGTATGTAAACTAAATAAACTGATCATAAGTCAAACACGGACTTATCTTTTTCCTTTATCGTCCTTGGCGTCTTGTACGAACTCGGACTTAACTGAAAATGGTTCACGATATAGCAAGGGTGAGCACAAATTGCTCAGCAAGTTAAAATAGACAATAAAGATATATCATAAATTAAAAGAATACAATTCTTTGGATTTCACAATATACAATAATTGTGAATAACTGTCAACAGTAATGCTGCTAGAAGATTTACTGAAAAACTGATAATCTTAACAATATTAATTTCCAAAGCGATATCGATAATGATAATTTCAAATAACACTTGCACGATTGAATAACTTTAAGAATTGATATTCAAAATCAATGGTAATGAGTATTTACTGCTGAGTTGGTCATTATAGACCCTGAACATGGTTGAGGGCTTAACCAGGCGTTTCACCTAGAGCACCTCGTGAGAAACTTACCCAGGTCTTAGCTGAGCATCTCGGAGTAGTGTAAAAGCTAATGCTTCTGTAAACACTCAGGAGTAGTGTAACAGCTAATGCTACTGTAAACACTCAGGTGTAGTGTAACAGCTAATGCTACTGTAAACACTTAGGTGGATACGCGAGGTGGCCAAACCTCTTGTACCCAATGTACATGCATAACATTAACTATCTTGTGTGCGCGCTAAGTCGAATAAATCGACATCAAACCCCTTTTATAAGGGTTGTTCTGCTCAGTCTGATTATAAGAGTCCGTACCATCAATGGTTTGGACAGCTGCAATAATATTCAAACAAATGAATTTAAATATACAAATGTCTAGCCGAAACAATTGGCGTAGACTACATTTTAAAATAATTCTTATGATCTCATGCATAAGACTAGCCGAACTAGTGGCGTAGCCTTTCATTCAAACAACTCAGGAATAAAGAACTTCAAGTAATAGATGTTCGATAATGAACAGAAATGCAAATGCACTATGTGAGAACACCAATAATCGTCAATGAGGTGGCTAATTAACAATAATTAAACCTCTAGTATACTCGGATAATCTAGAGTTTATAAATAATTGTACGATTTAAAGTACAAGGTTAAGAACAATCTATAAAGAGACCGACAATTTAGGTTTGGAGAACTGGTCGTAATATAGCAATACAACCTGCTCGAATATACAATGAGTAGGATTAAAGAAAGCTAGCAAACAATTTATGAATTCAAAATTCATGCTTCAATACTTGGTCTAACCGAACAATGGTATAGACCCATACTTATGATGCAATTTATGCGAAATAAAACTATTGGGTTCAAGCGATTCAAGAATCTGACAATATCTCAGATGCACATGAGTGGGGACAAGGCATAAATTTAGAATGTGTAGAATCACAAGAAATAGTTCAAATAGGGAACTTGCGATAATAATCGCATACTTGCTCAATAAACAAATAGAGTAAGATAGAACCCGCTGAATAATAATTTCAGTTAGATTAGAGAACTTGTAATAAATAATAAGTTCAAGAATTTGTAATAGTACGGAGTACATATGTAATACCAAATTCAACAAGGGTTAGAAATTTACTAAATATACAATGGAGTAAGATTAAAGAAAACTCGTATGTCAATAACCACTTGCACAAGGTGCGAATATTAGTAATTATCAAGGATATGGAGTAATTGTTAATAATTAAACCACTGACATGTTTGTAATATAATAACTTGAGTTTGAGTTAGGAACTTGCAATACTATAGAAACCTTGTCTAATATTAAAGTGAACAAGAATTAGAACTTAATCAATAATGAAAGGGGTAAGATAAGAAACATGTACAACGATAGTACTTGCTTGAATAAAAATGGTATGGTTAAGGAATTTGCATTATAAAAGTAAATACAAGATTCGGTTCAAGGAAACTTGCAATAAAGTAAAGTTTCGATATAAGGAACTTGCCTGTCTGGCTCAGCTACAAATAATACAAGCTTTAATTAACTTGATTGGGAAGACCTATCATTAATAGAGTCGGCCTATCCATTAGTACTGTGTACAATTATACGCTGCGCTTACTAACGAAATTCAACTAACACATAAGTAGACCACATAATACACAACGCGCTGCTATTGCTGACCCTTACCAATATACCATGGACCCTTAAGTTCATGATTTATTAAGTTACAACATTAAACATGAAGGGTAAGTACATATTAAACCTTAAACAATTTATAATTAGCTTAACCCATTTAATTACCAACTAATGTTAGTTCAATAATAATTAAGTACTTATCTTTGAGTTATTATTAAAAATAAATAATAACTAGCCATGGTTACTAATTATTTAATCTATTAATTAAATAATAAGTAATTGAGTTATTAATCTTTAGTCACCATCTAATCACTAAGCAATAATGAATTTATTCGTACTCTTAAGATGCCTTTAATTATTATTAACTCTTAATTTAATAATAATTGATCATTACCTTTATTTATTATTTTAATATTAAATAATAAATAATTAAGTATACTTTATTCTTAACTATAACGACAAATTTGTTATTCATCCCAAATGGATAATACTGAAAATATTATAAAGGTTATTAGGTAATTAAATCATCTGATAATATTATTAAATCCTTCTAATAATATTTTAAGTGTTAACTATTGTTATTAAACATTTTAATAATAATTTAACTATTAAATACAATTATAATAATCATATTTTGCTTCTTACGTATCATTATAATTTAATTAGTAATGATTTAATCGCCCATTAGTGTTGCTAACTCATTTTATTAATACACACCGTATTATACTATTGCTAATACTTAAAATATTATTTTGAGCATTTAAATAACATTTGATTATTAGAAAATACACAGCTAGCACCATCCATCATTCATACAAGACTTGATCATCTATTTGTCCCACTTGGGTAATACCCAAAATATATTAAATGTCATTAAGTATTTTAATCACACTTTAATTTCCCATTAATGTCATCAAATACTGCTAATGGTATTTTAAAACTTTAACTATTATTATTAAACTCTTAATAATAGTTTAACGGTTAAACAATAATATCCACCTTTTGATAGTATTTTATTACATAGCTATCATAATTAATTAGTTATAAAAGATATAATTGTTCCTTAGCATTATCAAAATCGTGGTAGCAATACCGAAATACATAGTGAGATTATTACCCAATTCGAAAAAAAAATCATCACCTAGCTAGCTTTATGAATTACTTAGCAGTGCCTTGGTTACTTCTTGGCATTATTAGAATAGTGATGCTAATACCGTCACTGCCAATTAACAACCCCAACCAATTAGATATAACCATTAAGCACTCAAGTCATTTTATTTTTAGAACCCAACACAGGACCCGCTACTGGCCGCCTGCTTAGCCCCCTCGGCACCGACTGTCCAAGGCGCGCGCACAACCTCAGCCACAACACAGGCCCATGGCGCTCGCACACCCGGCATACACACACGCCCGTAGACGAGACCCATGACAGCAGGCTTTGCTTAGCAAATAGGCATACACACTTGCTTCAAGATACTGTGAACAACCCAAGCACTAACATATGACCAACAAAATTTGATTTTTATATACCATGATGCTGAACAGAACGTTAACACAAATAGAAAACAGGTTCTTACAGACATTACAACAAACACATGGTGAGCATACTAAGGTTCCCCACCAAACTAACCCAACCGCAGCATCATGCCGCCAGAACCATACAGGGTTCCCCCCAACACAATACAACAGAACCCAACCACAGAAGGAGACTAACACAACAGACGCAAACAAAAAACAACAAAAGAACAATTACAGCTATTGGGTCAAAAATTAACGGACTCTGTTATACCTTAGCTTGCTTTGAGGATTAATTGATAAAGACAACACAATGGAAGAACAAAGAATGCTCCTAGCCTCCTCATCCTTCTCCAATCAGCAGATATCTCTCTCTATCTACGCTTCTCTCTTGCGATGACCCTCTCTCTGATTTGGGGCTCACAATGGCAGTAAGCCTCTCCCTCTAACTTAAGTGTCCTATTTATAGAAGGATGTTTGCCCAAACTGTTGGTTAATATTCCAATTGCAGAGCAATACCTAACAGTTAGAAGAGGGTAGAAGGAAATGGGTGTGAAGCCGTCCCAATCAATCCCTCAGTCAGGCCCTGCTAAGTCGGATGACAGCCTTCGCACGCTCGTTGAATCCGTTGTGTTTTGAGGGGAGTTCCCTTGAGCCCAACGCTGAGTCCCTCAACAGTCTCGTCCGCCACCCACTGTCGGCGCAGAGGGTGAGAAGTTCGCAGCCAATCTACAACCTGAGATCCTCAGACTCGTGGTCTGAGCGAGCGCCCCATGGTCCGAACGATTAGCCCCTACCGTGCGTCACGAGTCCCATCTGATTGAGGGATTAGAACATTGGGAGGCCATCTCTTTGCCCAGCTCGGACGGTTAGACCCCTTACCCTGACTCCTTGCACGCTCGCGACTGTCCTTCCCTGCTAAGCCATTGTCGATAGCCACTAGACCATCTGAAGAAGGGATTTGAGCGCATTTGGGCTTATAAAAATGACTGGGTCTTTAATCCTCAGCCAACTAATGAGGTAACACATTCCCAGCCCAAATTGCCTGGTCCACCCGGAATGAAAAGAAATGGGTCCAAGAAAATAATGTTGGCTCAAGAATTAATTACAATACTATAGTTAAATAATTAGTTTAATTGTTTAATTATTTAAATTCCCAATTCTTTAAAATATAACCCATATACAAGTTATTAAATTTAATAAATTTAAAAACAACACCAAGACTTATTATAGTGAATCTTTTACTGTTTAATATCCTAGGTTAGTCCACTAATTTAGTCAGACCATTAGTGAACTCCTTAAGGCTAGAATTAAATCGTATAATTACATAATTTTAAATATATATATATATATATATATATATATATATATGTGCAAACAAAAATAATATATATAATTGATGTATATTATTTATACCACTAATTCCTTACCAAAAATAATTTCACGATAAATTGTGAATCTAAAAATAATAAACTTATATAATTTACTATATATTATTCGTGCCATTAAAATATATTATTTAATACACTTAACTTGTTATATTCAAATAAATTGAATATTTAATTAAACTCATTAACTCAACCATTTATAGATATCAATATTTATCAATATTACCAAGCTCATGTTGGTTCCCAAAAAAAATAAAATTTAGATGCAAAATAAGTCATTAGAAATTAAATTCATTATTTAATTAATAATGAACCTTGAAAATTTCGGATCATTATACCTAGTTTCTATCTCTATAGAAATTGCAAGTACTTTCCACAATCTAATGCAAGAGTGTGTAACCCTAATCTATGATAAGACTCCTCTTATTTATAGATGTAGGAATAACCCTTCTCTAAACTATTTAGGATAAGACTCCTCTTATAATTAAACTCCTTTAATTAATTATGCTCCTAATCCAATTAGGAATTCATGGGAGAGTACTTCTATTAATTAATTCTCAATCCCTATTAGGAATTAAATAATAGTAATAGTAATAATAATAATAATAAGACTCCTCTTATTAATTTATATTTAATATTTCCAAAATATTAAATAATAAATATTAAGTTATTTAATTTATTCTATCTCCATAGATTAAATTAAATACACTTAACTTATTATTACAATTATGCCATTTACTTCTTAAATAAATATTTTCTTTTTGTGGTGTGACCCTTTAGGTTATCCATATTAAACCGGTTGTGAATAAATCAATTAGAACAATTCTAAGTTTATTTAAATAAATAAATTAAACTATTTAATTTATTTAAATAAATAATATTTATTCTACAATAAGGGTAAGCCCCTTAGTGATCAACAACTTTCCAGATAATATAGATTTCAACATTAATCACAAAAGAACCTTTTAGTGAATAGTTACGTACAATTTAATCCTTCTACTATACAATGTCCCAATTAAATATAAGACATGGATTTACTGTCAAGTCTTATTTTATTTAATTATATGTATTTCGATTCCCAAATGCACAACTCTAAATAATGCAAATTAGAAACTCCTTTCTAATTTCATTCTGCCTTGGCAAGGACTATTGAGTTGTCATTTATCGAATCACATAGGACATTCTCTCTATTTTACTAGACGAGGAAGATTCTTTGTTGATCATTCACCTATCTCCATGTACAACTTATTATACCCAATCATACCCTTTGATATACCCTAAAGGTCTTAAGGGACATGTGAAAGTATAACTCATCATACACAAGATACTATGATGATCTTAAGTCCAAGGATCACTTGTACTACTATCACTAGAGGAATTCCTATTGACAGGCGAGTAAAACTCCATTAGGTATTCCTTAGCGAGCCACGTTCAGTGAACTTATTCTCCAATAAGCACCTACATACTTGCTTTAGTGTCTCCACACAAAATGATTATGAGATCAATCATCCTCTTCTTAAGAGCAAGCAACGTATGTACTAATCTATCCGGATTCACTAATCCCCTTTTTAGTAATCCAACGATTAGGAACAATTTTAGTTTGTGAGCTATTTAGAATTTAGATCTCATTAGCATGATCACCATCATGATTCTAAACGCATTGCTCAAAACTATGGGTTTATCACATTTAATAAAACAGCACTATGTAGATAATATAAAATGCCTTTTAAGAAAATCAATTCTTTTATTAATAAATGAATAAGATTACAAAGTATATGCTACATTATATCAAATATGATTGGCTTGTGTGCATACTACTTTCAATCTCCCACTTGCACTAAAGTCAATCGCCTTGGTATCTAATACCCATCTTCTCTAAGTGACGATCAAACTGCTGTTGTGTTAAAGCTTTAGTAAATGGATCTGCAATGTTGTCTTGAGAGTCCACACACTCCAGGGTGACATCTCCTCTTTCAATGATCTCTCTAATCAAATGAAATCGTCGCAACACGTGTTTGGATTTCTGATGAGACCTGGGTTCCTTAGCCTGTGCAATAGCTCCGTTGTTGTCACAGAATAAAGGTAAGGCTCCTCTAATGCTAGGAACCACTCCAAGTTCAGTTATGAACTTCTTCATCCAAACAGCTTCCTTTGCAGCTTCACTTGCAGCTATGTACTCTGCCTCTGTCACTGAATCAGCAACTGTTTGCTGCTTGAAACTCTTCCAACTCACCGCGCCACCGTTTAAGGTAAACACATACCCTGAAACAGATTTGCTGTCATCTTGGTCTGTTTGAAAACTTGAGTCTGTATAGCCCTCTAGTTTCAATTCAGACCCACCGTAGACAAGAAATACATCCTTAGTTCTTCTCAAGTACTTTAGGATGTTTTTCACTGCCTTCAAGTGCTCTTCTCCTGGATTTGACTGATATCTGCTTGTTACACTAAGTGCATGAGCGAAATCTGGTCTAGTACATATCATACCGTACATGATAGATCCTATTGCTGAAGCATAAGGAATCTTACTCATTCGGTCTCTCTCCTCAGGTGTCTTTGGGGCTTGTTTCTTGGAGAGATGTATTTCATGGCTCATCGGCATGAGACCTCTCTTGGAATCTTCCATGCTAAACTTCTTTAGCATCAAGTCAATGCACTTTCCTTGGGTCAAGCCCAGCATCCTTTTAGATCTATCTCTATAGATCTTTATCCCCAAAATATAGGATGCCTCACCCAAGTCCTTCATGGAGAAGTGTTTAGATAACCAAATTTTGATCGACTGTAGCATAGGAACATCATTCCCTATCAGTAATATATCATCAACATATAATACAAGGAATGAAACAGCGCTCCCACTAACCTTCTGGTACACACAAGGTTCATCCTCATTTTTGATAAAATCAAACCTTTTGATTATCTCATCAAAACGGATGTTCCATCTTCGAGAAGCTTGCTTCAATCCATAAATGGATCGTTGTAGCTTACAGACTTGGTTTGTTCCAACTGTTGAAACAAAACCCTCTGGCTGTATCATATATACATTTTCCTCAAGCTCTCCATTGAGGAAGGCCGTTTTCACGTCCATTTGCCAGATCTCGTAGTCATAATAAGCTGCAATTACAAGCAAAATCCGAATGTGTGACACCCCCAAATTCAGGTACCAATACCTCGAATTTGGTGCTCACGATAAAATGCATCCATACACCTCTAAACAACATAAATCAACTAATGCAGAATAAAATAAACATATGTTGTTCATTACAAAAGGTTTACTACGGTCCCAAGGTCTACAACCTTAAATAAAATACATCGCAGAATACATTAATGATACAAAACTATTCCACGATTACACAACGGGATAGTATATATAACTATTCCTTAAGCTTTCCTTTGCCTTTGTCCGCTTTGGAACTCCCCGGCTTAACTGCAATAGGTTCATGATATAGCAAGGGTGAGCAACTACTTTGCTCAGCAAGTTTAAAAGCAAGAATGAAGATATATCATGAATAAATAAGAATAATAGCTGCATAGATCAACAATTCATGAACATTGATGAAATAGCTGAAATGACATAATCAAAGTCCAAAAGAATCAATGAATAATGATTATTTACTGCTGAGTGGTCCAACCGACCATGAACTTTTGGCCAAAGAGTCAATCATTCGACTAACTCTTTTAAAACCTGGCCCCGTCAGTTGTACTCGAGGGGATCAGCCTCTCGTACACCATGTATATGCATAACATTTAACTCTGACTGCATCGAATAACCGACACATTATAATCCCCTACATAAGGGTTGCTCTCTCAGTCCAAGAATCCGCACCAACAATCGGTTTGGATAGCTTTTAAAATAATAACCTATACATGTCTAACCGAAACAAATGGCGTAGACTATCTCCTTGAACAGTCCATGAATGAAATACTTAAACGTTTCACAATCCAACAATAGATAATGAATTCAAATGCATAAGCTGCGAATATCAATAATTATCTTGGAGGTGGAGTAATTGACAATAATTAGTCCACTAATATGATTCAAAAGTAATAACTCAATTTGAGTCATGAAATTTGCAACAATATACAACCTGTATAAAATATGAAACCTGCTCAAAATATAATTCGAGTAAGGTTAAGGAAAACTTGCCCAACACAAGGGTTAGACAAGCGTTAGGAAACTTGCCTGATGCGCTGCTACAATATTATAACACACGCTCCTTAATATCCTACACAATTAAGTACATATTTACATAACAATTAGTCACATACCAAATAATGGTTCAAAACGGATGCTGCATCATTAAAACACATTGATTGCAATTAGATTATACAATTTTCGCCTTAAGACAATACTAATTTGGTTGACATTTAATAAATAATTAAGCATTTAGGGCTTAACAAAATATGCTTAGTTAACGTGTCTAATCATTTAATACAAGGAAAAATATAAGTGTTGGACCATGCTGAAATGGGCTCATTAGGTCCGACCCGATCCGACCCGGTCTGACTAACCCGACCTGGACCGGACACGGAGCTGGCGCTGCAGCACCAAGCTCCAGCACTGGACCTCACGCTGCGGCGTGAGTCCCGTGTCTTCTCCATGACCGGGCTTCACGCTGCGGTGTGAGCCTTAAAGCTTGGACCTCACGCTGCGGCGCGACTCCCGGTTTTTCCCCACTTGCCCCTCGCTGCAGCGTGAGCTGCAGGGCATATGGGTGGCGCTGCGGCGCCATTCTGCAGTAGCCGGATTCTGGGTTTGTTTCCAGAACGCGACTCCGACCTCCGGCCACTCCAACCTCCATATCTCCTTCAATACACAAGCAATTTGGTCCATTTCGGACTCTATGGACTCCTAACTCATGGGGCTACAACATATCAAAAATGCAGAGCTACCCATTAACATTAACATGGTCAAATCCTAAGCCAAAGTGTAAAGTTCATACTCCGTTCTTCGAGTTCTTGACATGTTTTACAAGAATCATTACTACGAACTCGTTTTAACTCCTTTTTACTCCATTCCAACTAGGTTAGCTTCACAACCCATGGAACTACAACACCATAGCAACAAATAAAATTAACAAACACAAAATCATAGTTTTACAGTCCTCTAAAAAGTCCAAATGTCCAAGTTCATGCCAAAGTCCATTATTCTTGCTCCATTAAGCCAAGGTAAGGAATTCTTGTGTTTTTGTTCCGCTTTGATGTTATTAATGGCTTACATAGTCTCTTAACAACATTTACAAACAATCACAACAAACAAAAACACCAAGAATCGCCAAAAATCCGACCCACAAGCTGAAGAGCTCAAAACTAAGAAAAACTTGAAAAGTTTAACAAGAAATCGAATGGAAAGGATTTGGTTGATGTTTTACCTCTGTAAATCCTTCCTAGAGGTTAAGAAGCTTGGCTAGGCTTGATTTTGAAGGTCCTTCTTGCTTGGTTCCTCCACCCGTGCCCTCTTCTTCTTCCTCTTTCCTTTTCCGGTGAGTTCTTCCTCTTTTCCGGCGACTTCTTCCTCCTTTCCGGTGAGCTCTCTCTCTCTCTCTCTCTCTGCAGAATGGGTTTGAATGAAGAGCTGATGGATTGCAAAAGAGAATGAATGTTTGAATTTGGGAGGAGTGGAGTGAATTAGGGAGAAGTGGAAGAAAAATGAAAATGGGGTTGGTTGCTCAAGGAGCTTGCCGGCAACCTCCCTCTTGCTCAATTCTAATTGGTCCAAAATGAGGGATTGGTTCCCTCTTGGGGTAACAAGCCAAAACAAATACCCGAAAATACCAAAAATATATCCGAAAACTCTCACTTTTGTACCAAAATTGGTAAATAACTCTACCCAAAATTAGAATGGGTACTCCCATAATTATTGGGATGTATAAAAATAATTATTATGGGATTTGTCCATGTGACGCCCCCAAATCTCTACGCTCCCCTGTAGCAGACCTGGTGCTCACGTGGAACTATACAACTATAAATATTCAATAAAATATAACTTCTAGTTATCCAAGGTTCACAGTATCCCATAACAGGTACTAGTTCCGGCCAGAACGTTGTCTGTGTTTGGATACCCTCACTTAGATACATAGATTCATATCTTATGAATATCTCTTTCATATCAATATTCCCTATCTATCTGACATTCACAGTATTAATGATAAGATTGTCCATATAGGACTCTCAACATCATTTAGATACCCTCATTCAGATGTATAGTTCATATAGACACTGTATTTAACTTAGTACAACTATTCTAAAAAAATTTAAAGATCAGAGTATAACGCATTCTATAACATAAAGGATCATAATATATTACATCATATTTTGTTCGGTTACAACATTCGTTATACTAAGTTATTACACAACAAGTCTTTAAAAGACTTAAAGTATTCAACAATAACATTAAAGCTAATAAGCATGGCTTTTCCCCTTGTTAGTCCCAGACGTGCCAGGGATATCACTTACAGCTGCAAAAGAAGATATGCGCAAGAATGAGCTACAAATGCTCAGCAAGTTCATATAAAAATGTAAACACCATGTGTTTGATTTGAAAGGTGTCAATGATGTATAATTGATACTGAGGGTTCTGTACCGGAACCATATATTTCAAATTGTCCTGTCAGTCTTCAATGACTTAGAACCTCTTTGAGTTCGGATATCTGGTAGGTGATCAGCCTCACCAATATCCTAGGAGTATGCATATCATCCTACCACATTTTTGGTCAATTTAAGTTAATTGCCAATATTGGTCAATTCATTGAATTGCCAATTTAAACCTTATCTGAAGGTTTGTCGGACCACCTTCCATCTACGGTGTCCCTATTACTCAGTATAGATGTCGTACCAAAACAATTTGGTTTGACTCAACAATTTTAAGCTCAAACAATCAATAAATGATTTCATTTCTTAAGTTATGCTGAACAAGTAGCAATAACTTCACAATAATTGATAGCAAGACATAAATGAATTGCTTAATATAAATTGAGAAAAAGTTAGGACACTTGCCTTAGCGTAGCTCACTATAATTTTAGTACAATCGGTCAACGCACGTAGTCTACGTATACCAATAATAAGCGTTAGCACGTATATAAACATGTATCACGCTAATCTAAACAAGTTTCATTAAGGTTCGACGTTGATTCGGTATCTCGGTCGCATCCTTAATGGCTAAACACATAGATTGTTCGATGAAACTTCATTTGGAAGTCTAATTATTAGTCTAAATAATTTAATTAGTACTTCTAACATTTTTAGAAGCTTGGTATTATTTTTAAATAATTTTCAGAAGCTTGGAAGTAGTTTTAAATAATTTTACAAGCTTAGGAATATTTTTAAATGATTTAATTATCATTTAGAATAATTTTAAAACATTTAATATGTTATTTAAATAATTTATTTATCATTTAGAATATTTTTAGATATTTAAAATATTATTTAAATGATTTATTTATCATTTATAATATTTTTAGAAAGATAGAATATTATTTAAATGATTTATTTTATCATTAATAATATTTTTAGACTTTACTTTATCATTAAAATAATTTATTTATTACTTATAATAATTTTCAAAGCTTAATTTAATATTTAAATGATTTAATTATCATTTAAAATAATTTTTAAATACTTAATATATTATTTAAATGATTTATTTATCATTAATAATATTTAAATATTTAATATTTTATTTAATTATTATATATTATAATTTTATTTACCTTAATATCATTTTTAAATAATTAATATAATTATTTAATAATTTAATATCATTTTTAAATAATTAAAACAATTATTAAATGATTTTTCATAATTATTAATTATTATTTAATTAAATTAAATAACATTTCAGAATATATAAAAATATTAAAAATAATTTTTTTATAATTAAAAATGAATTTTCGGATTTATTTATTAATTATTAATAATTATTTAATATTTATTTATTATTTTATAATTTATTTAATTAATTTTTTTTTTATTTAATTTTATTAAAAATCCGTCGCTAAAGGGCTTTAGCGACGGTCTGCTTAGTTTCTTAGGTTTCTGGGTTGGTGTATGCATTTCGTCGCTAAAGGTGTTCTTCATGAAGAACACCTGGTCAACGCTGGTCAGGCTACTTTGATCTCAAATTAATCTCAGCTCGTTTGATGTTTGTGTTTGATTTTTGTTTGTTGTTATAGCCAACATGGCAGTGTACAACGACATAACAAATTCCATCTTAAAATATATCATAACATGCTAGCAATTTATGGTCAAACTACCCCGTTCATGACTGTTCTTGAGTTTCTGGGTAACCCAGAAACTCATCCAGTCATAACGGTCAACGTGGTTTGACCACTTATAGCTTTGATTCTGTGTTTGCTAAATGTGTTTTTATGATTCAAGATTGTAGTTTACATACCAAATAACATGTTTAAAACAAGAAACAACATATTAAATATCATCTAGGTCATTTCTGGGTTGATCAAAAGTCTTGTCAGACTCTGTCAGAATGTTCTTCATGTTTCTGGGTTACCCAGAAACAGTCTATCAGGGTTGGTCAATGGGTTTTGACCATCAATAACTTTCATCCTAGAGATAATTTAACCATGCTACAAGTCGGGCCTTAAAGCTAACATGGCATAGTACTGATTCAAACTTTAAAACACATCAAACAAACATTTTAAGCCGATCAAAAGCTCTGACAAAGTAGCTTGTCAGACTGTTCTTGACTGCCAAGAACAGTTTGCTATTTTGGCTTGATTTTCATACCTAGATGTTATGTAAACATGTTTTGACCGCCCAGATCACTTATTAACACATTAACAAGTATTCCTAAACATCTAAAACACAAAAATTTTCCAGGCTTGAAGATCAAACATAAATTAGGGTTTTGTGCACCTTTTTCTTCAAATTTTGATTTCTGGCTTCTGATTCCGAGCTTGTGATTGCTAGGGTTTGTTTAGGCTGGTTATGAGAGTGTATAGGCTTTGAAATTTCGTGCTTAGCTGACCAGCATCTCATTCTATTTATAGGATGGGAAATTAGGGTTTCCTAAACTAATTTCCAAACTTTGCTCCCAAAAATATCTAACTTCTGAACTTGTGCTGCTTGTAATCTGGTGTGACTCACCTACTTAAGCTAGATATTTATAAATATCTGATTTTGTGTTCCTATCTTCTTTTAATTGGTTTAAAAATTTGATTTTTGATTTATTTACTTACTAATTAAATTTGATTTTTGTTAATCATGATTAGGATGTTAATTTAGGATTAGTAATATCCTAATTATGTTTATATAACATAATTATGGTTTTAGATTTCATAAATTAGGGTTATTAAACCAAATTAGGGTTTTAGGGTTTCTAATTAGGGTTTAGGGCTTTTAATCCTACAATTAGGGTTTCAATCTTTCGTTTAGGGTTTAATTTAATCTAATTGATTCATAATTAATATTATGATTCATTATTTAAATCTTAATTATATTAATTAAGATTATTGTACAATACTTAAGGTTTTAATTGATCAATTCGAACAATTATCACCAATTAGGGTTTTCAAATTAGGGTTTCTATTTTAGTTTATCATTTCAAACCCTATTTAACTTATTTTAGAATTTTATCAATTAATATAATATTATATTAATGTTGAAGCACGACAAAGCACTTTGTCAATTCCAAGTACGACACAGCAGCTTACAAAAATAATTTACCGAAACGCTTCTCGGTAAATTTACCGGAAGCACGACAAATCATTTTGTCCGATTAAGCACGACACAGCTACTTGGCGAAAAATTTTTATTTGACCTAATTGTTTAATAAAATACACAATAACATAATACCAAGTCAGAACAAGAAATTTCATTTATTAAACACATAATTTACATATACAGATCTTATTAGGGTTCGGAATATTACATTCACCCCCACTAATAAGAATTTCGTCCTCGAAATTTACAGTGCAGTCTATGAAAATAAATGTGGGTAGTTATCTCGCATTTTACTCTCGAGCTCCCACGTAGCTTCCTCGATATTTTGATTTCTCCAGATAACCTTAACCGAAGGTATCTTTTTATTTCGCAAAATTTGTTCTTTCCTATCCACAATTTCAATAGGAATTTCTTCATACGATAAATCCTTCTCGATTTGAATGGGCTCATAATCAATAACGTGTTTATAATCAGGTTTGTACGGTCGTAACACGGACACATGAAACACGTTATGAATATGTTCTAGTTCAGGAGGTAGGGCTACCTCATAGGCTACCTCACCTATCCTTCTCAATATTTGAAATGGCCCAATAAATCTCGGACTCAATTTGCCTTTCTTGCCGAAACGTATTTTTCCTTTCCACGGAGATACTTTTAAGAATACGTGACTACCGACTTCGAAATCTTGTAACTTCCTGTGTTGATCAGCATATTTCTTCTGTCGATCTTGTGACGCTTGTAATCTTCCCCGTATAATTCGAACTACCTCCGCGGTTTGTTGCACTATTTCAGGTCCTAACATTTGTCGTTCTCCGACCTCGTCCCAACATAAAGGCGTTCTACATTTTCTTCCATACAAGGCTTCAAAAGGTGGCATCCCTATGCTGGCATGGTAACTATTGTTATATGCAAATTCTACCAAAGGTAATTGATCTTCCCAGCTTCCCTTGAAATCCATGATGCAAGAACGCAACATGTCTTCCAATGTTTGAATGGTTCTCTCACTCTGACCGTCAGTTTGTGGATGGTATGCTGTACTTAGTCTCAACTGAGTTCCTAAATTTTTCTGGAGACTTGTCCAAAAATTTGAAGTAAATCGTGGATCTCTGTCTGATACTATAGAAACAGGGACTCCATGTCTAGAAATAATTTCATTGATGTAAAGTCTGGCTAATTGGTCTAGACTGAAGTTGATTTTGATGGGTAGGAAATGAGCTGATTTGGTAAGACGATCTACAATTACCCAAATGGCATTGTGACCTTTCTGTGTGGTTGGAAGGCCAACTACAAAATCCATGGTAATATGCTCCCATTTCCACTCAGGAATTTCTAAGGGTTGTAATAATCCACTTGGTTTCTGATGTTCAGCTTTAACCCTTTGACACGTTAAACATTTGCTTACCCATTCTGCTACTTCTCTCTTCATGTTAGACCACCAAAAATGTTGGCTTAGGTCTTTATACATTTTTGTACTCCCTGGATGTACAGCGAATTTAGAATTATGGGCTTCATTCAGTATTTCGTCTTTTAACTCTTGTACTGAAGGTACCCAAATTCTATTTTCGTATCTTAGTACTCCATCCTTATCCATTCTAAACTTAACATGCTTTTCATGAGTCATTTCTGCCTTATACTTCTGACATTCTGCATCCGTTTCCTGTAGTCCTTTGACTTTATCCAATAAAGTCGAACTACCCTCCATGACAAATAACTTCTGGGTAGAGTTAACTGGAACTCTCACCTCAATCTCAAGTTTGTCAAACTCTTTTATCAGTACCTCGTTATTAGTCATCACATTCAATTTCTCCTGGTTCTTCCTACTTAATGCGTCTGCTACGACGTTGGCTTTCCCTGGATGATACAAGATCTCACAATCAAAATCTTTTATCAATTCTAGCCATCTTCTTTGTCTCATATTTAACTCCTTCTGTGTGAAAATATATTTTAGACTCTTGTGATCTGTGTATATTTCACACCTCTCTCCGTACAAATAATGCCTCCAAATCTTCAAGGCAAATACTACGGCGGCTAACTCAAGATCATGCGTAGGATACCTCTTCTCATAATCTTTGAGTTGTCTTGATGCATATGCAATCACTTTCCCATGTTGCATTAACACACACCCTAATCCCTTGTGTGATGCATCACTATAAACAACGAGGCCTCCTGTATCATCTGGTAAAGATAACACTGGTGCCATACTTAACCGTTTCTTCAACTCTTGGAAGCTCTCTTCACATTTGTCTGTCCAGACGTACTTCACCGTCTTTCGAGTCAAATTGGTTAGCGGGGTTGCTATCTTTGAAAAATCTTGTATAAAACGCCGATAATACCCTGCTAAACCGAGAAAACTTCTTACTTCTGTTGGAGTTGTTGGTTGTTCCCAATTTACAACCGCTTCTATCTTGGCTGGATCTACCGCTATTCCATTCTTGTCAATTACATGACCTAAGAACTGAACTCGTTCCAACCAAAATTCACATTTGGAAAACTTTGCATAAAGTTGTTCCTTGCGTAATATCTCCAATACGCTTCTTAAGTGTTCAGCATGCTCCTCTTTTGTTCTCGAGTATACTAAAATATCATCGATGAACACTACGACAAATTTGTCCAAGCATGGTTTAAACACTCTGTTCATTAAGTCCATGAATGCTGCCGGCGCATTTGTTAATCCAAAAGACATCACAAGAAACTCATAATGTCCGTAGCGTGTCCTAAACGCTGTCTTCGGCACATCTTCTTTTCTTACCTTTAATTGATGATAACCCGATCGTAGGTCGATCTTCGAAAAGTATTCGGCCCCTTTCAACTGGTCAAACAGATCATCAATTCGTGGTAAAGGATATTTGTTCTTTATTGTTAACTTATTTAATTCTCTATAATCAATGCACAACCTTAATGTTCCATCCTTCTTCTTTACAAACAACACCGGTGCTCCCCAAGGTGAAACACTTGGTTGTATGTACTTTTTATCTAGGAGTTCCTGTAGCTGTACAAGTAACTCTTTCAACTCTACTGGCGCCATTCTGTACGGTGCTTTTGAAACTGGCGCCGTACCAGGTGCTAGATCGATAACAAATTCGATCTCTCTATCCGGAGGTAAACCGGGTAAGTCATCTGGAAACACATCCGGAAATTCTCTAACTACAGGTATTTGCTCTAGCTTTACTCCTTCTTTTCGAGTATCTACTATATATGCCAAATAGCCTGTACAACCCTTCCTCAGCAATCTCTCTGCTTGCATTACTGTCAGACAGTGAGATCGTTTGGGTGAACAACCTCCTTTAAACACTACTTTTGACTTTGAATCAGTCACTAGATTCACCCGTTTCCGCTGGCAGTCAATTATTGCATTATAATTACCTAGCCAGTCCATGCCTAAGATTATATCAAATTCCCCTAGTTGTATGGGAATGAGGTTCACAAGGAACTTGTGTCCCTTAATCTCTACGGCACAATTCTTATATATGGTTTTGACGGGAATGATTTCATTGTTTGCGATTTCCACATTAAAAGGTGTGTCTAAATCTTCGCATGGCATTGACAATTTCTTAGCAAAGCTATTAGACACAAATGAACAAGTAGCACCAGAGTCGAACAACACATATGCATTTAAAGTGTCGATAGGGATGATACCTGTTACCACGTCTGGTGCAGCAACAACATCCCTTGTCGCCATATTAAACGTTCTTGCGGTTGGACGACCTGGACCTCCAGCTCCTGCTACTACCGGTTTGGGGTTATTGTTTGGGATTTGGTTTCCTCCCCCAGATTGGTTCCTATTCCTCGGGCAATACCTAGACACATGCCCCGTTGCACCACAAGTATAGCAGGTAACATTCGGGTTACCCTGACGAGTATTATCATTACTCTTTTTGGGACAGTTAGGGGAAAGATGTCCCTCTTGTCCACAATGGTAACAAGTAATTACCCTATGGCGACACACTCCCTGGTGATTCTTTCCACATGTGGCACAACGTACCACCCTATTATTATTGTTCTGGTTTCTATTGTTGTTGTTATTGTAATTGTTATTATTGTTGTAATTGTTACCTCTCCTCACAAAGTTTGTAGGAACAGTGGCATCCCACTTCCTCTTGTTATTGTTAGTACCCCCTGTACTAACTTCTCCTTTCAACTTTCCTCCCTCACTCAAACTTCTCTTTTCCTTATGAAATTTTATTAAAGCTTCATTCTCGTTTTCAGCTATAATAGCTTTCTCGAGAATTTCTGGAAAAGTTCTCACTTGAAATACTGATAATTTGCTACGAATTTGGGGTTTTAATCCCTCTTCGTATCTCCTAGTCTTTCTTGCCTCTGTATCAACCTGGTGTGGGGCAAATCTGGCTAATTCATTGAACTTGGCCGTATACTGGGATACAGTAAGTTCTCCTTGTTTCAATTCTAAGAATCGTACCTCCATACGATCCTTCATCGATTGGGGAAAATAATTTTCAAAGAATAATTCCTTAAACCTGGTCCAAGGAATTATATCCTCACCTGCACGAATTTTTGTATTTTCCCACCAATGATTTGCCTCACCCTTGAGGAAGAAGGTGGCAAAGATCGTCTTTTGATCTTCGCCAACGTTAGTTACCCGGAAAAACTTTTCTATCTCGGTAACCCATGTTTGCGCCTCAATTGGTTCCGCGGTTCCCTTAAATTCCGGTGGTCCAACAAGTTTAAAGTCCTTGAATATTGTACCCTGTGGATTAACTGGTGTGGGTTGAGGTGTTGGACGGTTTTGTAAGGTTTCTAAGAGGATATTTACTAATTGTTGTGTGGGATTTGGCTCGGTGGTTTCAGTTCGGGCTTGGGCTCTTCGTCCTGATGCCATGGTTCTAAAATAAATAAAAGCAAGTATAAATACAAAGATATGCTTACATAGAACTAACAATTTGATTATATAAACACAACTTGTATATAACATGCAACAACGATTACATAACCGACTAGTAGTTATACTACTACTAGTTATTACAAGGATTTCCTATTTTACAACTCAAAATTTTTGATATCGTACTAAGTACAACACATAAACTTAGACACTACTAAACTGCGCTATTACGCATCCCCTTATCAGCATCTCGTATCATGTGACCGACTACTGCTCTATCAATCATATATTCTTCCTTCGCCTCTTCCACCGGATACCTAAACACTCGTCGCTCTAGGCCATCAAATGCCGCCTTACTCTTCCTATCGGCTCTGTATGCCTGCATTTGTGCCTCCTGTTTCTCCCTCTGTGTGTCCTGAAGGAGTATCCTCAAACGCCGAGTTGTATCTCGCTCACTCTCCAATAATCCGGCCACTATGTTTGCACGAGAGTTAGCAGCTTCTAACCCTACTGTTGACTGCTGTACCAATTGAATAACTATCTCTTCGTGTCTTTCGACACTCATCATCTGGCCTGCTCCAATATCCTCCTCAGGATCAGGGTCTACTAACTGCCCATCTACCGGGTTCTCTGCCTCCTCTGCCTCTAAGATCTCCTCATCATGAATAAGCTCCTCCTCCTCTGGGTCTTCATCCTCTAAATCTAGTTCAGGGGTAGCTGGCTCGTAATCAGGCATCTCATCGGGCTCACTGTCGGATAACCATCCTATGTGTTGGTTTACTCCAGCCATCCTACAAAAGAATTTTAATTTATTTAGTATCTATGGGAAACAAATTTACACATAAGATAAAGCTTTTAAGATTATTTTATGTATCATTAAGTATTTTACGGACTCAAAGACTATATTCTAAGGTATTTCCTAACTACCTTAGAGCTATAATCTACAGCTCTGATACCAACCTGTGACGCCCCCAAATCTCTACGCTCCCCTGTAGCAGACCTGGTGCTCACGTGGAACTATACAACTATAAATATTCAATAAAATATAACTTCTAGTTATCCAAGGTTCACAGTATCCCATAACAGGTACTAGTTCCGGCCAGAACGTTGTCTGTGTTTGGATACCCTCACTTAGATACATAGATTCATATCTTATGAATATCTCTTTCATATCAATATTCCCTATCTATCTGACATTCACAGTATTAATGATAAGATTGTCCATATAGGACTCTCAACATCATTTAGATACCCTCATTCAGATGTATAGTTCATATAGACACTGTATTTAACTTAGTACAACTATTCTAAAAAAATTTAAAGATCAGAGTATAACGCATTCTATAACATAAAGGATCATAATATATTACATCATATTTTGTTCGGTTACAACATTCGTTATACTAAGTTATTACACAACAAGTCTTTAAAAGACTTAAAGTATTCAACAATAACATTAAAGCTAATAAGCATGGCTTTTCCCCTTGTTAGTCCCAGACGTGCCAGGGATATCACTTACAGCTGCAAAAGAAGATATGCGCAAGAATGAGCTACAAATGCTCAGCAAGTTCATATAAAAATGTAAACACCATGTGTTTGATTTGAAAGGTGTCAATGATGTATAATTGATACTGAGGGTTCTGTACCGGAACCATATATTTCAAATTGTCCTGTCAGTCTTCAATGACTTAGAACCTCTTTGAGTTCGGATATCTGGTAGGTGATCAGCCTCACCAATATCCTAGGAGTATGCATATCATCCTACCACATTTTTGGTCAATTTAAGTTAATTGCCAATATTGGTCAATTCATTGAATTGCCAATTTAAACCTTATCTGAAGGTTTGTCGGACCACCTTCCATCTACGGTGTCCCTATTACTCAGTATAGATGTCGTACCAAAACAATTTGGTTTGACTCAACAATTTTAAGCTCAAACAATCAATAAATGATTTCATTTCTTAAGTTATGCTGAACAAGTAGCAATAACTTCACAATAATTGATAGCAAGACATAAATGAATTGCTTAATATAAATTGAGAAAAAGTTAGGACACTTGCCTTAGCGTAGCTCACTATAATTTTAGTACAATCGGTCAACGCACGTAGTCTACGTATACCAATAATAAGCGTTAGCACGTATATAAACATGTATCACGCTAATCTAAACAAGTTTCATTAAGGTTCGACGTTGATTCGGTATCTCGGTCGCATCCTTAATGGCTAAACACATAGATTGTTCGATGAAACTTCATTTGGAAGTCTAATTATTAGTCTAAATAATTTAATTAGTACTTCTAACATTTTTAGAAGCTTGGTATTATTTTTAAATAATTTTCAGAAGCTTGGAAGTAGTTTTAAATAATTTTACAAGCTTAGGAATATTTTTAAATGATTTAATTATCATTTAGAATAATTTTAAAACATTTAATATGTTATTTAAATAATTTATTTATCATTTAGAATATTTTTAGATATTTAAAATATTATTTAAATGATTTATTTATCATTTATAATATTTTTAGAAAGATAGAATATTATTTAAATGATTTATTTTATCATTAATAATATTTTTAGACTTTACTTTATCATTAAAATAATTTATTTATTACTTATAATAATTTTCAAAACTTAATTTAATATTTAAATGATTTAATTATCATTTAAAATAATTTTTAAATACTTAATATATTATTTAAATGATTTATTTATCATTAATAATATTTAAATATTTAATATTTTATTTAATTATTATATATTATAATTTTATTTACCTTAATATCATTTTTAAATAATTAATATAATTATTTAATAATTTAATATCATTTTTAAATAATTAAAACAATTATTAAATGATTTTTCATAATTATTAATTATTATTTAATTAAATTAAATAATATTTCAGAATATATAAAAATATTAAAAATAATTTTTTTATAATTAAAAATGAATTTTCGGATTTATTTATTAATTATTAATAATTATTTAATATTTATTTATTATTTTATAATTTATTTAATTAATTTTTTTTTTATTTAATTTTATTAAAAATCCGTCGCTAAAGGGCTTTAGCGACGGTCTGCTTAGTTTCTTAGGTTTCTGGGTTGGTGTATGCATTTCGTCGCTAAAGGTGTTCTTCATGAAGAACACCTGGTCAACGCTGGTCAGGCTACTTTGATCTCAAATTAATCTCAGCTCGTTTGATGTTTGTGTTTGATTTTTGTTTGTTGTTATAGCCAACATGGCAGTGTACAACGACATAACAAATTCCATCTTAAAATATATCATAACATGCTAGCAATTTATGGTCAAACTACCCCGTTCATGACTGTTCTTGAGTTTCTGGGTAACCCAGAAACTCATCCAGTCATAACGGTCAACGTGGTTTGACCACTTATAGCTTTGATTCTGTGTTTGCTAAATGTGTTTTTATGATTCAAGATTGTAGTTTACATACCAAATAACATGTTTAAAACAAGAAACAACATATTAAATATCATCTAGGTCATTTCTGGGTTGATCAAAAGTCTTGTCAGACTCTGTCAGAATGTTCTTCATGTTTCTGGGTTACCCAGAAACAGTCTATCAGGGTTGGTCAATGGGTTTTGACCATCAATAACTTTCATCCTAGAGATAATTTAACCATGCTACAAGTCGGGCCTTAAAGCTAACATGGCATAGTACTGATTCAAACTTTAAAACACATCAAACAAACATTTTAAGCCGATCAAAAGCTCTGACAAAGTAGCTTGTCAGACTGTTCTTGACTGCCAAGAACAGTTTGCTATTTTGGCTTGATTTTCATACCTAGATGTTATGTAAACATGTTTTGACCGCCCAGATCACTTATTAACACATTAACAAGTATTCCTAAACATCTAAAACACAAAAATTTTCCAGGCTTGAAGATCAAACATAAATTAGGGTTTTGTGCACCTTTTTCTTCAAATTTTGATTTCTGGCTTCTGATTCCGAGCTTATGATTGCTAGGGTTTGTTTAGGCTGGTTATGAGAGTGTATAGGCTTTGAAATTTCGTGCTTAGCTGACCAGCATCTCATTCTATTTATAGGATGGGAAATTAGGGTTTCCTAAACTAATTTCCAAACTTTGCTCCCAAAAATATCTAACTTCTGAACTTGTGCTGCTTGTAATCTGGTGTGACTCACCTACTTAAGCTAGATATTTATAAATATCTGATTTTGTGTTCCTATCTTCTTTTAATTGGTTTAAAAATTTGATTTTTGATTTATTTACTTACTAATTAAATTTGATTTTTGTGAATCATGATTAGGATGTTAATTTAGGATTAGTAATATCCTAATTATGTTTATATAACATAATTATGGTTTTAGATTTCATAAATTAGGGTTATTAAACCAAATTAGGGTTTTAGGGTTTCTAATTAGGGTTTAGGGTTTTTAATCCTACAATTAGGGTTTCAATCTTTCGTTTATGGTTTAATTTAATCTTAATGATTCATAATTAATATTATGATTCATTATTTAAATCTTAATTATATTAATTAAGATTATTGTACAATACTTAAGGTTTTAATTGATCAATTCGAACAATTATCACCAATTAGGGTTTTCAAATTAGGGTTTCTATTTTAGTTTATCATTTCAAACCCTATTTAACTTATTTTAGAATTTTATCAATTAATATAATATTATATTAATGTTGAAGCACGACAAAGCACTTTGTCAATTCCAAGTACGACACAGCAGCTTACAAAAATAATTTACCGAAACGCTTCTCGGTAAATTTACCGGAAGCACGACAAATCATTTTGTCCGATTAAGCACGACACAGCTACTTGGCGAAAAATTTTTATTTGACCTAATTGTTTAATAAAATACACAATAACATAATACCAAGTCAGAACAAGAAATTTCATTTATTAAACACATAATTTACATATACAGATCTTATTAGGGTTCGGAATATTACATTCACCCCCACTAATAAGAATTTCGTCCTCGAAATTTACAGTGCAGTCTATGAAAATAAATGTGGGTAGTTATCTCGCATTTTACTCTCGAGCTCCCACGTAGCTTCCTCGATATTTTGATTTCTCCAGATAACCTTAACCGAAGGTATCTTTTTATTTCGCAAAATTTGTTCTTTCCTATCCACAATTTCAATAGGAATTTCTTCATACGATAAATCCTTCTCGATTTGAATGGGCTCATAATCAATAACGTGTTTATAATCAGGTTTGTACGGTCGTAACACGGACACATGAAACACGTTATGAATATGTTCTAGTTCAGGAGGTAGGGCTACCTCATAGGCTACCTCACCTATCCTTCTCAATATTTGAAATGGCCCAATAAATCTCGGACTCAATTTGCCTTTCTTGCCGAAACGTATTTTTCCTTTCCACGGAGATACTTTTAAGAATACGTGACTACCGACTTCGAAATCTTGTAACTTCCTGTGTTGATCAGCATATTTCTTCTGTCGATCTTGTGACGCTTGTAATCTTCCCCGTATAATTCGAACTACCTCCGCGGTTTGTTGCACTATTTCAGGTCCTAACATTTGTCGTTCTCCGACCTCGTCCCAACATAAAGGCGTTCTACATTTTCTTCCATACAAGGCTTCAAAAGGTGGCATCCCTATGCTGGCATGGTAACTATTGTTATATGCAAATTCTACCAAAGGTAATTGATCTTCCCAGCTTCCCTTGAAATCCATGATGCAAGAACGCAACATGTCTTCCAATGTTTGAATGGTTCTCTCACTCTGACCGTCAGTTTGTGGATGGTATGCTGTACTTAGTCTCAACTGAGTTCCTAAATTTTTCTGGAGACTTGTCCAAAAATTTGAAGTAAATCGTGGATCTCTGTCTGATACTATAGAAACAGGGACTCCATGTCTAGAAATAATTTCATTGATGTAAAGTCTGGCTAATTGGTCTAGACTGAAGTTGATTTTGATGGGTAGGAAATGAGCTGATTTGGTAAGACGATCTACAATTACCCAAATGGCATTGTGACCTTTCTGTGTGGTTGGAAGGCCAACTACAAAATCCATGGTAATATGCTCCCATTTCCACTCAGGAATTTCTAAGGGTTGTAATAATCCACTTGGTTTCTGATGTTCAGCTTTAACCCTTTGACACGTTAAACATTTGCTTACCCATTCTGCTACTTCTCTCTTCATGTTAGACCACCAAAAATGTTGGCTTAGGTCTTTATACATTTTTGTACTCCCTGGATGTACAGCGAATTTAGAATTATGGGCTTCATTCAGTATTTCGTCTTTTAACTCTTGTACTGAAGGTACCCAAATTCTATTTTCGTATCTTAGTACTCCATCCTTATCCATTCTAAACTTAACATGCTTTTCATGAGTCATTTCTGCCTTATACTTCTGACATTCTGCATCCGTTTCCTGTAGTCCTTTGACTTTATCCAATAAAGTCGAACTACCCTCCATGACAAATAACTTCTGGGTAGAGTTAACTGGAACTCTCACCTCAATCTCAAGTTTGTCAAACTCTTTTATCAGTACCTCGTTATTAGTCATCACATTCAATTTCTCCTGGTTCTTCCTACTTAATGCGTCTGCTACGACGTTGGCTTTCCCTGGATGATACAAGATCTCACAATCAAAATCTTTTATCAATTCTAGCCATCTTCTTTGTCTCATATTTAACTCCTTCTGTGTGAAAATATATTTTAGACTCTTGTGATCTGTGTATATTTCACACCTCTCTCCGTACAAATAATGCCTCCAAATCTTCAAGGCAAATACTACGGCGGCTAACTCAAGATCATGCGTAGGATACCTCTTCTCATAATCTTTGAGTTGTCTTGATGCATATGCAATCACTTTCCCATGTTGCATTAACACACACCCTAATCCCTTGTGTGATGCATCACTATAAACAACGAGGCCTCCTGTATCATCTGGTAAAGATAACACTGGTGTCATACTTAACCGTTTCTTCAACTCTTGGAAGCTCTCTTCACATTTGTCTGTCCAGACGTACTTCACCGTCTTTCCAGTCAAATTGGTTAGCGGGGTTGCTATCTTTGAAAAATCTTGTATAAAACGCCGATAATACCCTGCTAAACCGAGAAAACTTCTTACTTCTGTTGGAGTTGTTGGTTGTTCCCAATTTACAACCGCTTCTATCTTGGCTGGATCTACCGCTATTCCATTCTTGTCAATTACATGACCTAAGAACTGAACTCGTTCCAACCAAAATTCACATTTGGAAAACTTTGCATAAAGTTGTTCCTTGCGTAATATCTCCAATACGCTTCTTAAGTGTTCAGCATGCTCCTCTTTTGTTCTCGAGTATACTAAAATATCATCGATGAACACTACGACAAATTTGTCCAAGCATGGTTTAAACACTCTGTTCATTAAGTCCATGAATGCTGCCGGCGCATTTGTTAATCCAAAAGACATCACAAGAAACTCATAATGTCCGTAGCGTGTCCTAAACGCTGTCTTCGGCACATCTTCTTTTCTTACCTTTAATTGATGATAACCCGATCGTAGGTCGATCTTCGAAAAGTATTCGGCCCCTTTCAACTGGTCAAACAGATCATCAATTCGTGGTAAAGGATATTTGTTCTTTATTGTTAACTTATTTAATTCTCTATAATCAATGCACAACCTTAATGTTCCATCCTTCTTCTTTACAAACAACACCGGTGCTCCCCAAGGTGAAACACTTGGTTGTATGTACTTTTTATCTAGGAGTTCCTGTAGCTGTACAAGTAACTCTTTCAACTCTACTGGCGCCATTCTGTACGGTGCTTTTGAAACTGGCGCCGTACCAGGTGCTAGATCGATAACAAATTCGATCTCTCTATCCGGAGGTAAACCGGGTAAGTCATCTGGAAACACATCCGGAAATTCTCTAACTACAGGTATTTGCTCTAGCTTTACTCCTTCTTTTCGAGTATCTACTATATATGCCAAATAGCCTGTACAACCCTTCCTCAGCAATCTCTCTGCTTGCATTACTGTCAGACAGTGAGATCGTTTGGGTGAACAACCTCCTTTAAACACTACTTTTGACTTTGAATCAGTCACTAGATTCACCCGTTTCCGCTGGCAGTCAATTATTGCATTATAATTACCTAGCCAGTCCATGCCTAAGATTATATCAAATTCCCCTAGTTGTATGGGAATGAGGTTCACAAGGAACTTGTGTCCCTTAATCTCTACGGCACAATTCTTATATATGGTTTTGACGGGAATGATTTCATTGTTTGCGATTTCCACATTAAAAGGTATGTCTAAATCTTCGCATGGCATTGACAATTTCTTAGCAAAGCTATTAGACACAAATGAACAAGTAGCACCAGAGTCGAACAACACATATGCATTTAAAGTGTCGATAGGGATGATACCTGTTACCACGTCTGGTGCAGCAACAGCATCCCTTGTCGCCATATTAAACGTTCTTGCGGTTGGACGACCTGGACCTCCAGCTCCTGCTACTACCGGTTTGGGGTTATTGTTTGGGATTTGGTTTCCTCCCCCAGATTGGTTCCTATTCCTCGGGCAATACCTAGACACATGCCCCGTTGCACCACAAGTATAGCAGGTAACATTCGGGTTACCCTGACGAGTATTATCATTACTCTTTTTGGGACAGTTAGGGGAAAGATGTCCCTCTTGTCCACAATGGTAACAAGTAATTACCCTATGGCGACACACTCCCTGGTGATTCTTTCCACATGTGGCACAACGTACCACCCTATTATTATTGTTCTGGTTTCTATTGTTGTTGTTATTGTAATTGTTATTATTGTTGTAATTGTTACCTCTCCTCACAAAGTTTGTAGGAACAGTGGCATCCCACTTCCTCTTGTTATTGTTAGTACCCCCTGTACTAACTTCTCCTTTCAACTTTCCTCCCTCACTCAAACTTCTCTTTTCCTTATGAAATTTTATTAAAGCTTCATTCTCGTTTTCAGCTATAATAGCTTTCTCGAGAATTTCTGGAAAAGTTCTCACTTGAAATACTGATAATTTGCTACGAATTTGGGGTTTTAATCCCTCTTCGTATCTCCTAGTCTTTCTTGCCTCTGTATCAACCTGGTGTGGGGCAAATCTGGCTAATTCATTGAACTTGGCCGTATACTGGGATACAGTAAGTTCTCCTTGTTTCAATTCTAAGAATCGTACCTCCATACGATCCTTCATCGATTGGGGAAAATAATTTTCAAAGAATAATTCCTTAAACCTGGTCCAAGGAATTATATCCTCACCTGCACGAATTTTTGTATTTTCCCACCAATGATTTGCCTCACCCTTGAGGAAGAAGGTGGCAAAGATCGTCTTTTGATCTTCGCCAACGTTAGTTACCCGGAAAAAACTTTTCTATCTCGGTAACCCATGTTTGCGCCTCAATTGGTTCCGCGGTTCCCTTAAATTCCGGTGGTCCAACAAGTTTAAAGTCCTTGAATATTGTACCCTGTGGATTAACTGGTGTGGGTTGAGGTGTTGGACGGTTTTGTAAGGTTTCTAAGAGGATATTTACTAATTGTTGTGTGGGATTTGGCTCGGTGGTTTCAGTTCGGGCTTGGGCTCTTCGTCCTGATGCCATGGTTCTAAAATAAATAAAAGCAAGTATAAATACAAAGATATGCTTACATAGAACTAACAATTTGATTATATAAACACAACTTGTATATAACATGCAACAACGATTACATAACCGACTAGTAGTTATACTACTACTAGTTATTACAAGGATTTCCTATTTTACAACTCAAAATTTTTGATATCGTACTAAGTACAACACATAAACTTAGACACTACTAAACTGCGCTATTACGCATCCCCTTATCAGCATCTCGTATCATGTGACCGACTACTGCTCTATCAATCATATATTCTTCCTTCGCCTCTTCCACCGGATACCTAAACACTCGTCGCTCTAGGCCATCAAATGCCGCCTTACTCTTCCTATCGGCTCTGTATGCCTGCATTTGTGCCTCCTGTTTCTCCCTCTGTGTGTCCTGAAGGAGTATCCTCAAACGCCGAGTTGTATCTCGCTCACTCTCCAATAATCCGGCCACTATGTTTGCACGAGAGTTAGCAGCTTCTAACCCTACTGTTGACTGCTGTACCAATTGAATAACTATCTCTTCGTGTCTTTCGACACTCATCATCTGGCCTGCTCCAATATCCTCCTCAGGATCAGGGTCTACTAACTGCCCATCTACCGGGTTCTCTGCCTCCTCTGCCTCTAAGATCTCCTCATCATGAATAAGCTCCTCCTCCTCTGGGTCTTCATCCTCTAAATCTAGTTCAGGGGTAGCTGGCTCGTAATCAGGCATCTCATCGGGCTCACTGTCGGATAACCATCCTATGTGTTGGTTTACTCCAGCCATCCTACAAAAGAATTTTAATTTATTTAGTATCTATGGGAAACAAATTTACACATAAGATAAAGCTTTTAAGATTATTTTATGTATCATTAAGTATTTTACGGACTCAAAGACTATATTCTAAGGTATTTCCTAACTACCTTAGAGCTATAATCTACAGCTCTGATACCAACCTGTGACGCCCCCAAATCTCTACGCTCCCCTGTAGCAGACCTGGTGCTCACGTGGAACTATACAACTATAAATATTCAATAAAATATAACTTCTAGTTATCCAAGGTTCACAGTATCCCATAACAGGTACTAGTTCCGGCCAGAACGTTGTCTGTGTTTGGATACCCTCACTTAGATACATAGATTCATATCTTATGAATATCTCTTTCATATCAATATTCCCTATCTATCTGACATTCACAGTATTAATGATAAGATTGTCCATATAGGACTCTCAACATCATTTAGATACCCTCATTCAGATGTATAGTTCATATAGACACTGTATTTAACTTAGTACAACTATTCTAAAAAAATTTAAAGATCAGAGTATAACGCATTCTATAACATAAAGGATCATAATATATTACATCATATTTTGTTCGGTTACAACATTCGTTATACTAAGTTATTACACAACAAGTCTTTAAAAGACTTAAAGTATTCAACAATAACATTAAAGCTAATAAGCATGGCTTTTCCCCTTGTTAGTCCCAGACGTGCCAGGGATATCACTTACAGCTGCAAAAGAAGATATGCGCAAGAATGAGCTACAAATGCTCAGCAAGTTCATATAAAAATGTAAACACCATGTGTTTGATTTGAAAGGTGTCAATGATGTATAATTGATACTGAGGGTTCTGTACCGGAACCATATATTTCAAATTGTCCTGTCAGTCTTCAATGACTTAGAACCTCTTTGAGTTCGGATATCTGGTAGGTGATCAGCCTCACCAATATCCTAGGAGTATGCATATCATCCTACCACATTTTTGGTCAATTTAAGTTAATTGCCAATATTGGTCAATTCATTGAATTGCCAATTTAAACCTTATCTGAAGGTTTGTCGGACCACCTTCCATCTACGGTGTCCCTATTACTCAGTATAGATGTCGTACCAAAACAATTTGGTTTGACTCAACAATTTTAAGCTCAAACAATCAATAAATGATTTCATTTCTTAAGTTATGCTGAACAAGTAGCAATAACTTCACAATAATTGATAGCAAGACATAAATGAATTGCTTAATATAAATTGAGAAAAAGTTAGGACACTTGCCTTAGCGTAGCTCACTATAATTTTAGTACAATCGGTCAACGCACGTAGTCTACGTATACCAATAATAAGCGTTAGCACGTATATAAACATGTATCACGCTAATCTAAACAAGTTTCATTAAGGTTCGACGTTGATTCGGTATCTCGGTCGCATCCTTAATGGCTAAACACATAGATTGTTCGATGAAACTTCATTTGGAAGTCTAATTATTAGTCTAAATAATTTAATTAGTACTTCTAACATTTTTAGAAGCTTGGTATTATTTTTAAATAATTTTCAGAAGCTTGGAAGTAGTTTTAAATAATTTTACAAGCTTAGGAATATTTTTAAATGATTTAATTATCATTTAGAATAATTTTAAAACATTTAATATGTTATTTAAATAATTTATTTATCATTTAGAATATTTTTAGATATTTAAAATATTATTTAAATGATTTATTTATCATTTATAATATTTTTAGAAAGATAGAATATTATTTAAATGATTTATTTTATCATTAATAATATTTTTAGACTTTACTTTATCATTAAAATAATTTATTTATTACTTATAATAATTTTCAAAACTTAATTTAATATTTAAATGATTTAATTATCATTTAAAATAATTTTTAAATACTTAATATATTATTTAAATGATTTATTTATCATTAATAATATTTAAATATTTAATATTTTATTTAATTATTATATATTATAATTTTATTTACCTTAATATCATTTTTAAATAATTAATATAATTATTTAATAATTTAATATCATTTTTAAATAATTAAAACAATTATTAAATGATTTTTCATAATTATTAATTATTATTTAATTAAATTAAATAATATTTCAGAATATATAAAAATATTAAAAATAATTTTTTTATAATTAAAAATGAATTTTCGGATTTATTTATTAATTATTAATAATTATTTAATATTTATTTATTATTTTATAATTTATTTAATTAATTTTTTTTTTATTTAATTTTATTAAAAATCCGTCGCTAAAGGGCTTTAGCGACGGTCTGCTTAGTTTCTTAGGTTTCTGGGTTGGTGTATGCATTTCGTCGCTAAAGGTGTTCTTCATGAAGAACACCTGGTCAACGCTGGTCAGGCTACTTTGATCTCAAATTAATCTCAGCTCGTTTGATGTTTGTGTTTGATTTTTGTTTGTTGTTATAGCCAACATGGCAGTGTACAACGACATAACAAATTCCATCTTAAAATATATCATAACATGCTAGCAATTTATGGTCAAACTACCCCGTTCATGACTGTTCTTGAGTTTCTGGGTAACCCAGAAACTCATCCAGTCATAACGGTCAACGTGGTTTGACCACTTATAGCTTTGATTCTGTGTTTGCTAAATGTGTTTTTTATGATTCAAGATTGTAGTTTACATACCAAATAACATGTTTAAAACAAGAAACAACATATTAAATATCATCTAGGTCATTTCTGGGTTGATCAAAAGTCTTGTCAGACTCTGTCAGAATGTTCTTCATGTTTCTGGGTTACCCAGAAACAGTCTATCAGGGTTGGTCAATGGGTTTTGACCATCAATAACTTTCATCCTAGAGATAATTTAACCATGCTACAAGTCGGGCCTTAAAGCTAACATGGCATAGTACTGATTCAAACTTTAAAACACATCAAACAAACATTTTAAGCCGATCAAAAGCTCTGACAAAGTAGCTTGTCAGACTGTTCTTGACTGCCAAGAACAGTTTGCTATTTTGGCTTGATTTTCATACCTAGATGTTATGTAAACATGTTTTGACCGCCCAGATCACTTATTAACACATTAACAAGTATTCCTAAACATCTAAAACACAAAAATTTTCCAGGCTTGAAGATCAAACATAAATTAGGGTTTTGTGCACCTTTTTCTTCAAATTTTGATTTCTGGCTTCTGATTCTGAGCTTGTGATTGCTAGGGTTTGTTTAGGCTGGTTATGAGAGTGTATAGGCTTTGAAATTTCGTGCTTAGCTGACCAGCATCTTATTCTATTTATAGGATGGGAAATTAGGGTTTCCTAAACTAATTTCCAAACTTTGCTCCCAAAAATATCTAACTTCTGAACTTGTGCTGCTTGTAATCTGGTGTGACTCACCTACTTAAGCTAGATATTTATAAATATCTGATTTTGTGTTCCTATCTTCTTTTAATTGGTTTAAAAATTTGATTTTTGATTTATTTACTTACTAATTAAATTTGATTTTTGTTAATCATGATTACGATGTTAATTTAGGATTAGTAATATCCTAATTATGTTTATATAACATAATTATGGTTTTAGATTTCATAAATTAGGGTTATTAAACCAAATTAGGGTTTTAGGGTTTCTAATTAGGGTTTAGGGTTTTTAATCCTACAATTAGGGTTTCAATCTTTCGTTTAGGGTTTAATTTAATCTTAATGATTCATAATTAATATTATGATTCATTATTTAAATCTTAATTATATTAATTAAGATTATTGTACAATACTTAAGGTTTTAATTGATCAATTCGAACAATTATCACCAATTAGGGTTTTCAAATTAGGGTTTCTATTTTAGTTTATCATTTCAAACCCTATTTAACTTATTTTAGAATTTTATCAATTAATATAATATTATATTAATGTTGAAGCACGACAAAGCACTTTGTCAATTCCAAGTACGACACAGCAGCTTACAAAAATAATTTACCGAAACGCTTCTCGGTAAATTTACCGGAAGCACGACAAATCATTTTGTCCGATTAAGCACGACACAGCTACTTGGCGAAAAATTTTTATTTGACCTAATTGTTTAATAAAATACACAATAACATAATACCAAGTCAGAACAAGAAATTTCATTTATTAAACACATAATTTACATATACAGATCTTATTAGGGTTCGGAATATTACAGTCCATTTATTCGGAACACCCATATAACACATTTCGGATACGGATAAAATCACATATCAGCTCAAATAAAATTTCCGACACTTGGAAAAATTATTCGTACGCATACACGTATTTATGAAATTTATTAACATCGAAAAAGACACAAAAATGTTATGGCGTGAATAGTGCCTCGGGAAACGTGCCCCGTGAATAGTGATTTAGCGACGCTACGCGAAATCAATTATTCACTTAAAACAAAACTATAACACATAAAATTCATACATTCACATGATCTAGATTGTCACACAACCTTTAAACACGTAACACAAATATAATATTAATAAATTATAAAATATTCATTAATATTCAAAAATTCGAATTACAAGGAAATTTCAGAATTGTCGGTCGTTACAGAATGGACTTGAGCATAGCTACTGGTGAGAAGGTTTCATCATAGTCAACTCCTTGTCTTTGTTTGAAACCTTTTTGCAACCAATCGGGCCTTATAGGTCTCTACCTTGCCGTCCGCTCCAGTCTTTCTCTTAAAGACCCATTTACACCTAATAGGCTTAATGCCCTCAGGTGGTGAAACCAAAGTCCATACTTGGTTTTCATACATAGAGTCCATCTCGGATTTCATGGCTTCTAGCCATTTCTCTAAGTCTTCACTACTCATAGCCTCTCCGTAAGTCAATGGATCATCATCATCTATGGTGTGTACCTCATCATCATCCTCTATGATGAATCCATACCTTTCAGGTATCTTCGGTACTCTTCTAGATTTACGAATAGGTAATGGTATAGTAGGTTCTTCTACTTGGTCAGGTACCTGACTTTAATCCGTAGTATTTTGTGGTTCCTGAACTTCTTCAAGATATATCTTACTCCCACTGACCCCTTCGAGGATAAACTCTGTAGACACCCAAATTTTGCGTTCCCTGTACTAACCATGACAGGAGGGCAAAATCATCAATTGAACCAGCTTGCGGGAGCGAAGGAATGGGCACAAGTGCGAGCGCCCGACACCACCGCAATGTTTGGCGAGCAAAGCTGACGTGACAATAAGGCCATTTGAAACGGGCATCCCCGAATGAGGTGGCACATTTCCCGGAAATTCCTGGACTACAGAATACGAGCCTGTCAGCGAAAACCGACGTTACGGCACGAAAATCGAGACGTGGCACGAAAAACGAGAAAGTCAAACCGTCCAGCCGCAGATTGATCTGCGGCCAAATAGTGCGCCTTTTGAAAACACGGAACTCGAAACCAGGCGAGTGGAAGGCGGGCGGCCAGCCAACCTATTTCAAGCTCATTTTCGCTCAGCATACAGGGAGTTGGAGAGTTGAAGGTTTTTGGAAGAAAAAGGGATTCAACAGCAGCAAGGAGCACGGAAATTGAGAGGAAATAGCTAAGTTTTGCAACAAAAATAGGAAGAAAAGAGAGAAAAAAGAGAGGATTTATTTCTTTTGATTTTGATTGTATCAAATACACTCCTTATCCTATTTCAAATACACAAGTTCACATCCATTTGAGGTCATTTGCAAGGTGAAAATTCCTATTTGTTCTAGCAATTTATATCATATCATTTGGTTGAATTAAATGTAGTTATCATGAAATTTATGGTGGGATAATGGATTAGGGATTATTAGTGAGGGTTCCATTGGAACGAAATTTCCTCCTAATAACCCGAGGATATCCAATTGGTGAAATTTCTAGTTTGTTTATGATAATTTATTGGGTGTAATTAATTTAGATTGTCAATTTCGATTATCATGGTGTGTTAGGCAAACCCGTATTGGTTAGTTATGTAGTATTCATTTTGTGGGTATGTAATAATCTCGTGTGAGCCTAGGTATGCGACCCCGTGGTCCAAATCCGATGATGGACTTTTTGATGCATGTAATAGATTCAAGGTGCTCGTTTTTTGTAACATGTAATCATCGGGCCTTAAAACGATGTTAAGGCAAGAATCGGGTTTAAGGCCCCGTAGTAGTGGAACATGTGATTGTTGGCGTTCGGGGATGTTTTGATGGCTTACATGCCCATGAATAGCCCCGACGCGTGTTTATGCTTGATTAGATTTTGTGACACAAAAATGATTTCAAGGATTAAACGATGAAGATTTGTTTTATTAAAATCAAACAAGCTAGGTTATTAGAATCACAAGGTTAAAAATCGGAAGTGTTAATAAATGTCGATTCCTACTAAACGAGAAGGCCAAAGGAAATCATTTTCAACCATCACTAAAAATGGCTTTTATGAATGAACGAAATGTTTTATTAGACCTTTGTGCATAGGGTTAAGGATATCCTAGAAATTGCCCATCATTTTATGAAAGCAATGTATAGATTTCGATTCCTATTTTGACAAAGGTTTAAAAAATTTCTTGTTTTGCCAAAACAAACGCCTAATAAAATCTCATAGCTTTTGACAAATAAAATCCAACCTTTCGCACGAACAAAGGAGCTCTCTCGTATTAATGGAAACGACGTTCTAAACATTCCCGAAATAAAACACGATTTTTCATAAAAGCCAGATGTTTCACCTCACCACAATATTCACATAAGCACACACACACACACACACACACACCCGTACGTATACACATTTCATGAATCAAAGGATAAGAAAGTATCAAGATTGCGGTAACCGTGTTTCACGGAAGTCGGGGGGTGCCTAACACCTTCCCCTCGCTTAAGCAAGCCCCCGAACTCTATGAATCTCGGTTCGCAGACCAATTAATTCCACTACTAGAAAATTGATCTATAGCGACGAGATATAGCGACGGTCGGCACGGAACCGTCGCTATAGGATCCTATAGCGACGGCCATTTAGTGACCGTCGGTATATACACTTAAAGGTAGCCTATAGCGAGGGTCGTACTATGGCCGTCGGTATAGAGCTTATTTTAGCAGAGCCGCGCGGCCATACCTCCCAGTTTCCCCCAAATCAAGTCTCTCTCCTCTCTCACGCTTTTCCCCAAATCAGATTCCTCAAATCAAATTTTTCCCCCAAATCAAGTGCATCGTTCTCATCCTTTCTCGATCGCCATTTCTCAGTCGATTGTCTCATCCGAGAGAATAGTCCATCGGGTTGACGCCGCCGACAAGAGGCCTTCCGGTAGTGAAGCGTACGGCTGGAGGTGACACCTCTTTCACTTATAGTAATAAATAATAATAATTCTTCTTACTCTCATCTTAAGCCCTATATTCCATTTTTGTGATTGCTACTCCTAATATTTGGAGTCCGCACCCTCTTTTCACTCTAGGTAAGTAAGATTGTGTATATGCATTTGCTTATAACTTCTTATATTGTTGGAACTGTGTGTGTTTATTTATGTATAGATGCCTATTTGATTGTCTAAAGTTGATGACAACCACTTTCACACTTCTATTCAAGTACATAGAGATTGATTATAATTATAATTTATTTATTTTAGTCAATTACTGGATTCCATATTAAGGGTGTGTGTGTTTCCACCTACAACTGCAATTTGATTAGCTTAAATAATTATATCTAGTTTGGAGAAAATTTTATTTAGATTTATATATAATTAAAATTCTTGTCTTGTACATATGGCAGTGTAGTTTGGTTATTCAGTTAAACTGGTTTTTTCCGATGGGATATCCATATATGAGCAAGGCACATGATATTAACCCACTAGTACATATCAGTCCAAATTCTCTTCTACCCACCCATTTACAGGCCTAATTACCCCTTGTAGACCCAACTTTATAGCTAAATCAAATGTTTTAAAAGTAATTGAACTTAAATAAACCTCCGTTTCAAAAAAAGTAATGTTATTTATAAAATTTATAAATTTGAAGAAATATTTTTAAATTTATGTAGTGTTTTATTTAATGTTTTAGTTTAGCGATGATGATATAAATTATAATTATAAGTAAACTTGGTACACAATGTCATTTATCACTATAACCAAAAGAGAGGAGATTGTTTTTTGGTAAATTTTAATTTTTTTGATAAATTACTATCTTCAAGGAACTAATTCTTTTTCTTTTCTTTTTTCTAATACCCAAAATAAGTGAATAAACAAGCAATCATATCCTCCATTCATTCAAACTCCTAGATTAAATCAAAGTACAAATACCATCGACATAGTCGTCATTGCAAAACAAGAAACTAGATAAAGGTTTCAAGTATTCAAGCATTCTTTGGTCCACAAACTAATCTATTACCATTCCAAAAAGGGAGTTTGACCAGGGTAAAAGAAAGAAAGAACTAGAGTTTATGATGATTGCCTGGTGCATACATTAACCCTTGTTTACTTCACTTCCTACCAGGCACCTTAACTGCCTGTCTGTTCCTCTTCTTGACACCAGACTTGGTAACCTTAAGGCTTCTGTTGACAGCACTTAACCTTGCAAGGGCTGCCTTCTTCAAATCTGGCCTATAGTAATTATCAGCCACCTGCAATGCATAATTAATAGAATTAATACTTCATGATATGTTATTAAATTCACCCTGTACTCAATAGTAGTAACCAAATTGTTGGTTAACCAAGTAATAGTAAAATACGATGGAAAGTACCTCCAATAGTCTTTTCTTGCTTCGAGCATCCCACATGATCCACATAAGTATATGGTTACTTTATTCTCATAAGCGAGTGTTGTAGTATTGTGTTTCCTTTTTTTAAAGAGATTGTGATGAAAAGCACTAACCACAATCAATCCCCACATAGTTTAATATCATTCATATGGTTGTTCAATTTGAATTAGGGACATAATATTATGGATAAGAGGTGGATGGAATTACCAAGATATTCTAGAGAATATCTTGCAGGCCTAGAAAGATTTCTGGACTTTGGTTTCGAAAAAGTGGGCATGATAACGGGAAGAATTCCTTGTCCATGTAAGAATTGTGTGAATGGTCGATACCAGATTCGAGCTACTATTCGTGAACATTTGATTTGTGATGGATTTATGTTTGGCTACACGAATTGGGTGCATCATGGGGAAGATGAGATTGTCAAGGATGTGAACAGTGATGATGTTCATGGCGAACCATCACAATCCGAAGATGATCATCGAATGCCTGAGATGGTAAATAATATATTTAGGGATCATGGTATGGAATCGTCGGCTGAAGCTACAAAATATCAAAAGTACATGTCAGAGGCCAATCAACCTTTATACCCTGGATGTGAAACTGAGACTGTCCTTTCGTTCATTGTATGGCTTTTCAATCATAAAAATGTTAGCAAATGGACTGATGTCTCGTTTGACGGTTTGCTCCGTAAGTTCAAGTCATCATTTTCAGCATTTGCAAACTTGCCTGATAATTTTTATGAAATGAAGAAAATGGTTGGGAATTTGGGGTTTGGTTATGAGAAGATTGATGCATGCGAGAATGATTGTATGCTTTTTTGGAGGGAGAATGAAAAATTAGAGTCTTGTAACGTTTGCAAATCATTGAGGTGGAAGCAGAATGAGATGGTTGTACCAGATATAGCACAAAGAAATACAAATGCTAAGAGGAACAAAGTAGCTGTGAAGCAATTACGTTATTTGCCGTTAATTCCGAGATTGCAGAGGCTATTTATGTCTGTAGAAACTGCAAAATACATGACGTGGCATCATGTAAAACGGCGGAAAGATGGAGTGAATCGTCATCCAGCTGACTCTGCATGTTGGAAGCATTTGGATACAATGTACCCTACATTCTCTCAAGAACATCGAAATATAAGGCTCGGATTGTCCACTGATGGCATGAGTCCCTTTACCCATGGGTCACCGTATAGTATATGGCCAGTGACAGTTGTTGTCTATAACTTACCACCATGGATGTGTATGAAGCAGGAGTATTTTATCATGCCGTTGTTAATACCTGGACCAAACTCTCCATGTAATGATATTGACGTGTACATGCAACCTTTAATTGAGGAGTTGAAGATACTATGGAGTAATGGGGTTGAAACGTATGATGCATGTACCGGTACGAAGTTCCAAATGCGTGCTGCACTGTTGTGGACAATTAGTGATTTTCCAGCTCTTGCTATGTTGTCTGGTTGGAGCACTAAAGGTAAGTTGGCTTGTCCATCATGTCAAATGAGCACTCGTTCTCGTAGACTGCAAAGTAAGGAATGTTATATTGGGCATCGTTGTTTTTTGGAGTCGGGTCATAGTTATAGGTTTGATACACGGAGATTTAACGGAGAATGTGACCATAGTGAAGCTCCAGTGGTGCCATCAGGATTTGATATTCTTGAACAAGTTAATGCCATTAATGTCACTTTTGGAAAGACACCCACTAGTACGAAGACCATTCCTCATGACTCGAAACATAATTGGAGGAAGAAATCAATTTTCTTTGAATTGCCATATTGGAAGATACTTTTGTTGCGCCACAATCTAGATGGAATGCACATTGCCAAAAACATTTGTGATAGCTTGATTGGGA
Source organism: Aralia elata (assembly GCA_034770075.1). Lineage (NCBI taxonomy): Eukaryota > Viridiplantae > Streptophyta > Magnoliopsida > Apiales > Araliaceae > Aralia > Aralia elata. Next base: position 42,721,380 of record CM068387.1, on the reverse strand, counting down.
CATTGTTGAGTGTGCAAGGGAAGACAAAAGATAACTTAAAAGCACGATTGGACTTGATGGAAATGGGTATAAGGAGAGAGCTCCATCCAAGACCCGTGCAAGCAAGCGATTCAAAGTACCTTTTGCCGGCTGCAAGCTACTCAATGTCTAAGAAAGAAAGACATGATTTCTTACAAGTGTTAAAAAACGTTAAGGTACCTGATGGATATGCTTCAAATATTTCACGTTGTGTCAATTTGAAGGGGGGTTAAGATCTCAGGTCTTAAAAGCCACGATTGCCATATTTTAATGCAACAATTACTTCCAATAGCAATGCGAGGTACCAACTTGCCTCGACATGTCTGCTCAACGATAATTGAACTCTGTAACTACTTTAGAGAATTATGTTCCAATTATAACACATCGGAAGATTATGAACGGTTGAACAAGAAAATCCCGTTAATACTTTGCAAGCTTGAGATGGTCTTTCCTCCTGCTTTCTTTGATATAATGATACATTTGTGTGTCCACCTAGCTGAAGAGGCGAGGATAGCTGGAAATGTGAAATATCGACAAATGTGGGCTTTTGAAAGATACATGGGCAAGTTAAAAGGGTATATTCGCAACAGAAGTCGTCCAGAAGGGTCAATCGTAGAAGGGTATATTGCTGAAGAATGTGTTACATTTTGTTCAAGATATTTGAGTCAGAATAATGCTACATGGAATCGAGTTGGAAGAAATGAAGCTGGATACGAACAAGGTGAATCAAGTCTCTCTGTGTTCAGAAACATAGGTCGATTTCTTAATGCCCCAAAAGATGGTTCACTATGTGGCGATGATGTCAAGAGTGCACACCTGTATGTACTATTTAATTGTACAGAGGTTGAGACATATCTAAGGTGAGTAAATGAAGAATGAAATTTATTGTTCGAAATATTAAGTACTTTTGTTATATATCTATAACAATAAATAATTAATTGTTTTTGAAGCATTTGGCAAGATTCGTATATGTTACGACGTGGAAAACGTAAGCAAAAACCGACTCCAAGGGAAATTGACAATGCTAAGAAAAATGAATTTCCTGAATGGTTTAAGAATTATGTAAGTACTACAATATTATGTCATGAATACTTTTGTAATGGTTATTAAAAGTAAATTGATGGGATTTTGTTATATCGCTACCATTTTGTAGATGGAAACTGTGAATAATGATGTTTCTAAGGAAGTAAAAGCTCTTGCATTTGGCCCAAATTTGATAGGCCGGAGAGGAGATGGTTATTTGGTAAATGGGTATCGATTCCATACTACAAGTTGTGAGAGTAAGAGGAGAACACAAAATAGTGGGGTCTATGTGGTAGCAACTACTCGTGGATATTCCTCTGCTAGAGACCTAAATCCTAGGGAAGATGTAGTTGAATACTTTGGTATTTTGGAAGATGTTGTTGAATTGAATTATTATGGATCTGGCAAGGTTGTTCTATTCAAGTGTAAGTGGTATGACAGTTTAGCACGTGATAGAGGGGTCAAAACTGATGAATATGGCTTCACGCTTGTAAACTCTCAAAAGTTTGGTTCGACTGATGAGCCCTTTGTAATGCCATCTCAGGTTCAACAAATATTTTATGTTGATGATCAAAGGGATAATAATTGGCGTGTGGTTATACGAACAAAACCGAGAGATTTATGTGAAGATGCTGAAGTAGATTCTGATAGTGACGAGTTATCCAATTCCAATGAAGATTTAATCACTCCAGTTGCCGAAGTTGATATTGAAAACATAAATTGGGTTAGGAATGACATTGATGCTGAATTAGTTGAAAATGGACGAAAAAGACTTAGAAGTAGGCGGAAGACACGATCTGAAATTGATACTTCTCGTTCCAAAAGACGAATGGTTGTACATATTGTTGATGAAGATGAAGATGAGAATGGAGCCGAAGCCAAAGCCGAAGCCGAAGCCGAAGCCGAAGACGAAGACGAAGACGAAGGAGAAGAGGATGGTCTCCAAGATGAAGAGGATGAGGGTGATAGTGAGGAAAATGAAGATGAGGAAGAATGATAAAATGATAAACTATGGAATGGAATGGTTTTGTAACTTCTAACTCTTTGTTGGTTTTCTAACTCATATGTTACCCTTTTGTGGCATAATTTTTTTCCCATAAATGAGTCCTTTCTTTCGACATGTACACGTGTTTATTACATATGTAACTAGTCAAATCAACCCACTCCCCCTGGATCTCCATTAATACCTTTCTCTGTCTCAATCTGATCTTACTTATTTGTCATATGTGAATTGAAAAAGGGGATGGGGAGGGGGAGGGGGGCAATGCTGGAATTATAGGCACGGGATAATTGATTTGTTTATATAAGAGACCAACAACCCCATGAAACAAAGTCACAGTTTTTTCACAACAGTGTAGCAAACACACTAGTTTATGGAAAATATTGGAGTTAAGAACTTTAAAGTACCACAACAGTGTAGCAAACACACTAGTTTATGGAAAATATTGGAGTTAACACACTGTAGCTTGTGGGTAGTAGTACCCTGACCCTCCATTATTATGCATTATCATACTCCTACCCATTTGTGATTGAATTTCTACCAGTTTAGTAAATTAGTATGTTGCAGTCAGTTAATAGTGTTTCATTTTGTTTTGCAATACATTTTTCAGGCTGCTGAAATGGCTTCTAATAGAGCGTCTAGATCTCGGGCTAGCTGGTCCATTGACCCGGAAATTAATGAACATGACGATAATGGGATCCATGCAGAGGAGGAAACTACTCATGAGAATGCTGAAGGTATCATTTCATTCGTTATGTTTGTTTTCATTTAATTGATTGTTTGTTTGCAAGTGCTAAGATGGAAATGTTAACTCTATAGCGAAAAATAAATGTTACCTAATTGTTCCATGTAGGTGAGTGTACAATATTTTATGTAGGAGATCTTCTCATGTGTAGATTAAGTAAGAAGAAGTATAAGAACAAGGATTATGAAAAATGCATCATACTTAGAAAGTTTACTTATACAGCCAAGTAATTTTCACTGACTAAGGTTAGATATTAAACTGTACCTTGATGAACATGAAGATTTTGAACTGTATTTGCCACACAAATCTGGGGAGATTTGATGTTAATCGTACGAGAGGGATATGAGCATGGACTCACCTTGGACTTGAAAGAGAGCAACACTAGTTCATCTCTGGCCCAACGAGAGCTTACTTCCCGAACGGTGATTACGTAGCGGCAGAGAGCGGTAAACCGAAAGGAAAGACCGGTGGGTTTAATTTTATACTTTTCATCCATATTTACGGGTGTTGTTAACAAATAACAACTCCCCTATAAAATAATGCATTCCGTTACTGCGTTGGGCTGAATGTAGGTCCAAAGATGCAGATTTTGTAGGTTGAGTTAGTGAGCCCCAAGTTGTATGATTGTGATAGCGACGGTCATTCGGCCTGTAGCGACGGTCGGTGACCGTCGCTATAGATCAAATTTCTAGTAGTGTTCGGAGTCACATATGAGCCAGCGATTTATCAAAAACAAAAACTCGAATGAGTTGGTACATCCATTTCAAATATACCAACTGGCGACTCTGGTTAATTGGCTCATCATAAAAAACGATCTTTTCAAAACCCCGTCGACATTAATGCCGACCTTTTCCAAAAAATCATTTAATCAAGAGGCTAAAATTGGAAAAGACAAAAAAAGACAGACGAAGAGAAACCCGGCGTCAACAGCTGGCGACTCTGCTGGGGATCATTTGAGGGCTTAAGCCGCTTTCAAATCTTGATGCTATCTTATCCTTTAAAATTCATGAATATGTGTGTGTGTGCGATATTGTGATCTTTTGTACGTTTTGTTGTGTGAATGTGTGTTTTGTCCAATAAGCGAATATTTGAATGGAATTGCTTTACTTTTAAGTAATCATTTGCATACGGTGAGGACGATGAATGTGAATGTATGTTGAGAGAGTACCTCCTCCTGAGGCGAACCTGTCGGTTGCTTATTACTGGACTCGAAGGGGCTGCTCCCCGGAGATGGCTCAGGAAACGCACCACCCAAATCCACTCCAATCGAAAGGGCTCAGACGAGTAGATTGCGAAGATTTGGGGACCTTCATGCCGAAAAGCCCGTGAGAGTAACCCTAGGATAGGTCAGCCTCAGATTAACCCTACGCAGGAAAAGTTTCTTCATGCCTTTTTTACATTGCACACGTAAATGTCATGATCTCATTCATATATGCCTCCCTTTTGTCAAGAGAAATTACTAACCTCTATGTTTTACAGGGAACAGCTGGGGAGCTTAATAAAGCCATGTTTATCATTCGTCATTGCATTAGAGGACTACTAACTTTCTGTTTTACAGGGAAAGATTAAAAAACCCCAAAAACACAAAAGTTACAGCTTTAGCATGCATCCACATTTTTTTACTCCCCAAGACTAAACTTCGAACCTTGGTTTCTGTAGGATTGCTCCTCAAACCCGTTCGCAGTCTAAAAGGGCCCAAAACTCTATATCTGAAATGGCTGATATTCCATCTACCAATTCCGGTGCCATATCTAGGGAGGAATTTGATGACTTTAAGAAGCAGATGTTAGAAATGGCCATAATGCTAAAGGAGCAGTTGATGCCCAGACAGGAACCACCTAAGGAGGATCCACCTCAACTTAAGGGCGAGCCAGTCGTCGCAAAGGCCATCCAGTGATTACTATCCCGGAAGAGGGAGATACAGATGACCTGCGGAAGAAAATGAGACAAATGGAGGAAACCATCCAATCTATGAAGGGCATAGGGTCCCTCGGCAGGGTTAACTATTCAGATTTATGTGTCTTCCCCGGAGCCAGATACCTGGAGAAATTTAAAATCCCCGAGTTTGAAAAATACAATGGGAAGGGGGACCCCTACACACACTTGAAAATATACATTGGAGAACTCGGGTCTTATGCCGAGGACGAAGGGTTGAGAATGCAGCTGTTCCAGAAAAGCTTAACGGGGGAGGCAAGAATCTGGTATGCCCGCCTTGACAACGCCCGAATCCACAACTGGGAAGAATTGGCCCACACCTTCTTAAACCAATACAGCTTTCAGGCCCAGATGGACCCTGACAGGTACCAAATGACAAAAGTTAAGAAGCAACCTAGGGAATCCTTCAGGGAATATGCGCAACGATGGAGGGGTATGGCCGCACAGGTGAACCCCCCGATGAGCGAATCGGAGATGGTGATGACTTTTGTAGACATTCAAGAGGCACCGTATTATAAACGAGTCATCTCGGGGATTGGAAGACCCTTTGCTAAAATGATTAAACATGGAGAGATGGTAGATATGGGTTTGAAATCTGGCAAAATCCGGGATTTTACGGCCTTGGAAACTGCTGCCGAGCAAATACAGAATGGAAACTATGGCAGCACTTCCCGGAGGGTCCAAAAGAAGAAAGAAGAGGATGTTTCCCTCATCCTGTGGGGTCATCCAGAAAAACAGAAAGCCATCTTCCGGTACAGGCGCAGAGGGTAGGGCCATCCCGACAGCCCAACTTCACAGATCAAAGAGCAGAGGGGCGAAGGAGATATGAGGCCTCGCAAAATCGAGTATTCACCCCGCTCGGGGAGCCGCTTGAACGGGTATTAGTGGTATTAGTAGCCCAAAAGAAGATAGTTGGTTTGGCACCCCCGAGTGACCCAAAGGGTAGAAGGTTTGACCCGAGCAAGCGATGTGCATACCACTCCAGTTCCCCTGGCCATGATACACAGGACTGTTGGACGTTGAAGCATCGAATCCAAAACCTGATTGACAGTGGGGAAATTGTGGTGGAACAGCCAGACTCCCCGAATGTTAAGGCAAATCCCCTGTCAAGATATGATGGAGGGGGGGTCAATGCGACGGAGGCGAGTGAAGCTGGGGGGCCGCCAAGGTTGAACTATGTGCAGAAAATTGAGGAAATGATCAATGTGATACATGATCATGGGAGTGCACGGGGAACACCCATCAGGTTGATAGGGGTAAGTACGAATAGCACGGAGGGACCTGTCAAGTTGACGGCTCTGAGGCCCCTCATCCTTGCGGCAAGGCCGCAAATCCCTATCAGTAGTCTAAAGACGGTACCCTGGAATTATGGGGGGATGCCAGAGGAAGCGGCCAGTTGTGCTTCTGTGACGACAAAGGGGAACCCCTTATATCTTCTCGGGCGAGTCCTTGAGAGCCAAAAGAAGAAAAATGAAGAGATTTCTGAGGAAAGGGCCATAGAATTCTTGAAAAGGATGGATCACCCGGAAACAAGGGGGATCCAGATTTTAAATGAGGAGTCAACCCTAACATCAGTCATGGACTTGGTGTTGTCATCCAGTGAGCATTGCAAAACCCTGACGAAGGTTCTGGAGGAGGCATACGTGCCCAAGGAAATTAGCGAGGAAGGTTTCGGCCAGCTGGTGGGCCACCTATTGGAGAACGATGTAATATCCTTTACGGATGAGGACATACCCAAGGAGGGAAGGGGACACCGGAAACCGCTACATATTGCGATAATCTCCTCGGGTTACATCATGAATGGGGTGCTGATTGATGGAGGGTCGGCACTGAATATCTGTCCCCTCAGTACATTGCAGAAGATGAACATCAATACCAAGCGCCTACGGACCAGTCATGTGGTGGTGCGAGATTTCGATGGTTCCCGGAGGGATACAATTGGGGAGATTGAATTACCGGTAGAGATAAGACCTTGTACTTTTGACATCTCTTTCCAAGTCCTTGACATCGCGGCCAGTTATAACCTATTATTGGGGAGGCCGTGGATACACATGGCCGAGGCAGTTCCTTCCACGCTCCACCAACAAATCAAGCTAATCATCGATGGGAATTTGGTAACAATCTCGGCCGAATGTGATGACCCTTCTCCTCCCAGGAGTGGCCTACCAGTGATCAATGTGGATGAGTCGGCGGGACCTGCCAGCTTTCAAGCACTGGAGATTAGCACTCCCCACTATAGATGCCTGAGAGCTCCAGCTGTGAAACCTAGGGTCTCTCCAGAACTTACCTTCGTGGCAAAGGAAATGATGAAAATGAATTTCCAGCCTGGACAAGGACTGGGGAAGAGCAGTCAAGGAATCACCGAGCCCATCCAACTACCACAGCAGATAGGCAAAGCAGGATTGGGGTATCATGAAGGCATAGCACGGAGACACCGTCAGGGTGCGGCTCCGATTCGGATGGCCGGCCTTTTGGTGACCAAGGTTAACAGTGAGCAGGGGATTAGCGAGCCCGTGATTGAGTCTGGGGATGAAGAATTAACCCCCGTGAGTGATAGGTTGGCCAAAAGGGAAAGTTTCCTGCAGGAGGTCGCGAAAGAGTTTGAAACCAAGTCCTATATCCCCAGACAATCAACAAGCAGTAGGGAGGGGACGAATATTATCACACCACCGGGAGCCCAACAAGTTGTGCCTGTCATCGATTGGGCAGGGCTGATTATTCCTGGAGAGGATATGAAGGAGGACTCAGGCGACGTATCCGTAATCATCGGGGAAGTGTCCGATGTGAAGCCCCCTTTTATCCAGCGCATTTCATCTGACCTGACCGTCGACAACTGGACCATGAAACCAGTAATATCCAAACAAGGGTAAAACCCGACGTTAGGGTGGTAGACCCCAGAGGATGGGGGAATGAAGAAGTTTATTTTTGTTGTTGTTTTATTTTTGCATAATTATGTCGTTTCTTCGTGTTATTTGAAAATGCGATCGTCGTGAAAAATGATTTATATATGACAAGCATTTTGTTTCATGTCAGGTGTACCAATTTGAGTAATCCTTGCCTAACAAACGGTCCTTCAAATTTGAATGATGATTATGATTTTGACATTGAGCTGGATTTCGATTTAATGGGCATTGAACAAGACGAGACAGATTACGACGACGCGCCCGACGAGATCAAAGGATGGGTCGAGGATAAACCCAAACCCAACTTGGACCAAACCGTCACCATTGATATTGGAACCCCTGACAAGCCAAAAGAACTCAAGATAGGGACGGACCTTACCCCCAACCAAAAAGCCGAAATGACTGAGTTGCCAAAACAATATGAGGATGTCTTTGCCTGGTCTCATGAGGATATGATCGGATTGTCCACCGACATTGTGGTACACCGGTTACCCATCAAGGAGGGTTTCAGGCCTGTCAAGCAAAAATTAAGAAAGTTGAAACCGGAGTGGAGCTTAAAAGTAAAGGAAGAGATCATCAAGCAGTTCAGGGCAGGAATCATTATGGTGTCCACTTACCCGGAATGGCTGTCCAATGTAGTCCTAGTAGCTAAGCCTGGAGGAAAGGTGAAGGTATGTGTAGACTATAGAGATCTAAACAAGGCCAGTCTCAAGGATAACTTCCCGGTGCCTTTCATACACATCCTGGTGGATAACACCGCCCAGTACGAAATGTACTCTTTTGTGGATTGCTTCGCGGGATATCATCAGATAATGGTGGCGGAAGAAGATCGGGAAAAGACCGCATTCATCACCCCCTGGGGCACTTTCTGCTATCGACGATTGGCTTTTGGTCTCACGAATGCGGGGGCTACTAATCAGAGAGCCATGATGGCCCTGTTCCACGATATGATGCATAAGGAGATAGAGGTCTACGTGGATGACATTATTGTGAAATCAAAGGTAGAATATGATCATATAACCCATCTCAAAAAGCTATTCGATCGGCTCAGAAAGTATAATTTGAAACTCAATCCAGCCAAATGTGCTTTCGGAGTGCAGTCGGGTAAGCTCTTGGGATTCCTGGTCAGTGATCGGGGCATTGAGTTGGATCCAGCAAAGATTAAGGCCATTGTGGATATGCAGGCACCTCACACAGAGAAAGAGATAAGAGGGTTTCTTGGAAGAATAAACTTCATCAGCCGTTTCATATCCCACTTGACGACTACATGCGAGCCGATTTTCAAACTGTTAAGAAAAGGGGCTTCCCAATAATGGAGTGGGCAATGTCAGAAGGCTTTTCAGACCATTAAAAAGCAACTGACTGAGGCACCAGTGCTGGTACCCTCGAAGGATGGGATCCCTCTGTTTATGTATATATCGGTCAATGCCATCGCGATGGGATGTATGCTGGGACAGAAGAATGAGGTTGGTAAGGAGCAGGCCATCTATTACCTCAGCGAAAGATTTAGCCAGTGTGAACAAAATTACACTCCCATCGAGAAGACCTGTTGTGCTCTGGCCTGGGCTGCAGGGAGATTACAGCACTACCTCCATGGGCATACGACGTACCTGATATCAAGAATGGATCCCCTGAAATATATTTTTGAGAGGCCCATGCTTAATTGTCGATTGTCAAGATGGCAGTTAATCTTACAACAGTTCGAAATGGTGTACGTGACTCAAAAGGCCATGAAAGGGCAGGGAATTGCAGATCAGTTGGCGGAAACCCCGTCAGGAGGGATGGAGCCGTTAGAAACTCCTCTTTCGGGCGAGGATATATTTTGGGTATCACGCGAGAAATGTGATGACGAGGGACAGTTCTGGAAGCTGTATTTTAATGGTGCCATGAATGCCGAGGGGGCAGGAGTCGGAGCGGTCCTGGTCTCTATCATCGGAGAACAATACCCCGTGGCCACTAAACTGCATTTCAGCAATTCGAACAACACCGCTGAATACGAGGGATGTATCTTGGGACTCCGCTTGGCCCGCGACATGGGAGTAAAGAGACTAGCGGTGTTCGGGGATTCAGAATTGGTAATCAGACAGGCAATCGGGGTATACAACACTAAAGAGCTTCGGTTACTTCCATACCATCGTTGTGTTACCCAACTGATGCAAGAGTTCGAAGATATCACTTTCTGCCATATTCCCCGGGGACGGAATGACTTTGCCGATGCATTGGCAACTCTGGCTTCCTTAATCCACGTAATCAAGAAAAGGGACAGTCCACAGATTGAGATGGCCGTACGGAATGCCCCGGCATATGAGGAACATGTGGCAGTGTTATCAGGCGAGGTGGTGTTGACAAGGCAGCCCTGGTATCACGACATAAGGGAATATCTGAGAGATAGATCCATTCCCGACCAGGCGAGTCGAACTGAGAGGATGAGAATTCAAAAGATGGCGATGAAATTTTACCTGAGTGGGGATTCACTCTACAAAAGGGATGCTGGGTTGGGACTGTTGCAATGCGTAGATGAGACGCAGGCCCAAGAGATTATGAATGAAATCCATGGCGGAGTGTGTGGGCCACACATGAGTGGACCGATGCTGGCCAAAAAGATCTTGAGAACGGGGCATTATTGGTTAACACTGAAGGCCGATTGCGATGATCATGTCAAACGGTGTTATCAATGCCAGGCGCACGGCAATGTGATCCATATGCCTCCCAATGAACTGCACTGTATGACCTCCCTGTGGCCATTTTCAATGTGGGGAATGGATGTAATCGGACCAATAGAGCCCAAAGCAAGCAACGGACACCGATTCATTTTCGTCATGATCGATTACTTCACCAAGTGGGTAGAGGCAGCTTCCTTCCCCAAAGTAACTCAGGAGGTCATCGTCAGCTTCATTAGGAATAATGTCATTTGCCGATATGGGCAACCTGAGGTTTTGGTCTCCGAGAATGCCAAGAATTTAAACAACGCCCTCATGAAGGGACTGTGTGACCAGTTCAAGATCAAGCACCTCAATTCCGTCATTTACCGTCCTAAGATGAATGGGGCAGTGGAGGCTGCAAATAAGAACATCAAGAAGATCATGGCAAAAATGTCTGCTAATCATCGGGGATGGCCGGATCTGTTACCCCTCACCCTGCTGGCATACCGAACATCAACGCGTACTTCTACAGGGGCAACCCCTTACGCTTTGGTGTATGGAATGGAGGTTGTTCTACCAGTTGAGGTTGAGATGGAGTCCCTCAGAATAGTGATCGACGCTCAGATAGGCGAAGAGGATTGGATGCAAAGTCGATACGACCAATTGGCCCTAATTGATGAAAGGAGGGTGGCTACCGTTTGGCATGGTCAACTATATCAACAAAGGATCTCTTGATCATACGACAAAAAGATAAGACTTCGAAAGTTCAAGGAAAATGATTTGGTGTTGAAAAGAGTCATGCCTTGTCAAGACGAAGCCAAGGGGAAGTTTGCCCCGAACTGGGAAGGGCCATTTGTGATTAAGAAAGTGTTATCCGGAGGAGCCCTCATATTGCAAGAAATGGATGGTGAGGTATTTCCACAACCCCTCAATTCTGACTCGGTGAAGCGGTTCTACGCTTAAATCATCAGTTCCTTTTTTCCTTTGATAGCGAACTACGTAGGACCTGATCTCCCAACTTGTGGGGGTACGTAGGTAGCCATCATGGCGCGGTCCGATCCATAAAAAAAAAATAATCCTTTCCCTAACCAAAACCAATTTTCAATAGCCAGATAAAACCTTCCTACACCCTCAAAACCTTCCCGAAGCCAGCTGCCTAACCAGCTTCATCCTAAAGGACATAACCCTGACCCAACCAAATAGTTATCCAAAATCTGAGATTCAATCCGATGAAATCAAAAGGTGTACGGCAATATCTGTCAAATCTCCATCAAGACTTGAGAAGAGAAAGAAGGCGAAAGGTCAAAATCATGGTCAACTGGATAAAATGGGGATCCAATGAAAGGCAATGATACGACAAAAAGGGAAAATGACTAAATTTAAATGCATGTCTATATACATAAGTCATTTTATTACAAGATTTCTCTTTCGATAACTGATGAAACTAACATAGTCTATGCAGGAAATAAAATAATCTACAAATCTGAAACTAGCTGAAGCAGGATGGACAAAGTGGTGGATAGATCTGGAGCATCAGCATCTCCTGCAATCTGCTGCCCCATGATATCAATACGATCCAGTAAAGCAGTGGCTCGGCTGACAGTCCCAAAATGAGCATCTACGATTGCCCTGGTCTGAAATACAATGGTCTCTCTGTCAGCAATGGCAGCGTCTCTAGCCCGAATGGCATCATCTCTCTCGACAAGAGCGGCATCCCTCTCGGCCTCAGCAATAATCAAGGCCAGGCGGAGTCGGGTATCCTCAGTAACCCGACTTGGGGCAGAATCAGCTGAGATGGAGTGGTTGGTGGTATCCTCTGGGAAAATCACTCCAGAGTCATCTAAGGCCCCAGTCTGACTCAAACCAGCCGGATCCAAGTCTCCGCGCAACCACTGCACGTAAGCAAATGTCTGGATGTGACAGCTCTCACTATATTCGGCAAGGATCCTACAAGACCAAAGATCATATACCTGCAGTAGATCCCTCTCTGTCCGGGATGAGATAAGGAATCGGTAGGCGGCTGCACCCGCGAAAGGGTGTAAATCCTGTGTCTGATCAAACTGCCCCATAACCGCCAGGGGATGATAAGTCGTCACGCCCCTCAGGCCGGCAATAGGGATGAAATCCAGGGTGGGCACGTGAGTCAAGAAGCTCATAAAGGAGCAATAGCCCGAATAGACTAGGAGATGAAAGGGATCCTCGACGACCGACAAAAATGATATCCAGGAGGCCACATCAATACAGCTCACGGGACGAAACGAAAACTGCGTGGTTATGTCATGGCTGAAGCAAAACCCTTGGCAACGGAAATGGCCGATAGGACTAAGATGACTCATGAACCACACGTACAATAAGGTCGTGCTCCCTCTGAATACTCTGCCGCGGAAAGACTGGCAATAGGAGGCTGACATGTAGGTATCCGCCAATATCATGGAAAGAATGGTGTGATCCTCCTGAAGGGCTCGAACAACGGCGACAACCCGCATGTCCAACTGATCAAAACTGAGATGACACAGGCCATCAGAACGTCCACTCTCAAGGCATCCCAGCGCTCCTCGGACACGGAAAAATCACCGAGGAAAAGACGAAAACTGTCAGGTGAGCCAAATCGGTCAATCAAGAACTGAAGGGGAACCATATGGTCTGATGTGATCACCGGTAATAAGACAGCCCTCCGCAAACCGGTGAAAGTCAAGAATTGACGGCGCATGGAACCAACTGTAACCCTGGCACAAGGTCTATCCAAAGGCAAGCCGGTGAAACGAGCATACTCCTCGAGGGTGGGGGTCAGCTCTACCGTCCCTAACCTGAACACCTAACGGGCAGGCGCCCAATAGCTCAGAATACCATTCATAAAGCCCACTGGCACCTGAAAGGTTAATAAGGACCAAGAATGGCCCAAAAGACCATCTGCGATGACCCTGTCGGCCGGTAATAAACTGTCTAACCAGCGGAGGAAACTGCCAACCAACCCTGTGGAAGGAATGAAATCCAAACGTACCACGGCATCTGAGGACGACATCTGTGGAAAAATAGTATCAAAAAGACTGTACAGGGGTCATTTTCTATCCATAAATAAGAAAAGCATGCATCATACAGTTAATAATAAAGCAAATGAAGTTCATAGAGATAAAAGAGAAATAATGTGCATGAATAAATAAATGAGTTCAGTACATAGTGCATAAAATGAAAAATAAGTCTAAACAGGTACAGGTACAAAAGCCCTATCCTATCCTGATCTAAATAAAATCAATCTCATCTATAAAAGCGGGATCCTCAAACTGATCCCCTGGGGTTGTCGAAGTCGGAGGACCAAAATTCATGTCCGGAATGTAGGGCTGCGCTGTGGCATCAGACGAGCTCGGGCCCGCATCATAACCCGCACTGTCAGGATCGTAGGCATAAGCATCCTTTGGAGTCCGGCCCAACACTCAAAGATATAGAGACAACTGGTCTACCTGCCGGGTCAAGGTGGCGATCTGCTCAGCATGGGTAGGGCTCCGAACACAGGCTGCCCAGTCCGTCATCATCACTGAACGGGGGACCATATCCCCAAGGAAGAATGTGGCCCAGGTCTGAGGACCGATGGTGCGGGGCACCCACCAAGTACGGAAAGCATCACTCGTACTGGGACCCGTAGATAGCATCCGGCCGTCCTCCCCTGCAAGCATGATCTCTGAAGGCTGAGAATCCAGCGACCAGGAGGTAGTGAAAGGAAGGGAATGCGGGATGCGGATCTCTCTAGTAACGCATCTGAATGCGCGCTCCCCCAGATACATCACCCATCCTCCAACACTCTGAAAAGTGAGGCGACGGGTGGAAAGTGCGAACTCCGGGCCGGTAGGATACCCATCCGCGAACCCCACATCCAGATGCTCAGAAAGATAAGGCCTCCAGACGACCCCTGCAGCAGTGATCAGCTCCAGCTGGATGCGGCAATGGGCAAAGCTGCCAGACACTGGGACCTCCTCCAAGGTGCTGTGGTGCCATCGTCGACCCCGAGGATAGGTGTCCAAGCCGAGGGTAGTGACGGGCCTCAGACAAGGAAGACGCTCGTAGGCCCAGAACTGTTAAACAGAACAAGGCAGAGCATGAGTAACCAATAAAAGCAGAAAAGAGAAATGAAATGACGGGAAATGCAATAAGAAAAAGGAAGAAAAACCTCACCAGCAGGAAGTGATAGAATCCGAGCCAAGCATCTGTCTGGCCCTCCGAGCGTAGACGCATACCGTGGAGGAAATAGGCAAAGGTGAATGACCCCCAATCATAGTCACTAATACGGTCCACGTCTCTGACGGCTCCTACGACGCTGAAATAAATGGTGGAGGAGTTGTTCCCTAGGAAACAACCCCTCATAATGGTCAGGAACAAGCGTCGTAGCAGAATGTCCCGGGTGCCCTGATCCGCTGGAATAGGCAGTGCGTACAGACCCCCGACAGCATCGACAGCCAAAGCGCCGGATCGAATGCTACGGGCCTTAAAGACCCGGTCCTCAGCGGCGAAGCCCAGTAAAGCTCGGACCTCTGCTGGAGTGATGTCAAGATCCAGAGGGACCCGGGACCCGGTAAACTCTATGCCGGTAATATACCTCCAATCCCAAGGGGTCAGCACAACCTCGCAGTCAAGAAGGTGAAGAGACTGCGTTTGGTGGAACCAGCGCTCAGATAAGGCCCTCATGTAACCCTAGGGGCACTGGCGGGGAATGATGGTGAAGAAGTGACGAAAGCCCCAGGAGTCCACCACCGCCCGGTACTCGCTGTGCAGAGCTGTATAGAGGGAATATATGTTGAACCAGTTACCCCTCGGCTGAGTAAACTCGGGCACCTGGGACAATCACCAATGGGTCAGTCCAGATAAAAGGAGAATCGAGAAATTAAGAATGAAATGAGAATGGAATCGAATATACCTCATTAGCTACAAGAGATGCCGAGGGGTAACGACTGAGATCCCGACCCAAAAGATCGGGTATCTGCACAGGGGCGCCAGAAGGAGCCTGATGAGGAGATGGAGCCGGTATGCTGGAGGATGGCCCCTCTGCCGTGACCTCCAGAGGAACAGCCTCCTCAACGTCCGGATGATCAGGACGGATGACAGCCTCCGCCAAACGGCGAGCCTGATGGGTCCGAGGAGGGACAGGGGCAGGTGCAGCCCTACGACGGCGAACACCCGAGGTCCGTGACGCAGAAGAGCTACTAGGAGCATCGGGATCCATAGCTGGAACAGAACAGGCAAGGAGGAAGGTGAGTTCCCTTTTGAATTATGTCACGAATATTCTAAATTCCTACCCTCATCATATAATTAGTGCAGCATGATGCATGTTAAAAAAAAAAAAAAATATCGGCAGAGTTCCGTTTGTAAAATGGACATCCCAGGCATAAGCCAAACATATTTTTCATTAATCCAAGCCACAACAGATCAAAATTGCATTCATATGTGTAATTACAGCATGTAAAGGACCATAATGCGTGATTTTCTTTCAAAAAGGGAAAAACAGATATGTGGGACCGCATCATGAGCATAAAATAGGACTCACACAGTTGATACATAGCATGTATATACAATAATACATAGCATTGTAAAGCATACATTTCTATCTCTAACATGTAAATAGCCAAATGTATAGCAAAACATTGACGAAATTGAAAAGTGAACGGTCAAAGTGTTACCTGTAGCGCGTAGATCGATCCTACCGAAGCGGTTTTTGCAGAAAGGTTGGAAAACTCGACAAGAGGTCCTTGCAAACGAGCAAAATCGCAAGAATCTATGTGGGGTGCGAGGTTGAAAGTGACAGATCTAGAAGTGGCGAGCCGCTTAAGAAACCGATCTTGGTTCCCTTGCAGCCGTTTGATGTGTCTAGTGAAAATGAATTACGAGATGGGTGACCGGCGACGATACCCGGCCCCGACGAGACAATCGACCGGCGACGATAATCGGTGATTACGAGATGGATGTCCGGCGACGAAAACCGGCTCCGACAAGATAACCAACCGGCAACGATAACCGGGGGTTACGAGATGGGTGACCGGCGATGATACCCAGCCCCGACAAGACAATCGACCGGCGACGATAACCGGCGATTACGAGATGGATGTCCGGCGACGAAAACCGGCTCCGACAAGATAACCAACCGGCAACGATAACCGGGGGTTACGAGATGGGTGACCGGCGATGATACCCGGCCCCGACGAGACAATCAACCGGCGACGATAACCGGCGATTACAAGATGGATGTCCGGCGACGAAAACTGGCTCCGACAAGATAACCAACTGGCGACGATAACCGGGGGTTACGAGATGGGTGACCGGCGACGATACCCAGCCCCGACGAGACAATCGACCGGCGACGATAACCGGCGATTACAAGACGGATGTCCGGCGACGAAAACCGGCTCCGACAAGACAACCAACCGGCGACGATAACCGGGGGTTACGAGATGGGTGACCGGCGACGATACCCGGCCCCGACAAGACAATCGACCGGTGACGATAACTGGCGATTACGAGATGGATGTCCGGCGACAAAAACCGGCTCCAACAAGATAACCAACCGGCGACGATACCCGGGGGTTACGAGATGGGTGACCGGCGACGATACCCGGCCCCGACAAGACAATCGACCGGCGACGATAACCGGCGTTTACGAGATGGGTGACCGACGACGAAACCCGGCCCCGACAAGACGATCATCCGCATCGACACCCTTTTGTGAGTATTTTGCATCCATTGCATCTTAGGTTGCATCATAAATCACATGTGTTACATTGTCATCCTTGTGCATTGTCATTCATGCATCGAGTGTCTATTCTTTATCTTGTTCATTTCATTTAAACATTGCATGAACATGATAAAGAGGGGCAGCTGTAGACACCCAAATTTTGCGTTCCCTGTACTAACCATGACAGGAGGGCAAAATCGTCAATTAAACCAGCTTGCGGGAGCGAAGGAATGGGCATAAGTGCGAGCGCCCGACACCACCGCAATGTTTGGCGAGCAAAGCTGACGTGACAATAAGGCCATTCGAAACGGGCATCCCCGAATGAGGTGGCACGTTTCCCGAAAATTCCCGGACTACAGAATACGAGCCTGTCAGCGAAAACCGACGTTACGGCACGAAAATCGAGGCGTGGCACGAAACACAAGAAAGTCAAACCGTCCAGCAGCAGATTGATCTGCGGCCAAATAGTGCGCCTTTTGAAAATACGGAACTCGAAACACGGAACTCGAAACCAGGAGAGTGGAAGGCGGGCGGCTGGCTCTGGCTAGCCTATTTCAAGCTCATTTTCGCTCAGCATACAGGGAGTTGGAGAGTTGAAGGTTTTTGGAAAAAAAAGGGATTCAGCAGCAGCAAGGAGCACGGAAATTGAGAGGAAATAGCTAAGTTTTGCAACAAAAATAGGAAGAAAAGAGAGAAAAAAGAGAGGATTTATTTCTTTTGATTTTGATTGTATCAAATACACTCCTTATCCTATTTCAAATACACAAGTTCACATCCATTTGAGGTCATTTGCAAGGTGAAAATTCCTATTTGTTCTAGAAATTTGTATCATATCATTTGGTTGAATTAAATGTAGTTATCATGAAATTTATGGTGGGATAATGGATTAGGGATTATTAGTGAGGGTTCCATTGGAACGAAATTTTCTCCTCATAACCCGAAGATATCCAATTGGTGAAATTTCTAGTTTGTTTATGATAATTTATTGGGTGTAATTTATTTAGATTGTCAATTTCGATTATCATGGTGTGTTAGGCAAACCCGTATTGGTTAGTTATGTAGTATTCATTTTGTGGGTATGTAATAATCTCGTGTGAGCCTAGGTATGCGACCCCGTGGTCCAAATCCGATGATGGACTTTTTGATGCATGTAATAGATTCAAGGTGCTCGTTTTTTGTAACATGTAATCATCGGGCCTTAAAACGACGTTAAGGCGAGAATCGGGTTTAAGGCCCCGTAGTAGTGGAACATGTGATTGTTGGCGTTCGGGGATGTTTTGATGGCTTACATGCCCATGAATAGCCCCGACGCATGTTTATGCTTGATTAGATTTTGTGACACAAAAATGATTTCAAGGATTAAACGATGAAGATTTGTTTTATTAAAATCAAACAAGCTAGGTTATTAGAATCACGAGGTTAAAAATCGGAAGTGTTAATAAATGTCGATTCCTACTAAACGAGAAGGCCAAAGGAAATCATTTTCAACCATCACCAAAAATGGCTTTTATGAATGAACGAAATGTTTTATTAGACCTTTGTGCATAGGGTTAAGGATATCCAAGAAATTGCCCATCATTTTATGAAAGCAATGTATAGATTTCGATTCCTATTTTGACAAAGGTTTAAAAAATTTCTTGTTTTGCCAAAACAAACGCCTAATAAAATCTCATAGCTTTTGACAAATAAAATCCAACCTTTCGCACGAACAAAGGAGCTCTCTCGTATTAATGGAAACGACGTTCTAAACATTCCCGAAATAAAACATGATTTTTCATAAAAGCCAGATGTTTCACCTCACCACAATATTTACATAAGCACACACACACACACACACACACACACACACACGTACGTATACACATTTCATGAATCAAAGGATAGGAAAGTATCAAGATTGCGGTAACCGTGTTTCACGGAAGTCGGGGGGTGCCTAACACCTTCCCCTCGCTTAAGCAAGCCCCCGAACTCTATGAATCTCGGTTCGCAGACCAATTAATTCGGAGTCACATATGAGCCAGCGATTTATAAAAAACGAAAACTCGGATGAGTTGGTACATCCATTTCAAATATACCAACTGGCGACTCTGGTTAATTGGCTCATAATAAAAAACGATCTTTTCAAAACCCCGTCGACATTAATGCCGACCTTTTCCAAAAAATCATTTAATCAAGAGGCTAAAATTGGAAAAGACAAAAAAAGACAGACGAAGAGAAACCCGGCGTCGACAAACTCCTTTTCCAAGAAGGCAGCGTGTTTCGCTACAAACACCTTTTGATCAGTAAGATGATAGAAATAATATCCTAAACTTTCTTTAGGATATCCCACAAATCTACACTTGTCGGATCTAGTCTTCAGCTTATCATGTTCAAACCTTTTGACATAAGCTGGACAACCCCAAGTCTTAACATGCTTAAGACTAGGTTTCCTCCCTGTCCATATCTCATATGGGGTCTTTGGGACGGATTTGGTAGGTACCTTGTTAAGTAGGTATGCAGCCGATTCTAGGGCATAACCCCAAAAGGATACTAGAAGGTCGGTAAAACTCATCATGGAACGAACCATGTCCAACAACGTTAGATTTCTCCTTTCAGATACACCATTCAATTGTGGCGTCCCTTGTGGAGTCCATTGTGAGATTATACCATTTTCTTTGAGACAATTGAGAAACTCATTAGTCAACTATTCCCCTCCTCGATCCGATCGAAGAATCTTAATACTCTTACCATTTTGCTTCTCTACTTCACTTCTGAATTCTTTGAACTTTTCAAACGATTCAGATTTGTATTTCATTAAATACACATATCCAAATCTAGAATGATCATCAGTGAAAGTAATAAAATAAGAATACCCTCCTCGTGCATTCGTTGTCATAGGTCCACATACGTCTGTGTGTACCAACGCTAACAACTCTGTAATATTTCTCCTTTTCCAGTAAAAGGAGATTTAGTCATTTTACCCATGAGACAAGATTCACAAGTCGGATATGATTCGTAATCAGATAGCTCTAAAAGCCCATCTTTATACAACTTGGATAATCTTATTTAATTGATATAACCGAGTCTACAACGCCACATAAAGGTATAATTAATATCATCTCTTTTTCTTTTCTTAGTTTGTTCAATTTGAAGTATATTTTCATGCAAGTCAAGTATGTAAAGTCTATTTAGTAGGTTCCCAACACCATATAAAACATTTTTATTATAAATAGAACAACTGTTGTTCTTTATTATAATATCAAAACCATCCATATCCAATACGAAAATTGAAATAATGTTTCTAATGAGTGTCGGAACATAATAACAATTATTTAAACAAATGAACTTGCCCGAAGGCAGTGCTAAACAATAAGTCCCTACAGCTAATGCAGCAACCTTTGCTCCATTTCCCACTCGTAGGACGACTTCATCCTTGTTCAGCTTTCTACTTCTGCTTAGTCCCTGCATATTTTTACGTATGTGAGAACTACAGCCGGTATCCAATACCCAAGTAGAATTTTGACTTTCAGAAAAATTAATTTCAATCATGAACAAACCTAGATCGGAAGTTGAAGCTTCTCCAAGCTTCTTTTGGTCCACAAGATACTCCTTGTAGTTCCTTTTCCAGTGTCCCAGCTTATTGCAATGGTAGCAAATTCCTTTGCTATCTGGATCAGGTTTCTTTTTATCCTTTCTCTTTGCCTTGCCCTTAGCCTTCTTGTTTTTCTTCTTTTCAGAAGATAACTTAGGCCTCTTCCTTTTCTTGGAAGAATCATCCACTAGTAAGACTTGGTTCTTGTTGGATTAGAAGTGACCTTCAGCAGTTTTTAGCATGTTAAATAACTCGGGCAAGCTGACGTCCAACTTATTCATGTGAAAATTCACAACAAATTGTGAGAAGGTGTCCGGGAGTGACTGCAAGATCAAATCTTGCCTTAACTCCCCATCCATCATGAACCCAAGTTGTCCAAGTTGTTCAATCAGATTGATCATCTTAAGGACATGAGTCTCAAGAGCAGTGCCCTCGGTCATACGAGATCGGAAGAGCTCCTTAGATATCTGATATCTAGCAGTCCTACTTTCCTCACCATACAACTCTTTGAGGTGAAGCAATATAGTAGGAGCATCCATAGTTTCATACTGACGCTGAAGCTCATTACTCATGGATGCGAACATGATGCATTAAGCCAAGATTGCATCATCTTGCCACTTTCTGAAAGTAGCAATCTCTTCCTCAGAGGTTGTTTTTGCAATATTTGCAGGGACTGGCGAATTTAGGACATAAGAAATCTTTTCAGTAGTGAGAACAATTCTCAGATTCCTTAACCAGTCCGTGTAATTTGGTCCGGTTAGTTTTTTAGCATTAAGTATGCTACGCAGTGATAGTGAGTTTGACATTTTTAAATTCTACATGTGAAATAGACAACATTTTAGCATATATTCATTTAATTAATTACCAAAATAAATTAAGTCTTTATTTTAAATTGGTATCTCCCACTATTTTCATCAAACTATATTACCCTCAATATATAGTTCGACAAATCTAATTAAAGATTTGCTAGTGAGATTAAGGATCCCATTTCAAATGTATATAGCCTTGTGTGTGCACAACAAACTATATATAAATAAATAGGTAGACAACTATTGGCAATTACATCACTATGTAACTCCTTGTATTTTGCCTCTTAAATTATAATGGTCAAGTGTGTGCACATCCGAACTAAAATAATCTAAGTTAAGTCCATCCTAGCACTTCCATATATTCAAAAGAAAAATACTGTCCTTGTGGTGACACAAAAAAACAGCATCGTTCAGTCTATTTATAAGCATCAAATGTGATAAAACAACATCTTAAATGTTTAATACTCGTCTTGTGTGTGCACAACAAACTCATATTAAATATTTAATACTCTATTATTTTACCATGCTAGAAAGCGACGTTCGATATTCCAAATATCTTTGAACGCTTAGGACTTAATATGATTTCTTTAAGGGGTTTGTTATTATTAGTCTCATCTTGTTTAGCGCGCATGCACATATATATATATATATATATAAAATATGCGTCATATTATTTAACATGCGAAGCATGTTGGATAATATATAATATATATAGTAAGCATGCACATATAGAATATTATATTCTACCCGGACTGATTATGGACTTTTATTCTAGTTTGGTTTACTAGAGCCACCAAGTGAACCAAAAGGTCAAACCTAGGGTGCAAGAATAAAATTTTAAATATAACTATTACATTTAAACCCGGGCTCCATTACAAACGGGTCTTCATGCGCTCCTTGCTCATTTGTCTCCAATTCTTCAAAATTAATTCTAAATAGTCCTATTATAAAAACTATTTACAACAAATAGAAACCTTGATCAACAGTCAAGGGGAAGTACATAGGAGGGAGATAGAATTTACATTAAGAAAAATTAGAGAAGATGAGGTACGCAGACCCCATTTATAAAAACTCATACATTCAAGCATCCACTAAAATAAATCCAATCACACATTGGTCAAGAGTCCATAATCAACCCCTATTTATTATCATACATATCTCTATATGTATCAATAAATAACATTCATCCCATGAATAATAAAATCATTCCATATATGCATTGATATCAACTAATGGGCAAAAGTTTTGCTAATATTTAGTTTTGAAACAAAATAAACTCTTTTATTTTAATCAAAAATCAAATCCAAATTAAACTCCTTTAATTTTAGCAATCTGAAATCCTATTCCAGATAAAATAAACATCTTTATTTTAAACTTTTATCAATTAAATAAACTATTTATGTTAATTGAGAAAAATAAAAAAATTTCAAAGTCTGCACACCAGAGCGGCCGCGCTCCAAATTGAACTAGGAGTGGCGCGGCCGCGCTGCACCCCCATAAATGTTTTCTGGGTTAGGGCGCGGCCGCGCTCCAGAATGAACTGGAAGCGGCGCGGCCGCGCCGCGACACAGATTCAGAAAAAAAATTTTCCAACCCAAAAATCCGATCGTATCGCATATCAATTCATACATGGAATTATCAAAATCAATAATTAACACAAGGATTAGGCTCTGATACCATTGTTAGGTTTGTATATAACACAAGCATGCAATCAAATTGTGACAACCTGAAAATTTATGAGACTTATAAATAAGATCTCAAATAAATAAATAAAGGTTTAAAGAATAAAACCTAGATTGGAAGCAGATGAATAGTTAAAATTTTCAAAAAAACCTATATGGTTTGATATTTAAAAGAATGTAAAGAGAATTAAATGTGAACAATAGAAAGGTTGAAGAGTAAGATTACTAAATGATATATATGACAAGCCATATCATAAAGGCTTATTGAATGCAGTAAACTGTATTAAGAGATTTTATTTAGACATTAAATTAAATGTCTAGCCAAATATATGAAAGTCATGGTTAAACTATGTTATATAAGATTTTATTGCATAAGTGGGTATTAACTATACAATATGTGATTTTGGTGTATAATAAATATTATATGTACGTAAATTATAGGAGCAATTTATTACAAGGAGTTATTTTAAAATAAGTAAGTTAAAATAATTTATAATATTAAATTATTTTAATGTGGTAAATTGGTGGCATTAAATATACTTAATGTATAACCACCATTTTATTGAATAAATCATATATTTCATTATTGAGTGTAATATACGCATGCTTTTAATGTAATAAATATATTATTATATTTATTACAGTTAAATTATTGAAAACAATTTATAGAAGGAACGAGAAAATAATTAGTTTAAGTATGCAAGAATTATTGTATACTTTAAATAAACGTTATTAAAATAACTTCTAGCATTGAATTATTTTAATAAAGAGCGATTATTATTTTAATTATATATGTAAATAAATTGATATAAACAATTTATAATGTGAGAAAATAAATTTATTATTTATTTTCTATATGTGATATATGATCATGCGCAGTATATTGAATTGTTGCGAGGTAATAAATATATATCTATATGTATATATTTATTACGCGAGGAAATAACGTGTTAAAAATAATTTGTGTAACAAAGTGAAAGAGGCAGTTTAAGTGTATATAATAATTTATATACTTTACCCAAGAAAATTAAAAAAAAAATTCTTGTATGGAATTATTTTAGCGAGACAAGGAGTTATATTTTTAGTATAATATCTTAAGTGAATGAGTAATTTCTTTTGTATGGTAAATTATGCTTAACGCATTTATTTTGCATATATAAAATGAGAATGTAATAAAAACATTTTTTATGTTATGTTTTTATTTTGAAATACATAATTTATATATTAATGATTTTATATATATATATATATATATATATATATATATATATATTTTATATATTTCCAAGAGGTAAAGGAGTTATTTAATATACTAAGTCAAATTTGGAATTTCCTTTATAAACCCTCACTGTTGAAAGATTAGGGAGCAAGCCAGATTTCTTCCTTACATGCCGTGAGTGAGAGAGAGAGAGAGAGTAGGGAGCAAGAAATTTTCATGGAGGCCAAGGAAGGGAGGCCATCATCTCTTCTATTTAAGCTAGCAAACTAATCTTCTTCTCCTCTCTTAGCCAATTCTCTCTCTAAGCCCTAGAAACAAGGAAGCTGTGAATTCTCAACTTTTCAATTCTAAGTGAAGTCGAGCTTAAACCGAAAATTGAAGCTTGGGAGGCATTGGAAACTCTAATTCACCGCTCAAGAGGTATAGAATCGCATTCAATTTTGAATTCTAGTAATAATTCATGAAATTTTGCTTAAATGATTAGAAAGTTGAATTTTTGAACAAAAGTTGGTTAGATTGTGAATTTAGACTAAAAGTCCATGTGTTAAATCTAGTTTTGATCCTCGGATATCTAATGTACTATAAGAATTGGAATTGAATCAAGAAATGAGAAATTTGGAAAGTTAGTAAGCTATATAGTGTAAATATTAGCTTATGTATCGATGAAAAGTGAAATTAGAGCTTTGGAGACTAGGTTGATTTGTGTGGAGTAATAAGGATACGCATTACGAGGTATACGAGGGTAAAATGCGAAGAAATCGGATAAATTCGATAATATACGCGTTATACGCGATAAATGGCCATAAAGGGTAAAAATGGTAAAAACTTGGAATTTGATGAAGCCGATACTTTAAACGAGTCTTATTATGTTAAATAAGACTTATTTGTAAAGCAAGTTGGGTTAGAACGCGTCGAGGCGAGTTTTGACCTCTAAACACGAAAATTGAAAATTTATGACCATAAAGAGTAAAAATGATGAAAAACTTGGAATTGTGCGAAGCCAAGACTTTAGACGTGTCTTAATATGTTAAACAAGACTTGGTTAGGTAGCAAAACGAGTCGGATCGAACCACGGCGAGTTTTGACGTGTAAACGCGCGTTTTGAAAATTAGCCTCTGCAGCCACTTTAGAGGCGTTGTTTAGGCAGCATAATGAACCCGGAATGGAGGGGTTATATTTTTTAAAAATAGTCTGATATACCATATATAACATATCCGAAATTCAGATCAATCCGATAAATGAACAAGGCATGAGAAAATCGCAAAAAGTGCACCAGCAGCATGAGCAGCAGCAGCTGGGTAGCGCGCGCACGCCGTGCTGCGCTGCTGGGCAGCTGCCTGACATGCTTTTGGCGCGCGGTTTTGAGCGACTTTCGTGATTCCTTTTCGCAGTTAGAATTTTTTTTAAAAATACTACGCCATGAGGTCTATAATATGCCCAAAATTTCGCTGTTATGTGATTTATGGTTTGAGAATTAAAAATAGGCAAAAAGGCATGTCAGAACTAAAATTTGAGCGACGCCGAGCGTCGGCACGCCGGGCTGTTTTGACATTCGTCGTTCCGAATTGCGTTCGGGCGAGATTTTAAGCAAAGTTAAGTTTAATAAAGTCCCAATATGAGAGTTTTGATGTTTTTGATGAATTTATGCCATGAAAATTCATTCCGGGCATAATTAATGCAATAAAAATATATTAAAAATATGAAAATTTATTTTTAAGCAAACGGAAGCCAGCGAGGGTATGTAAAATGGTTTTATTGCGAAATGAAAAGCATGAAACAGTTAAAAAGTGTAATAATCATAATAGTAGCGAAATGGAGGTTTTCGGGGTTCAAAATGAAGGTTTTGAGCCGAGATTTATATTGCGATGCATATATATATATATATATATATATATATATATATATACTTAAGCAAAAATGTGATTTATTCACTAAATGAAGCTCAAAGCTAATGTGTTGGCGAGATAAAATATTTATTTATTAGGCAATGGTCCGAGTTGACACATGGACAGATAAAAAGATATAAAAATTATTTAAATTAAAGAAATAATATAAAAGCCATGTATTAGCTGTTTAAACTCCGAATTTACGAGTAAAGTTAAAAGATATTTCCGAAATAGAATATAAATGGTTTAAGCTTCAAGATGTAAAATAATTACATCTTAAAATATGTGTGACCCTTATTATTTATATTAAGGATTTAAATGAATAAGTTTCTAAAGAAACCAAGATTGGTTTTGAATAAAGTACAAATAATATTAGTTTTTATTAACTAATATTTATTGATAAAGAATATACATGCATGTTTTGCAACATATTAAATTGGCTAATATGTATGTGCATGTAAATACAATTGTGTATGATTTGTGGAGAGAAGTTAAGTTAAATTATAGCGGTAATCTCCAATCAAGGCAAGTTCCTTAACTCAAACTCGAGTTATTATCTTTCAATTATGTTAGTGGATAATTATTGTTGATTATTCCACATCTATGATTATTGATTCGTACTTAGTGCATGTTGCATATGTTCATCAGGTATGAAAGGCTGATCACCTTCATTACCTTAAGGTTCAGTTAAATTGGTTCATGGTCATTATTGACACCCTGTATTATTGAATTCAGTCATTCAATCATTGAAATTTTGATTCATGCTCTTTCACAATTATTATATTGTTAAAAAAATTCTAAAGCTATATTCTTTTCTTCAATCATGATATATCTTCTTTGTATTTAAACTTGTTGAGCAAAGTAGTTGCTCACTCTTGCTATATCATGATAAAACATTTCAGATTAAGAGGAATGTTCGAGGAAGAATAGAGGCAAATGCAAAGGACCAGATTAGGTTGACATGCACGTTAACTATTAAGTTATTTGGATGTAAGTTACTTATGTAAACCTTATGTACGTTATTAAAGGAATGTATCAAGATAAAGGTTGTAGACCTTGGGAAATGTTGTAGAATACTCTGAAATAAATAGTATATATTTATATTTTCTGCATTAGTTATAGAG
This sequence comes from Aralia elata, assembly GCA_034770075.1. Lineage (NCBI taxonomy): Eukaryota > Viridiplantae > Streptophyta > Magnoliopsida > Apiales > Araliaceae > Aralia > Aralia elata. Next base: position 42,694,108 of record CM068387.1, on the reverse strand, counting down.
TAGGTATGAAGATGATGTATCGTGACGTACTGAGTTTGTCATTTATCGAATCACATAGGACATTCATATCTTTTACTAGACGAGGTAGATTCTTTGTTGATCATTCACCTATCTCCATGTACAACTTATTATACCCAATCATACCCTTTGATATACCCTAAAGGTCTTAAGGGACATGTCAAAGTATAACTCATCATACACAAGATACGATGATGATCTCAAGTCCAAGGATCACTTGTACTACTATCACTAGAGGAATTCCTATTGACACGCGAGTAAAACTCCATTAGGTATTCCTTAGCGAGCCATGTTCAGTGAACTTATTCTCCAATAAGCACCTACATACTTGCTTTAGTGTCTCCACACAAATGATTATGAGATCAATCATCCTCTTCTTAAGAGCAAGCAACGTATGTACTAATCTATCCGGATTCACTAATCCCTTTTTTAGTAATCCAACGATTAGGAACAATTTTAGTTTGTGAGCTATCTAGAATTTAGATCTCAGTAGCATGATCACAATCATGATTCTAAAAGTATTGCTCAAAACTATGGGTTTATCACATTTAATAAAACAGCACTATGTAGATAATATAAAATGCCTTTGAAGAAAATCAATTCTTTTATTAATAAATGAATAAGATTACAAAGTATATGCTACATCATATCAAATATGATTGGCTTGTGTGCATACTACTTTCACTATACAGACTCAAGTTTTCAAACGGACCAAGATGACAGTTAATCTGTTTCAGGGTACGTGTTTACCTTAAACAGTGGCGCAGTGAGTTAGAAAAGTTCCAAGCAGCAAACAGTTGTTGATTCAGTGACAGAGGCAGAGTACATAGCTGCAAGTGAAGCTGCGAAGGAAGCTGTCTGGATGAAGAAGTGCATAACTAAATTTGGAGTGGTTCCTAGCATTAGAGGAGCCGTACCTTTATTCTGTGACAACAACGGAGCTGTTGCGCAGGCTAAGGAACCCAGGTCTCATCAGAAATCCAAACACGTGTTGCGGCGGTTTCATTTGATTAGAGAGATCATTGAAAGAAGAGATGTCACCGTGGAGCATGTGGACTCTCAAGACAACATTGCAGATCCATTTACTAAAGCTTTAACACAACAGCAGTTTGATCGTCACTTAGAGAAGATGGGTATTAGATACCATGGCGATTGGCTTTAGTGAAAGTGGGAGATTGAAAGTAGTATACACACAAGCCAATCATATTTGATATGATGTAGCATATACTTTGTAATCTTATTCATTTATTAATAAAAGAATTGATTTTCTTAAAAGGCATTTTATATTATCTACATAGTGCTGTTATATTAAATGTGATAAGCCCATAGTTTTGAGCAATGCTTTTAGAATCATGATGGTGATCATGCTACTGAGATCTAAATTCTAGATAGCTCACAAACTAAAATTGTTCCTAATCGTTGGATTACTAAAAAGGGGATTAGTGAATCCGGATAGATTAGTACATACGTTGCTTGTTCTTAGGAAGAGGATGATTGATCTCATAATCATTTGTGTGGAGACACTAAAGCAAGTATGTAGGTGCTTATTAGAGAATAAGTTCACTGAACGTGGCTCGCTAAGGAATACCTAATGGAGTTTTACTCGCCTGTCAATAGGAATTCCTCTAGTGATAGTAGTACAAGTGATCCTTGGACTTAAGATCATCATAGTATCTTGTGTATGATGAGTTATACTTTGACATGTCCCTTAAGACCTTTAGGGTATAACAAAGGGTATGATTGGGTATAATAAGTTATACATGGAGATAGGTATTCATCAACAAAGAATCTACGACGTCTAGTAAAAGATGTGAATGTCCTATGTGATTCGATAAATGACAACTCAGTAGTCCTTGGCCAAGGCAGAATGAAATTAGAAAGGAGTTTCTAATTTGTATTATTTAGAGTTGTGCATTTGGGAATCGAAATACATATAATTAAATAAAATAAGACTTGACAGTAATTCCATGTCTTATATTTAATTGGGACATTGTATGGTAGAAGGATTGAATTGTACGGTAACTATTCACTGAAAGGTTCTTTTGTGATTAATGTTGAAATCTATATTATCTGGAAAGTCGTTGATCGCTAAGGGGGCTTACCCTTATTGTAGAATAAATATTATTTATTTAAATGAATTAAATAGTTTTATTTATTTATTTAAATAAGATTAGAATTGTTCTAATTGATTTATTCACAACCGGTTTAATATGGAGAACCTAAAGGGTCACACCGCAAAAGAAAAATATTTATTTAAGAAGTAAATGACATAATTGTAATAATAAGTTAAGTGTATTTAATTTAATCTATCTATTTAATTTAATCTATGGAGATAGAATAAATTAAATAACTTAATAATTATTATTTAATATTTTAGAAATAATAAATATAAATTAATAAGAGAAGTCTTATTATTATTATTACTATTACTATTATTTAATTTCTAATAGGGATTGGGAATTAATTAATAGAAGTACTCTCTCATGAATTCTTAATTAGATTAGGAGTTTAATATAATTAAAGGAGTTTAATTAGAATAGAAACCCTAATCCTAAATAGTTTAGGGAAGGGTTTTCCTACATCTGTAAATAAGAGAAGTCTTATCATAGATTAGGGTTACACACTATTGCATAAGAATTGTGGAGAGTACTTATAATTTCTATAGAGATAGAAATTAGGGTTTTGCCAACACCCATCTTCTTGAACAAGTATTATTCCTTGGTGGACACCTCTAGAGGCCAAACACTTGGGTGGCTAACGTTGATCAAAGGAAGGAATTTAATCGGTGGAATTCAAGGAGAACGCGAAAAAATTGGAGGTTAACTTGTACTTGAGGAAGCTAGAATTCTACAAGGGTATAATTCTTATTCTCCATCTCTTTCGTTTAATTAATAATTGTGCATAAAGAAAGATCATGGTGATGGTTTGTATAAAATTTTAAAATCTGATTTTATCGCGCTTCCGCTTTATTTATGTAATTTGATTGCATGTTAGCGTTATACAAACCTAACAAACGTATGCAAACTGTTAGATTTTGCTGAGTTGTCGAGCTCATTCTTGCAAATAACCACTTTTGCAGGTTAAAGATTCAAGGTAACGTTATGTGTTGCTTGAATGACATGCTTCAGATGTTATGCATGAAGATTAATTGTTTTAGCTTAAATTATGTTTTTGAACCATGATTAAGGTTCTGGATGATGTATTTGATGATGTATTAAATGTAACAGATGTTGAGTTGTAAAATTTGTATTGACTTATAATTTAATTTTATCTGATATATAAAGGGTATTGAATCTAGAAGCAAGTTTTATTTTATTATAACTCTGATGAAGCGAATCATTAAGCAAATATGATTCTAGAATATGTAAATGATTAAAGGTTATGATTCAGGGAAAGCAAAGAAAGAAAACTGAAAAGTTTAAAATTGTTCCGCATTTTATTAAGTTTAACATTGAATAATGTTGTAAAGTCAGAATGAGGATGTATTGTTAACGACCGATGTGGAGAGCTGGATTATTCAGAATTTGGGGTCGTTACAGTTAGTGGCAAGAGATTTAACAATATCTTCTAAAGACATACTAGAGTTAGAAGATTGACCCTCTTGTTGTTTATTGGGATACGACTGCTTGTATTGTTGGTAACTTGGAAAATTTTGAGTTGCGGGCTGATTTACTTGTGGATTCCCGTAGCTTAAATTAGGATGATCCCTCCATCCAGGATTATACGTGTTTAAATAGGGATCTTATATCCTTTGTGGTTGTCCAAGAAAGCCACCTGCTGCATTCACTTATTTAATGGACTCCTATTGAAGAGTTGGACACATATCAGTTGGATGTCCTACTACCGCACAAATTCCACAAGCTTTTGCTGGTTGTGTATTACCTACAGCCATTTGACGAATAAGAGAAGTTAGACTCGCAAGTTATTTTTCAATGCCTCAGGAGTTTTATCCACCAAAGCTCCTCTACTAACAACATCAATCATGCTTCTATCGGTAGATAGAAGACCTTCATAGAAATATTGGATAAGAAGCTGATCACTAATTTGATGATAGGGACAGCTCGCACATAATTTCTTGAAACGTTCTCAATACTTGTATAGGGATTCTCCATTGTTCTGCCTCACACCACAAATTTCTTTTCGATTATTGGTTACCTTTGAAGCGGGAAAATATTTTTCCAAAAATAATATCTTCATCTCTTCCCATGTGGTAATGCTTCTGGAGGGTAGATAATATAGTTAATCCTTAGCCAAATCTTTCAAAGAAAATGGAAAAGCTCTTAATTTGATTTGCTCTTTAGTTACTCCAGTAGGCTTCATACTTGTACATACCACATGAAATTCCTTTAGATATTTGTGAGGATCTTCACCTGAAAGGCCATGAAAAGTGGGTGAAAGATGTATTAGTCCAGATTTTAATTCGAATGGAGTATTAACATCGAGATTAGAAAATCTTACTGCGAAAATTTTTTATGTAGTAGTGTATGTAAGAGTCGATCCCATGGAGAATGATTAGCCTAATATTATGCTTTATAAAGTAGAATTGGGGGGTTTTAAATAACAAAGACAATTTAAATAACGTTAATCAAAGTAACAGATATGCAATTAATACAGAGTAATCTAACGAAATAAATCAGAAGAATAAGCCTTAGATTAAGTTAACATCCACCGTTAGAAATTTACACTGGTCATTGACACTAGCAGAAAATCAATTAGTATTTTAAATATTCACCGTTAGAAGTATTTTTCTATCTCTCCTTAATTATAGTTAATTAGAAACAAGTGATCTAAATAACCATAACCACTAAATAACCTTAGACACATACTAAGAATTTAATCTACTAGCAGCTTTAAGAAATAGAAAGATCGATGAAGCCCAACAACACAATTACACAAGGTTGTATTTAATTGAGTTGGGTATTATTCCTAAGATATAATAATCTTTTGATCTATAACAAATTATTAATCTTAGTTGTTTCACAAATTAGAGTGACCAAACAATTACGGATTTGATATCTAATTCAGTAGTAGATTGCAACGAATAATAAACTAGTATACATCCTAGCAATTAAACGAATCAATCATAAAAATTAAGCACATAAGAATATCCAATACTCAAAATATAAATTGAACAATTAAAACCAATTACTTCTGTGGCGCCCCCAAATCCGGGTACCTCAAACCCGAATCCGGTGCTACACGGTACATCTCATCCTATACAACATAATAGACATGAATGTAATTACTATATTATTACAACACGTCTTACTCTCAATCCACTACAAAAAAATGGCCCTTTGGCAACAACACGTTTTCGTTGCTAAAGGTTCAATATTTTGTTGCTAAAGGTCTTTTGCAACGAATTTTCGAGCGTTGCAGCTTTCGTTGCGAAATGAGCGTTGCTAATTGTTCTGCAACGAAATTATTTTGAACGTTGCAGAAAGTGAACCATTTCACAACGAAACTTGAATTTCGTGCAAAAGCCTAGATCATTTAGCAACGAAATATTTCGTTGCCACTTTATTTAAAAAATGTTGCTAAAAAGCAATTTTCGTTACAAAAGCCTACTTATTAGCAACGAAAAGCCTTTTTTCTTTGTCAACGAAAATGAAATTTCATTGCCCTTGATATACTTTTGGCAACGAAATTGGTCGTTGCTGAATAACTTGGTAAATATTGCCTAAACTTGTTTTCGTTGCTAATTGTATACTTTTTAGCAACGATTTTCGTTGCTAAATGTACACAGTACATCGGCTATATATTATTTTGCAACGAGATTATGATCAATTAACAATGATAATATGCATTACGGATTATTTTTAAAGAGCAACGAAAATTATCGATTAGCGTTACGGATTATGTTTAAAGAGCAACGAAAATTGTCAATTAGCAACAACACTATACGTTGCTGTTTGCTTTTTATTTGCAACGAAAGTTGATTTGATTTGCAACGAAAGTTAATTTTATTTGCAACGAAAGTTGATTTGATTTGCGATGAAAGTTGATTGTATTTGGAACGATATAAATGTTACATTTGTTTCAACAATATCCTGTTCTGTAACGAATGTCGAATTATTTTACAAATAAAATAAATCCTGGCTCAATGACCTCATAGCAAATTATGCAAAAAAAAAAAGTAAAAAACTCAAATATTATTAATTAAATAAAGTCATCCAGTACATAGTAATTCGTCATCATTACAACCAACCGTCTAAGGCTGCCACAATTCTTCAATGAAGTATCTATCTATCTATCTATCTATATATATATATATATATAGAGAGAGAGAGAGAGTACAATTCTTAATAACATACTAAAGCCCATGCATTTCTTATTATAGCAGTACAGTTATGTATGTCCTATGATCAGCAGTAAACTATTAGAGGCAAAATAGATGACAATATACCCATCCTTATGGCAGTACATCTGCGGTCCAACCTCTGCATAAGCAATGCTCTTGATTGAGCATTTAAAGCCTGATGAAGAAATATTAAATGTTAGCGATTAGTTAAAAAAGGCCAAAACATATGCATATATAATGTGTTTGGTCAAGTGAATTGAAATGCCCTGGTTTTATATACATAATGTACCAATTGTTGATAAAGAATAAGATCGACTGATAAGATGGGTACAATTACCAGAAGCAATCCTACTCCTATATGTTATGAATATAGTTTAGCTTCACTTGCTGTTAAGCAGCATCACAAAATTGTTAATTTTTGAAAAATTCTGTCTAATTGAACAAGCACAAGTTTATAACTGTAATTTTGTAAAATACAGTTATATTCTAACTCACATGCTCTTCCAAATAAGATAGTGATTTGTGATCTTACTGAGACAAATAAGACGAAGCATGAAGCAAACAGGCATTTAGAAAATTTAGCTAAATTATGTAATTGGCTCATTGTCATTATTCATTAGTACAAAATAGCCAGAAACTGGGAAAAAGATTCCATGGTGTATCAATAATAATTTCTTTCAACATTCAAGTATCCATATTTAGTGTAGTCCACATGCTGCTTTTCTGTGCCAAGCATTAGCAACATTATAGACTATATAACAGACAACAACAACAACAACACTTACATAGAAACTTTCTAAGGCATCCAAAGCAATTACAATTCAAATCTTCCTTAATCCTCAGTCACTGCATAAAACAATTGAATTCCAAATAGTTTTCACCAATCAAAAATCAAGCTAAAAAAACTTGACACCCACACTTAAAAGCCTAATCACAAACCCATAAGAAGTAAACGTAACCATATATTTAATTAAATTCTATTATTTGAAATTTTATCTATCAAATTCCTGCCAATAGAACAGGCAATAGAACACTTAACAGAGAATTCAAGCCAAATGAATCTGGTTCAATTCATACTTTAGCAGAATAAATATTTTTGCAATTTAAATTCAGTAAAAAAATAATTACATAACAACTATACTGGTTGAATTGGAGGACGATAATGGAAATCATATGTTCCTCGTAAAATATATAAAGCATCAACTGCTCAACCCTTTAATGGTGGGAACTCCAAGTGGGGAGTCTAACAATCAACTGATGACATGGATATATAGTTCACAATCATAAATTACATATCAAGTGACGTAGTTGGACCATTCATTTTTTCTCCACTCAATGAATTTACTCGGTTAGAACTGATTTGAAAGGAAGGTCACATGAAGTAGTCTGCAGTTAACTATGATGAAATTCATAAAACTACCACGAGAATATGGAAAATAGTGTGCTTTTACTTGTCACTATTGCTTCCCTGGAGTGGTTTTCTCAGCCAATGTAACCTATCATTTCCATTGCCACTAGAAGAATCCTAAGCCATAAAGTGTTGAGCATAAAATTACCAGATATACCTGAGAAAAGAATGATTGAAATACTATTCTATAAAGTGTTGAACCACTGTGGATCTACTTTTGTTGCAGATCGAAAATCAACATGGTGCGCTCCTAATAAACAATCAAATTAACAATATCCTATTAGATACTAACCCCCCCCCCCCACGTACAAAACTAAGCCATGCATATTATGTTTTAGTTTAGTAACTTGTAAATTTGTAACATCCTTTCCATAAATAAAGTGAAAATATTAACAATTGTTATTTATGCAACTATAATATCCGAAAGAATAAATCAAACTATTGTATCTCCTTGTAAATATAATATTTCTAAAACTTATTTTAATTTCAAATAATGGGTGGGTTTTATATGATATGCTATAAAAAAAAGAGCTCATTCCCCCATCCTTGCTTCGTGAGTAAATTAAAAAAAAAAAAACTTGCAAAAGTCTTGTTAAAAATTTGTGCCGAAATACAATTGCGAAACATTTTAATATATATAGTTAGATAGAATTATAAAAGGGTCACTAATACTTCTCCACAATTAAAAAATTGACATCGCAATATAAATCATTTTCCTATCAACAAACTACTGATCTAAAAGTGAAAAAGGACATACCATGGAAAACAGAAAACAAACAAACAAATAAATAAATAAAATAAAGTAACCAATTATTAGCAAAAATCAACTTTTAGTCCTCCGGTGTTCAAGCATTAATGGTTTGTGTTCTTCCTAGATGGATAATTTGTTGCACTTAGATATTTTGGTTAAGACTAATCGAATGTCATTTAGTTTTGAGGTTGTAAGTTTTGATCATGTAAGTCAGAGTGGTAATTGTGTGGCACATGGACCAACAAAGTTGGCCATTAATTTGGTTTTTCATACTTGCTACTTAGAAGAAATTCATCAAGTATTCTTCCATAAGTTTTTAGTTGTAGCTGTGGGAGACGTTGAAGCTTATAATCTTCAGTCTTAAGGACTGTTTTATAAATAAAAATCATTAATATCTATAAATACAAATATAGAGAAAGCGGAGAGAGAAATTACCATATAGGGGACAACCACATTATGTGAACATTAATATCTATAAATACAAATATAGAGAAAGCGGAGAGAGAAATTACCATATAGGGGACAATAGTGGTGGACGATCACAATCGCCGGAAGATCCCAAAAAGCCTGAAGCTCCACTGGTGAAATGACAATCCATTAACAAAATTGGCCCCAAATATGAAACCCCAAACAATTGGCCCCAAATCCTAGGGCAAAATCCACACAATTCCCAGCCGCCGAAGTCGAAGAAGAACACAGTGAGAATCAACCCATACAACCAAACTAGACAACCAAAGGGTCAGACCCTAGAGATCAGAAGCAAGGTACAATTTTGAAGGGTTAGATAGAGATGGAGATGTACCTCAGCCGACAAGAGAAAGAGAGAGAGATGAAATAAAATATCATTTTTGAGTTTTATATTTAACACTTAGCTTTTGATCCGATAGTAGAGATATAATGCTTACAATTTATCAAGGGCCACGATTGAAAGGAGCAATTAAAACTAATGATCCGTGTGCTTGTTTCTGATTGGTCCTTGAGCAAAATGAAGGATAATTAACATCAACTAACTATTCATCTAATAAACAATTCGAAAAAATATGAACGAAACTCGAATTCGTTAATAATATGATCTAAATTTGAGTAAAAAAAATAAATGAAAATGAATTATAAGTAGAATCTGAGTAAATTTATACTCAACTCGTTTAGGATTTGAATTCTTGATCATGATTCGATACATACTCGATTAATATATATTCGCATAAATACTCAAAACATTCTCTTATAAAATATGCACAATTTAATAAATTTAGAATAAATAGTTATTATTTATTATTATATATGAAGACATAACATATATGACATAGAGACTATATGTATTATAAAGTTACTTGTTATGTAGAGACTCGAATTTGAGCTTGAATTCAAAGTTCGCGAGTAGTTTGAATATAATTCGATCCAAGTCAGATTGAATTCGAGTAACAAATATTTGAGTCGAGTCGAATTTAAGTAGAGTTTTTCAAATACAATTCGAACTCAATCCAAGTAACTCTCTGTTCGCTTCAGTTCGACTTGTTTACACCTTTAAGATCAATTTGTGTTTTTATCTCAAAGGACATTCCCTCGCTAGAACATTCTCAATTTCTGTTTTTTATTTTCATTATTCACTCGCTAAAACATTCTCATTTTCTTGGCAGTGATAATTGTACAAAATGAAACGATATACTAAAGTTTGTCATCATAGTTTTTATCGTACTAATCTATTAGACTAATATAATTTACTATTTTTAGGGGTATACATTCATTTTAATGTTCACAAATTTGTAATTGGAACTCTTTTTTTAAACGGAATCATAATTATTTATAGAGTTTATGAATATAATTGTATAATGACATCAAACATTAATAATGAAATTATAAGTGTGGATGTAGAAAATAAAAACAATAATAAGATTTGATATATATTTTTTTATTAAAGTTTGTTGTTTCATATGTTTGAAATAAAGCAAGGAAATATATCTATTTGACAAGCAAATGATATATATATATATATATAATTAATAAGATTTGATATAAAAAAATATTAAATCTTATTAATAGAGTTTATGAATATAATTGTATAATGATGTAAAACATTAATAATGAAATTATGAGTGCGGATGTAGAAAATAAAAACAATAATAAACACAATCAGCGTGTCTGGAAAAAGAGTTAGCCATCAATTACTAATTTCGATCTACTATGATTTTCTAAAGGCCTGCGAGACTAAACACAATCAGGGTGTTCAAATTTGTAATTCACAGAGAAGGAGAATCTAGGGCAACAAGGCCTTCAACTTCAAGCTTACCTGTGAGTAATTTAATTTTTAAACCTATATATACATGTACTTTTCTGCAAACTTACGAATCATTATATGGGTTATGCTTAATTTATCTTAAGAATAATATTAGCCTTGTTCGGATGAAATTCTTATTACAAAATAAGAGAAAAAAATTATTTAAGTAGTATATTTTTTCTTATGTGTGCCCACCAAGTGGTTGTTTAAATTCTTGAGAGAAACCGCATAACATATATGAAGACATAATGACATAGAAGTGAAATTTTGCAACATATATGAAGACAGATTTTTTAATTTGCAAACAAGAAATTTTCACTGCCTTTAGTATTGTATTTAGTATTGTATTTAAGATTGACTAAATTGGGTTATCTATCTATCTGTGCAATCCATGTATGGCAAATATTATAATTAGTAGTACTTTTTACATAGTTTATAATTATATTGACTAAAATTAAATGAATTTATGTCAATTTTAAATTTGAAAATATTCTACCAAGGAAACAAATAGCTCAAGATAGTTACACTTCTACCCTTTATTTACAGAAGTTATATATCATTGCAATCTTAAATCAGATCAAATCATATGAAAATGACAGAAAACTAAGGTCAGGGGCTCACTTATGTATGATAAGTTGCAGGTGAAGGTTCTAATAGGAAGTTTGGTGTAGCAACAAAGGAAAATGAAATCCTACCATTTTTTTTTTCGTGATCAGTAAATCTCACCACTTATTTATTGAACTAAAACATATTGACAAAGAAATTCCATCAACTCATACAATGAAAGAGCAACATTTTGTTTCTGATCCTTAAAAGATTGTTTACCATCAATACAATTATTGAGTTGCTTCTCAAATTTGTAAACAGAGTCAAACCAACCAACCCAACACCTAATGGACTTTTTCGATAACAGGATTTCATCTTTTCCATTACACCTAGTTTACACAAATGCAACTCAAATATCAACTTTAAGTTATTACTTTTGGTTTCACTAAATATATTACTTGGTACATCTTCTCGCATCAATACTTTTTCTTATTAGTAGTAGGTGACCCCCTAGCTTCCGTGAGAAAAAAATTCTAATCTGCAACTACTTAATAGTTAATATAGATTAGATCTCAAAGTAGGTGACCCCCTCAGCGTGGGCATGGTAACTCCTCCAACATCCTTGTTAAAAATTTTGATAAGACAACTTTTCTTTAGATTTTTAACCTTTAACTCGTAACTTACTATATATTAAAATATTTGTGAGAATCTTTGAAAGAAAATACTAGTATAGAACTACTTCATGGTGATCCAAGGAAGCTATATAACAAATCTAGTTATAAACTTGTTACTATTTTATTATTGTATTATATTTTATTCTTGTTTCCTGCTTTACCTTCACGTACTAGTGTGAACAATGATACAATGTGTGAACAAATGGAAGATTGACTCCACCAACCCATTACCAAATATTCAGATCTTTGCTTCTAAACTCATTGAAATAATCAAGTACAGTTTGTAGCACATCGAATTATTGCTATTTGACACGTCCTACCTCCCCAACAAAGATATTCCATCGAGATAGTATAAGTGCAACTTAATTTGTACCAAAGTTTCATCTCAAAAAGATGTAGGTTAAAGATTGCTATTACTGTGAATCTGTGATATGATGTAAATTAAAATTGAGTTGTGTAACCATTTTCGGTGAAAGGAGATGAACAGTACCTAGTTCAGGGATGAACCGTACGTGAAGTTCAATATTTACATATCTACTATAGGTAGTAACTAATTTTCTGAATCATCATTTATGACATAATATACAGTTTAGGTGTGAAATAGCAGTTCTAGCAGGAGAAATTATATAATCAACGGCCAACAAAGGTGCTAATGTAATTACCTATTATCAGTGATTACTGTATTATTGTTGTCCTTCTTCATTGTATTACTATTAGCCTTTGCCTCTGCCTCTTCACCTTCCCATACAACTTCAGTTCCTGGAGAATACCACAAATATATTAATCATCCACTAAGAAACACCTTGAAAGAAACTATAGGAAATTTGAACTTCAAATTTCTAAGGCTTACAAATAAAAAAAACTATATTAAGCTACTGGAAAACCTCCTTACCATTGTTCAACATAAAAAACACTAATACTATATAAATTGACATAATAATAACCTTTTGATTACTTAAACCATGCACCAACCAAGTAATTCATTGGAAATCAAACAATTGTTTTATTTCTTCAAATACCTGTTTTTTTCCTGTTGTATGATATATCTGTTTTTTCCTGTTCTCACAAGGTATTTAATCTGTTGCAGAAAGGAGGATTGGCGTTCTGGCTTCATATTCTGCTGCTGCTGCTGCCGCCACTGCTACTGCCGCTGTCGCTATCTAGCCTATCAAAGAAGTTAAGTTGTACAGCTAACCGAAAATATGAGACCCTCCTTTTCTTCTTTCTTTTCATGTCTAGCTATGCTCCATCTGTTCTTGAGGCGGGGATATAGGAGCTCTGATTGCAACTAATAACCGTTGGTTGTACTTAAGTTGTACATTTATAGTTTTGAAGAATATAATACCTAGAATCAGGCTTAAGTTGCGGCTGAGATGGTGAAACACACTTGATGCCCCTGCAGAGGAGATATAAAGTTACTTTACAAGTTTTACTGGTGTAAAATTGGAGGAGAAGGAAGATGTAGTGAAGTTGTGATCATCGTGACTGTACAAATGTTGCTCGGTGCATAACCTTCGATGTTTAGGAGTGCCCATAATTTTCCTTGTGCATAGATTTTATAAAGTTTCCTTTAATTATACAACTTTTTCGAATATGTCTGAATTATGTTTGTTTAATTGCTTCCTTGTTCATTTTTCGATTGGTATGAGTACCTTTTAGTTTCATACTCGGTAGATTGCCCAGTCTCCAATATCAATACCTGTTTGTTGATGAGTTAAGAAGTGTTTCTTTTTGTTCTTTAAATATTTTTACTTCAAGGGTAAAGTCGCTTTTTAGAGGAAAATTATTTATTAAAGCACTAGGCATTATTTCGTAATCTTATTTATGACGAGAAATTAGTCCAATCATACGTCACTTTGTGTCTCATTTGAAAAAATATGGAATATGACAATGATGCCATGTCATTTCTATCACATCAGATACAACATAAAGGGGAGAGAATTATGTTGGTCAACAATTACCGATCATAATAACAGACGGTGAAAAAAAATGATCTCTTTATTTTGTATTATATGAATGATACAAATAGTGTGGATTACGATCGCGTCTATTTTTTTTTTCTATCATTTACTTTTGTCTAATGAAACAAATTAGAAAAAAAATAATAATCCTTTCCAATCAACTGAAAATGTTAGTATACTATCATTTTTCTGGATTATGTATCTTTTGAGGTTTGTTTGTATTTTTCACACTAATTTTAGTGTATAATATTTTTTTAGAAATGATATTATTATTTTTGCAAAGGGTTGACTGAAATATGTATGGTTGTGATTTGAGAGTAATTGGTCAATATTTTTTTATTTTTACTTTATATAAATAAATTGTTTATTAAGTGATTGATATTTGTCGACGCCGGTTTCTCTCCTCTCTTTCGCGATATCGTCCTTCTCCGATTTTAGCCTTTGTTATTAGATGATGTTTGGAAAAGGTCGGCATTGATGTCGACGGGGTTTTGAAAGATCGTTTTTTATGATGAGCCAATTAACCAGAGTCGCCAGTTGGTATATTTTGAAATGGATGTACCAACTCATCCGAGTTTCGTTTTTGTAAATCGCTGGCTCATATGTGACTCCGAATTAATTGGTCTGTGAACCGAGATTCATAGAGTTCGGGGGCTTGCTTAAGTGAGGGGAAGGTGTTAGGCACCCCTCGACTTCCGTGAAACACGGTTACCGCAATCTTGATATTTTCCTATCCTTTAATTCATGAAATGTGTGTATATGCGTGCGTGCGTGTATGTGTGCCTATGTGAGTGTTGTGGTGAGTTTGTATGAAAGAATCATTTGGATTTTTAGGGAAAGTCGTGCTTTAATTTGAGAACCGCTTCGGAATGTCTTTTCGGCATACACGAGAAAGCTTTATATAAAAAAAAGGTTTGATTTTAATTGTCAAAACTAGGAGATTTTCATTAGGTGTCGTTTTGGCAAAAATAAGAGTTTATTAAACCTTAGCCAAAATAGGAATCGAGATTTATACGTTGCTTTCATAAATGATGGGCAATTTCTAGGATCTCTTTCGCCCTATGTATCAAGATTTAATAAAGCGTTTAGTTCTTCTTGAAAAAACCATTTTTCGTGAGGTTTGAAAACAACTTCTCTTTAGCTTTCTCGTAGAATAGGAATTGACTTTCGTTAACATTTCCAATTTTTAGCCTCGTGATGCTAATATCCTACTTTGATTTGATTTTAGAAAAATCTTTATTGTTTTGGTCTTGAAATCTTTTGTTTGGTGTTGCAAACCAAATTGAATATCAAACCGCGTAGGGGCTATTTACGGGCATGTAAGCCATCAAAATACCCCGAACGCCAACAATCACATGTTCCATTACTACGGGGCCTTAAACCCGATTCTCGCCTTAGTGTCGTTTTAAGGCCCGACGGTTACATGTTACAAAACGAACACCTTGAATCTATTACATATGTCAAAACGTCCATCATCGAATTTGGACCACGGGGTCGCGTTCCTAGGCTCACACCCGAGATTGCTATATGCCCACGCAATGAATACTACATAATTAACCAACCCGGATTTATCTAATATACCATGACATTCGAAAATGATAATCTAAATAAATTACACCCAATAAATCACCATAAACGAGCTAGAAATTTCACCAATTGGATATCCTCGGGTTATTAGGAAGAATTTTGTTCCGATGGAACCCTCACTAATAATCCCTAATCCATGATTGTTCAACAAGATACATGAAAATTACATCTAATTTAACCAAACAATATGATATAAATTGCTAGAACAAATAGGAATTTTCACCTTGCAAATGATCTCAAATGGATGTGAACTTGTGTATTTGAATAGGATAAGGAGTGTATTTGATACAATCAAAATCAAAAGAAATAAATCCTCTCTTTTTTTCTCTCTTTTCTCCCTAATTGTTTGCAAATTTTTGCTCTTTTTCCTCTCTATTTCCGTGCTTCTTGCTGCTGCTGAATCCTCCTTCTTCTCTTAATCTCTCAAATTTCTCAACTCCCTGTATGCTGCACGAAACTGAGCTGAAATAGGCTGGCTGGCTGCCTGCCTTCCACTCGCCTGATTTCGAGTTCCGTGTTTCGAGTTCCATGTTTTCAAAAGGCGCACTATTTGGCCGCAGATCAATCCGCGGCTGGACGGTTTGACTTTCTCGATATTCGTGCCACGCCTCGATTTTTGTGCCGTAACGTCGGTTTTAACTGACAGGCTCGTATTCTGCAGTCCGGGAATCTCCGAGATACGTGCCATCTTATTCGAGAATGCCCGTTTCGGATGGCCTTATTGTCACATCAGGTTTGGTCGCCAATCATTGCGGTGGTGTTGGACGTTCGCACTTGTGCCCTATTCCTTCGCTCCCGCAAGCCGGTTCAATTGACGATTTTGCCCTCCTGTCATGGTTAGTACAGGGAACGCAAAATTTGGGTGTCTACAGCTGCCCCTCTTTATCATGTTTATGCAATGTTTAATGAAATGAACAGGATAAAGAATAGACACTCGATGCATAAATGACAATGCACAAGGGTGACAATACATACGTGATGCAACACATATGATTTATGATGTAACGTAAGATGCAGTGGATGCAAAACATTTATATAAGGGTATCAATGCGGATGATCGTTTTGTCGGGGCCGGGTTTCGTCGCCGGTCACCCATCTCGTAAACCCCGGTTATCGTCGCCGGTTGGTTATCTTATCGGAGCCGGTTTTCGTCGCCGGACATCCATCTCGTAATCGCCGGTTATCGTCGCCGGTCGATTGTCTCGTCGGGGCCGGGTATCGTCGCCGGTCACCCATCTCGTAACCCCCGGTTATCGTCGCCGGTTGGTTATCTTATCGGAGCCGGTTTTCGTCGCCGGACATCCATCTCGTAATCGCCGGTTATCGTCGCCGGTCGATTGTCTCGTCGGGGCCGGGTATCGTCGCCGGTCACCCATCTCGTAACCCCCGGTTATCGTCACCGGTTGGTTATCTTGTCGGAGCCGGTTTTCGTCGCCGGACATCCGTCTCGTAATCGCCGGTTATCGTCGCCGGTCGATTGTCTCGTCGGGGCCGGGTATCGTCGCCGGTCACCCATCTCGTAACCCCCGGTTATCGTCGCCGGTTGGTTATCTTGTCGGAGCCGGTTTTCGTCGCCGGACATCCGTCTCTGAATCACCGGTTATCGTCGCCGGTCGATTGTCTCGTCGGGGCCGGGTATCGTCGCCGGTCACCCATCTCGTAACCCCCGGTTATCGTCGCTGGTTGGTTATCTTGTCGGGGCCGGTTTTCGTCGCCGGACATCCATCTCGTAATCGCCGGTTATCGTCGCCGGTCGATTGTCTCGTCGGGGTTGGGTATCATCGCCGGTCACCCATCTCGTAACCCCCGGTTATCGTCGCCGGTTGGTTATTTTGTCGGAGCCGGTTTTCATCGCTGGACATCCGTCTCGTAATCGCCGGTTATCGTCGCTGGTCGATTGTCTCGTCGGGGCCGGGTATCGTCGCCGGTCACCCATCTCGTAACCCCCGATTATCGTCGCCGGTTGGTTATCTTGTCGGAGCCGGTTTTCGTCGCCGGACATCCGTCTCGTAATCGCCGGTTATCGTCGCCGGTCGATTGTCTCGTCAGGGCCGGGTATCGTCGTCGGTCACCCATCTCGTAACCCCCGGTTATCGTCGCCAGTTGGTTATCTTGTCGGAGCCGGTTTTCGTCGCCGGACATCCGTCTCGTAATCGCCGGTTATCGTCGCCGGTCGATTGTCTCGTCGGGGCCGGGTATCATCGCCGGTCACCCATCTCGTAACCCCCGGTTATCGTCGCCGGTTGGTTATCTTGTCGGAGCCGGTTTTCGTCGCCAGACATCCGTCTCGTAATCGCCGGTTATCGTCGCCGGTCGATTGTCTCGTCGGGGCCGGGTATCGTCGCCGGTCACCCATCTCGTAATTTATTTTCACTAAACACATCAAACGGCTGCAAGGGAACCAGGGGGACCCACCAGGGCCAGCCGCAGATTGATCTGCGGCCAGCCGCAGGTGAATCTGCGGCCAAGATTGGGCTTCATATGCGGCTCGCCGCCTCCAGATCTGTCACTTTCAACTTCGTACCCAACATAGAATCTTGCGATTTTGCTCGTTTGCAAGGACCTTTTGTCGAGTTTCCCAACCTTTCTGCAAAAACTGCTCCGGTTGGATCGTTCTACGCGCTATAGGTAACACTTTGACTGTTTACTTTTCAATTTCGTCAATATTTTGCTATACATTTGGCTATTTACATGTTAGAGATAGAAATGTATGCTTTACAATGCTATGCTATGTATTATTGAATATACATGCTATGTATCAACTGTGTGAGTCCTATTTTATGCTCATGATGCGGTCCCACATACTGTTGTTCCCTTTTTTGAAAGAAAATCATGCATTATGGTCCTTTACATGCTGTAATTACACATATGAATGCAAATTTGACCTGTTTGAGGATTGGATTGATGGAAAACATGTTTGGCTTATGCCTGGGATGTCCATTTTACAAACGGAACTCTGCCGATTTTTTTTTTTCATGCACATACCATAAACATGCATCATGTTGCATTAATTCTACGATAAATACTGGAATATTTGCGGCATAATTTAAAAAGGGAACTTACCTTCCTCCTTGCCTGTTCCGTTCAAGCTATGGATCCCGATGCTCCTAGTAGCTTTTCTGCGTCTCGGACCTCGGGTGTTCGCCGTCGTAGGGCTGCACCTGCCCCCGTTCTTCCTCGGACCCGTCAGGCTCGCCGCTTGGCGGAGGCTGTCATCCGCCCCGATTATCCGGACGTTGAGGAGGCTGCTCCTCCGGAGGTCGTGGCAGAGGGGCCATCCTCCAGCACACCGGCTCCATCTACTCATCATGCTCCTTCTGGCGCCCCTGTGCAGATACCTGATCTTTTGGGTCGGGATCTCAGTCGCCACCCCTCGGCATGTCTTATAGCTAACGAGGTATATTCAATTCCATTCTCATTTCATTCTCAATTTCTCAATTCTCCTTTTATCTGGACTGACCCATTGGTGATTGTCCCAGGTGCCCGAGTTTACTCAGCCGAGAGGTAACTGGTTCAACATATATTCCCTCTATACAGCTCTGCACAGTGAGTACCGGGCGGTGGTGGACTCCTGGGGCTTTCGTCACTTCTTCACCATCATTCCCCGCCAGTGCCCCTGGGGATACATGAGGGCCTTGTCCGAGCGCTGGTTCCACCAGACGCAGTCTCTTCACCTTCTTGACTGCGAGGTTATGCTGACCCCCTGGGATTGGAGGTATATTACCGGCATAGAGTTCACCGGATCCCGGGTCCCTCTGGATCTTGACATCACTCCAGTAGAGGTCCGAGCTTTACTGGGCTTCGCCGCTGAGGACCGGGTCTTTAAGGCCCGTAATATTCGGTCCGGTGCTTTGGTTGTCGATGCTGTCCGGAGTCTATACAGCGGATCAGGGTACTCGGGATATCCTGCTACGGCGCTTGTTTTTGACCATCATGAGGGGTTGTTTCCTGGGGAACAATTCCTCTACCATTCATTTCAGCGTCGTAGGGGCTGTCAGAGAAGTGGACCGGATCAATGACTATGACTGGGGGTCTTTCACCTTTGCCTATTTCCTCCATGGTCTGCGTCTAAGTTCGGAGGGCCAGACAGATGCTTGGCTGGGATTCTATCACTTTTTGTTGGTGAGGCTTCTCTTCCCCTCTTATTACTGGACTTTCCTTCATTTATTTCCCTTTTCTGCATTTATCGGTTACTCATGCTTTTCACTGTTTCCGTTCGCAGTTCTGGGCCTACGAGCGTCTTCCATGTCTGAGGCCTGTCACCACTCTTGGCCTGGACACTTATCCCCAGGGCCGGAGATGGCATCATAGCACCTTGGAGGAGGTCCCGGTATCTGGCAGCTTTGCACATTGCCGCATCCAGCTGGAGCTGATCACGGCTGTTGATGTCGTCTGGGTTCCCTACCTCTCCGAGCATCTGACCGTGGGGTTTGCTGATGGGCATCCTTCTGGCCCGGAGTTTGAGCTTTCCACCCGTCGCCTCACTTTGTAGAGTGTTGGAGGATGGGTGATGTACCTGGGGGAGCGCGCATTCAGATGCGTTACTGGAGAGATCCGCATCCCGCATTCCCTTCCTTTCACTACCTCCTGGCCGTTGGATTCTCAGCCTTCAGAGATCATGCTTGCAGGGGAGGACGGTCGGATGCTCTCTACGGGTCCCAGTACGAGTGACGCTTTCCGTACTTGGTGGGTGCCCCGCACCATCGGTCCTCAAACCCGGGCCACATTCTTCCTCGGGGATATGGTCCCCGGCTCAGTGATGATGACGGACTGGGCAGCCTGCGTTCTGAGCCTTACCCATGCCGAGCAGATCGCCATTCTGACCCGTCAGGTAGACCAGTTGTCTCTATATCTTCGGGTGTTGGGCCGGACTCCAGAGGATGCTTATGCCTACGATCCCGACGGTGCGGATTATGATACGGGCCCGAGCTCATCTGATGCCACAGCGCAGCGATATATCCCTGACATGAACTTTGGGCCTCCGACTTCGACGACCCCAGGGGATCAGTTCGAGGATCCCGCCTTCATAGATGAGATTGATTTTATTTAGATCAGGATAGAATAGGGCCTTTGTACCTGCACCTGTTTAGTTTTATTTTTTACTGTTTTCATTTTATGCACTATGTACTGAACTCATTTATTTATTTATGCACAGCTTTTTTCTTTTATTTCTATGAAATTCATTTGTCTTATTATTATTTGTACGATGCATGCTTTTTATTTATGGATAGAAAATGACCCCTGTACAGTCTTTTTGATACTATTTTTTCACAGATGTCGTCCTCAGATGCCGTGGTACGTTTGGATTTCATTCCTTCCACAGGGTTGGTTGGCAGTCTCCTCCGCTGGTTGGACAGTTTATTGCCGGCCGACAGGGTCATCGCAGATGGTCTTTTGGGCCATTCTTGGTCCTTATTAACCTTTCAGGTGCCAGTGGGCTTTGTGGATGGTATTCTGAGCTATTGGGCGCCTGCCCGTCAGGTGTTCAGGTTAGGGACGGTAGAGCTGACCCTCACCCTCGAGGAGTATGCTCGTTTCACCGGCTTGCCTTTGGATAGACCATGTGCCAGGGTCACAGTTGGTTCCATGCGCCGTCAATTCTTGACTTTCACCGGTTTGCAGAGGGCTGTCTTGTTACCGGTGATCACATCAGACCATATGGTTCCCCTTCAGTTCTTGATTGACCGATTTGGCTCACCTGATAGTTTTCGTCTTTTCCTCGGTGATTTTTCCGTGTCCGAGGAGCGCTGGGATGCCTTGAGAGTGGACGTTCTGATGGCCTGTGTCATCTCAGTTTTGTACTTGCCCGCAGGACCTGATCAGTTGGACATGCGGGTTGTCGCGGCCGTTCGAGCCCTTCAGGAGGATCACACCATTCTTCCCATGATATTGGCGGATACCTACATGTCAGCTTCATACTGTCAATCCTTCCGAGGCAGGGTATTCAGAGGGAGCTCGACCTTATTGTATATATGGTTCATGAGTCATCTCAGTCCCATCGGCCATTTTCGTCGCCAAGGGTTTTGCTTCAGCCATGACATAACCACGCAGTTTTCGTTTCGTCCCGTGAGCTGTACTGATGTGACCTCCTGGATATCATTTTTGTCGGTCGTCGAGGATCCCTTTCATCTCCTGGTCTATTCGGGCTATTGCTCCTTTATGAGCTTCTTGACTCACGTGCCCGCCCTGGATTTCATCCCTATTGCCGGCCTGAGGGGCGTGACGACTTATCATCCCCTGGCGGTTATGGGACAGTTTGATCAGACACAGGATTTACACCCTTTCGCGGGTGCAGCCACCTACCGATTCCTTATATCATCCCGGATAGAGAGGGATCTACTGCAGGTATACGATCTTTGGTCCCGCCGGATCTTTGCCGAATATAGTGAGAGCTGTCACATCCAGACATTTGCTTACGTGCAGTGGTTGCGCGGAGACTTAGATCCGGCTGGTTTGAGTCAGACTGGGGCCTTTGATAACTCTGGAGTGATTTTCCTAAAGGATACCACAGACCACTCCATCTCAGCTGATTCTGCCCCAAGTCGGGTTACTGAGGATACCCGACTCCGCCTGGCCTTGATTACTGCTGAGGCCGAGAGGGATGCCGCTCTTATCGAGAGAGATGATGCCATTCGGGCTAGAGACGCTGCCATTGCTGACAAAGAGGCCATTGTATTTCAGACCAGGGTAGTTGTAGATGCTCATTTTGGGACTGTCAGCCGAGCCACTGCTTTACTGGATCGTATTGATATGATGGGACAGCAGATTGCAGGAGATGCTGATGCTTCAGATCTATCCACTACTTTGTTCGTCCTGCTTCAGCTAGTTTCAGATTTGTAAATTATTTTATTTCCTGCATAGACTATGTTAGTTTCATCGGTTATCGAAAGGGAAATCTTGTAACAAAATGACTTATATATATAGACATGCATTTAAATTTAGTCATTTTCCCTTTTTGTCGTATCATTGCCTTTCATTGGATCCAGTTGACCACGATTTTGACATTTCGCCTTCTTTTTCTTCTCAAGTTTTGATGGAGATCTGACAGATATTGTCGCACACCTTTTGATTTCATTGGATTTAATCTCAGATTTTGGATAATTGTTTGGTTGGATCAGGGTTATGTCCTTTGGGATGAAGCTGGTTAAGCAGCTGGTTTCGGGAAGGTTTTGAGGGTGTAGGAAGGTTTTATCTGGCTGTCGAAAATTGGTTTTGGTTAGGGAAAGGATTATTTTTAAGGGGTCGGACCGCGCCATGATGGCTGCCTACGTACCCCCATAAGTTGGGAGATCAGGTCCTACATAGTTCGCTCTCAAAGGAAAAAAGGAGCTGATGATTCGAGCGTAGAACCGCTTCACCGAGTCAGAATTGAGGGGTTGTGGAAATACCTCACCATCCATTTCTTGCAATATGAGGGCTCCTCCGGATAACACTTTCTTAATCACAAATGGCCCTTCCCAGTTCGGGGCGAACTTCCCCCTGGCTTCATCTTGACAAGGCATGACTCTTTTTAGCACCAAATCATTTTCCTTGAACTTTCGAGGTCTTATCCTTTTGTCGTATGATCTAGAGATCCTTTGTTGATATAACTGACCGTGCCAAACAGCAGCCACCCTTCTTTCGTTAATTAGGGCCAATTGGTCGTATCGACTTTGCATCCAATCCTCCTCGCTTATCTGAGCATCGATCACTATTCTGAGGGACGCCATTTCAACCTCCACTGGCAGAACGGCCTCCATTCCATACACCAAAGCGTAAGGGGTTGCCCCTGTAAAAGTACGTGTTGATGTTCGGTATGCCAGCAGGGTGAGGGGTAACAAATCCGGCCATCCCCGATGATTAGCAGACATTTTCGCCATGATCTTCTTGATGTTCTTATTTGCAGCCTCCACTGCCCCATTCATCTTAGGACGGTAAATGACAGAGTTGAGGTGTTTGATCTTAAATTGGTCGCATAATCTCTTCATGAGGGCATTGTTCAAATTCTTGGCATTGTCGGAGACCAAGACCTCAGGTTGCCCGTCTCGACAAATGACATTATTCTTGATGAAACCGACGATGACCTCCTGAGTTACTTTGGGGAAAGAAGCTGCCTCTACCCATTTGGTGAAGTAATCGATCATGACGAAAATGAATCGGTGTCCGTTGCTTGCTTTGGGCTCTATTGGTCCGATTACGTCCATTCCCCACATTGAAAATGGCCACGGGGAGGACATAAAGTGCAATTCGTTGGGAGGCGTATGGATCACATTACTGTGCGCCTGGCATTGGTAACATCGTTTGACATGATCATCATAGTCGGCTTTTAGGGTTAACCAATAATGCCCCGTTCTCAAGATTTTTTTGGCCAGCATCGGTCCACTCATATGTGGCCCACACACTCCCCCATGTATTTCATTCATAATCCTTCGGGCCTGTGTTTCATCTACGCATTGCAACAGTCCCAACCCAGCATCCCTTTTGTAGAGTGAATCCCCACTTAGGTAAAATTTCATCGCCATCTTTTGAATCCTCATCCTCTCAGCTCGGCTCGCCTGGTCGAGAATGGATCTGTCCCTCAGGTATTCCCTTATGTAGTGATACCAGGGCTGCCTTGTCAACACCACCTCGTCTGATAACACTGCCACATGTTCCTCATACGCCGGGGCATTCTGTACGGCTATCTCAATCTGTGGAATGTCCCTGTTCTTGATTACGTGGATAAAGGACGCCAGGGTTGCCAAGGCATCAGCAAAATCATTCCGTCCCCGGGGGATATGTCGGAAAGCGATATCTTCGAACTCTTGCATCAACTGGATAACACAACGATGGTATGGAAGTAACCGGAGCTCCCTTGTGTTGTATACCCCGATCGATTGTCTGATTACCAATTCTGAATCCCCGAACACCGCTAGTCTCTTCACTCCCATGTTGCGGGCAAAGCGGAGTCCCAAGATACATCCCTCGTATTCAGCGGTGTTGTTCGAATTGCTAAATTTCAGTTTAGTGGCCACAGGGTATTGCTCTCCGGTGATAGAGACCAGGACCGCTCCGGCTCCTGCCCCCTCGGCATTCATGGCACCATCAAAATACAGCTTCCAGAACTGTCCTTCGTCATCATATTTCGCGTGTGATACCCAAAATATATCTTCGCCTGGTAGAGGAGTTTCTAACGGCTCCATCCCTCCGGACGGGGTTTCTGCCAACTGATCTGCAATTCCCTGCCCTTTCATGGGTTTTCTGAGTTACGTACACCATGTCGAACTGTTGTAAGATTAACTGCCATCTGGACAATCGACAGTTCAGCATGGGCCTTTCAAAAATATATTTCAGGGGATCCATTCTTGATATCAGGTATGTAGTATGCCCATGGAGGTAGTGCTGTAATCTCCCTGCAGCCCAGGCCAGAGCACAACAGGTCTTCTCGATGGGAGTGTAATTCTGTTCACATTGGCTAAATCTCTTGCTGAGGTAATAGATGGCCTGCTCTTGACCTGCCTCATTCTTCTGCCCCAGCATACATCCCATCGCGATGGCATTAACCGATATATACATAAACAGAGGGATCCCATCCTTCGGGGGTACCAGCACTGGTGCCTCCGTCAGCTGCTTTTTAATGGTCTGAAAAGCCCTCTGACATTGCTCATTCCATTCTTGGGAAGCCCCCTTTCTTAACAGTTTGAAAATTGGCTCACATGTAGTCGTCAAGTGGGATATAAAACGGCTGATGAAGTTTATCCTTCCGAGGAATCCTCTTATCTCCTTCTCTGAGTGAGGTGTCGGCATATCCACAATGGCCTTAATCTTTGCTGGATCCAACTCAATGCCTCGATCACTAACCAGGAATCCCAAGAGCTTACCCGACTGCACTCCGAAAGCACACTTTGCTGGATTGAGCTTTAAATTATACTTTCTGAGCCGATCGAATAGCTTTTTAAGATGGGCTAGATGGTCAGATTCTACCCTCGATTTCACAATAATGTCATCCACGTAGACCTCTATCTCCTTATGCATCATATCGTGGAACAGGGCCATCATGGCTCTCTGATAAGTAGCCCCTGCGTTTGTGAGACCAAAAGCCAATCGTCTATAGCAGAAAGTGCCCCAGGGGGTGATGAATGCAGTATTTTCCCGATCTTCTTCCGCCACCATTATCTGATGATACCCCGCAAAGCAATCCACAAAAGAATACATTTCGTACTAGGCCGTGTTATCCACCAGGATGTGTATGAAAGGCACCGGGAAGTTATCTTTGAGACTGGCTTTGTTTAGATCTCTATAATCTACACATACCCTCACCTTCCCTCCAGGCTTAGCCACTGGGACTACATTGGACAGCCATTCTGGGTAAGTGGACACCATAATGATTCCCGCCCTGAACTGCTTGATGATCTCCTCCTTCACTTTTAAGCTCCACTCTGGTTTCAACTTTCTTAATTTTTGCTTGACAGGCCTGAAACCCTCCTTGATGGGCAATCGATGTACCACAATGTCGGTGGACAATCCGATCATATCCTTATGATACCAGGCAAAGACATCCTCATATTGGTTTAGCAACTCAGTCATTTCAGCTTTTTGGCTGGGGGTAAGGTCCGTCCCTATCTTGAGTTCTTTTGGCTTGTCAGGGGTTCCGATATCTATAGTGATGGTTTGGTCTAAGTTGGGTTTGGGTTTATCCTCGACCCATCCTTTGATCTCGTCAGGCGCGTCGTCGTAATCTGTCTCGTCTTGCTAAATGCCCATCAAATCGAAATTGAGCTCAATGTCAAAATCATAATCATCATTCAAATTTGAAAGACCGCTTGTTAGGTAAGGATTACTCAAATTGGTACACCTGACATGAAACAAAATACTTGTCATATATAAGTTATTTTCCACGACGATCACATTTTCAGATAACATGAAGAAACGACATAATTATGCAAAATACAAAACAACAAACAAAAATAAACTTCTTCATTCTCCCATCCTCTGGGGTCTACCACCCCTGATGTCGGGTTTTACCCTTGTTTGGATATTACTGGTTTCATGGTCCAGTTGTCGACGGTCAGGTCGGATGAAATGCGCTGGATGAAAGGTGGCTTCACATCGGACACTTCCCCGATGATTACGGCTACATCGCCTGAGTCCCTCCTCTCACCTTCTGCCCAATCGATGACAGGCACAACTTGTTGGGCTCCCAGTGACGTGACAACATCCGTCCCCTCTCTACAGCTTGTTAATTGTCCGGGGATATAGCACTTGGTTTCAAACTCCTTCGCGACCTCCTGTAGGAAACTTTCCCTCTTGGCCGATTCATCACCTGCGGGGTTTAATCCCTCATCCCCTGCCTTAATTACAGGCTCGCTAGTCCCTCGTTCATTGTCAATCTTGGTCATTGGATTTTCGGCCAATCGAATTGGGGCTGCACCCTGACGGTATCTCCGTGTGATGCCTCCATGAAATCCCAGCCCTGCTTTACCTATCTGATGGGGTAGTTGAATGGGCTCGGTGATTCCTTGGCTACTCTTTCCTAATCCTTGTCCAGGTTGGAACTTCATTTTCAGCATTTCTTTTGCAACGAAGGTGAGCTCTGGAGAGACCCTAGGTCTCACGGCTGGAGCTCCCAGGCATCTGTAGTGGGGATTGCTAATTTCCAATGCTTGAAAACTGGCAGGTCCCGCCGACTCGTCCACATTAATTACTGGCATGCCACTCCTGGGAGGAGAATGGTCATCACATTCTGCCGAGATCGTTACCAGATTCCCATCGATGATTAATTTGATTTTTTGATGTAGCGTGGAAGGAACTGCCCCGGCCATGTGTATCCACGGCCTCCCTAATAACAGGTTATAGCTGGCTGCAATGTCTAGCACCTGGAAAGAGATATCAAAAGTACAAGGTCCTATCTCCACCGGCAATTCAATTTCTCCCATTGTATCCCTCTGGGAACCATCGAAAGCTCGCACCACCACATGACTGGCACGTAGGCGCTTGGGATTGATGTTCATCTTCTGCAATGTACTGAGGGGACAGGTATTCAATGCCGATCCTCCATCAATCAGTACCCCATTCATGATATAACCCGAGGATATTACCGCAATATGTAGCGGTCTCCGGTGCCCCCTTCCTTCCTTGGGGATGTCCTCATCCGTAAAGGATATTACATCGTTCTCCAATAGGTGGCCCACCAGCTGGCCGAAACCTTCCTCACTAATTTCTTTGGGCACGTATGCCTCCTCCAGAACCTTCGCCAGGGTTTTGCAATGCTCATTGGATGACAACACCAAGTCCATGACTGATGTTAGGGTTGACTCCTCATTTAAAATCTGGATCCCTCTTGTTTCTCGGTGATCCATCCTTTTCAAGAATTCTATGGCCCTTTCCTCGGAAATCTCTTCATTTTTCTTTTTTTGGCTCTCAAGGACTCGCCCGGGAAGATATAAGGGGTTCCCCCTTGTCGTCACAGAAGCACAACTGGCCGCTTCCTCTAGCATCCCCCCATAATTCCAGGGTACCGTCTTTAGACTACTGATAGGGATTTACGGCCTTGCCGTAAGGATGAGGGGCCTCAGAGCCGTCAACTTGACAGGTCCCTCCGTGCTATTCGTACTTACCCCTATCAGCCTGATGGGCATTCCCCGTGCACTCCCATGATCATGTATCACGTTGATCATTTCCTCAATTTTCTGCACATAGTTCAACCTTGGCGGCCCCCCAGCTTCACTCGCCTCCCTCTCATTGACCCCCCCTCCATCATGTCTTGGCAGGGGATTTTCCTTAACATTCGGGGAGTCTGGCTGTTCCACCACAATTTCCCCACTGTCAATCAGGGTTTGGATTCTGTGCTTCAACGTCCAACAGTCCTGTGTATCATGACCAGGGGAACTGGAGTGGTATGCACATCGCTTGCTCGGGTCAAACCTTCTACCCTTTGGGTCACTCGGGGGTGCCAAACCAACTATCTTCTTTTGGGCTACTAATACCGCTAATACCCGTTCAAGAGGCTCCCCGAGCGGGGTGAATACTCGATTTTGCGAGGCCTCATACCTCCTTCGCCCTTCTGCCCTCTGATCTGTGAAGTTGGGCTGTCGGGATGGCCCCACCCTCTGCACCTGTACCGAAAGATGGCTTTCTGTTTTTCTGGATGACCCTTGCAGGATGAGGGAAACATCCTCTTCCTTCTTCTTTTGGACCCTCCGGGAAGTGCTGCCATAGTTTCCATTCTGTATTTACTCGGCAGCTGTTTCCAAAGCCGTAAAATCCCGGATTTTGCCAGATTTCAAACCCATATCCACCATCTCTCCATGTTTAATCATTTCAGCAAAGGGTCTTCCAATCCCCGAGATGACTCGTTCATAATAAGGTGCCTCCTGAATGTCTACAAAAGTCATTACCATCTCTGATTCGCTCATCGGGGGGTTCACCTGTGCGGCCATGCCCCTCCATCGTTGCGCATATTCCCTGAAGGATTCCCTGGGTTGCTTCTTAACTTTTGTCATTTGGTATCTATCCGGGGCCATTTGGGCCTAGAAGCTATACTGGGTTAAGAAAGTATGGGCCAACTCTTCCCAATTATGGATCCGGACATTGTCAAGCCGAGCGTACCAGATTCTCGCTTCTCCCGTCAAACTCTTTTGGAAAAGCTGCATCCTTAGACCCTCATCTTCGGCGTAAGATCCAAGCTCCCCGATGTAGATTTTCAGGTGTGTGTAGGGATCCCCCTTTCCGTTGTATTTTTCAAACTCGGGGATTTTAAATTTCTCCGGGTATCTGGCTCCGGGGAAGACACATAAATCTGAATAGTTAAACCTGCCCAGGGACCCTATGCCCTTCATAGATTGGATGGTTTCCTCCATTTGTCTCATTTTCTTCCGCAGGTCATCTGTATCTCCCTCTTCCGGGATAGTAATCACTGTTTTGTTTGGTACGGGAATGGCCTTTGGGACGACTGGCTTGCCCTTAAGTTGAGGTGGATCCTCCTTAGGTGGTTCCTGTCTGGGCATCAACTGCTCCTTTAGCATTATGGCCATTTCTAACATCTGTTTCTTAAAGTCATCAAATTCCTCCCTATATATGGAACCAGAATTGGTAGATGGAATATCAGCCATTTCAGATATAGAGTTTTGGGCCCTTTTAGACTGCGAACGGGTTTGAGGAGCAATCCTACAGAAACCAGGGTTCGAAGTTTAGTCCTGGGGAATAAAGAATGTGGATGCATGCTAAAGCTGTAACTTTTGTGTTTTTGGGGTTTTTTAATCTTTCCCTGTAAAACAGAAAGTTAGTAGTCCTTTAATGCAATAACAAATGCTAAACACGATTTTGTTAAGCTCCCCTGTTGTTCCC
Organism: Aralia elata; assembly: GCA_034770075.1. Taxonomy (NCBI): domain Eukaryota; kingdom Viridiplantae; phylum Streptophyta; class Magnoliopsida; order Apiales; family Araliaceae; genus Aralia; species Aralia elata. The sequence continues at coordinate 42,664,283 of CM068387.1, read as the reverse complement.
TGCAAAAGATAGAGGTTAGTAATTTCTCTTGACAAAAAGGGAGGCATATATGAATGAGATCATGACATTTACGCGTGAAATGTAAAAAGGCATGAAGAGACTTTTCCTGCGTAGGGTTAATCTGAGGCTGACCTATCCTAGGGTTACTCTCACGGGCTTTTCGGCATGAAAGTCCCCAAATCTTCGCAATCTACTCGTCTGAGCCCTTTCGATTGGAGCGGATTTGGGTGGTGCATTTCCTGAGCCATCTCCGGGGAGCAGCCCCTTCGAGTCCAGTAATAAGCAACCGACAGGTTCGCCTCAGGAGGAGGTACTCTCTCAACATACATTCACATTCATCGCCCTCACCGTATGCAAATGATTACTTAAAAGTAAAGCCATTCCATTCAATCATTCATTTATTGGGCAAAACACACATTCACACAACAAAAGTAAAACATCAAAATATCGCACACACACACATTTTATGAATTTTAAAAGGATAAGATAGCATCAAAATTTGAAAGCGGCTTAAGCCCTCTAATGGTCCCCAGCAGAGTCGCCAGCTGTCGACGCCGGTTTCTCTCCTCTCTTTCGCGATATCGTCCTTCTCTGATTTTAGCCTTTGTTATTAGATGATGTTTGGAAAAGGTCGGCATTGATGTCGACGGGGTTTTGAAAGATCATTTTTTATGATGAGCCAATTAACCAGAGTCGTCAGTTGGTATATTTTGAAATGGATGTACCAACTCATCCGAGTTTCGTTTTTGTAAATCGCTGGCTCATATGTGACTCCGAATTAATTGGTCTGCGAACCGAGATTCATAGAGTTCGGGGGCTTGCTTAAGTGAGGGGAAGGTGTTAGGCACCCCTCGACTTCCGTGAAACACGGTTACCGCAATCTTGATATTTTCCTATCCTTTAATTCATGAAATGTGTGTATATGCGTGTGTGCGTGTATGTGTGCCTATGTGAGTGTTGTGGTGAGTTTGTATGAAAGAATCATTTGGATTTTTAGGGAAAGTCGTGCTTTAATTTGAGAACCGCTTCGGAATGTCTTTTCGGCATACACGAGAAAGCTTTATATAAAAAAAAGGTTTGATTTTAATTGTCAAAACTAGGAGATTTTCATTAGGTGTCGTTTTGGCAAAAATAAGAGTTTATTAAACCTTAGCCAAAATAGGAATCGAGATTTATACGTTGCTTTCATAAATGATGGGCAATTTCTAGGATCTCTTTCGCCCTATGTATCAAGATTTAATAAAGCGTTTAGTTCTTCTTGAAAAAACCATTTTTCGTGAGGTTTGAAAACAACTTCTCTTTAGCTTTCTCGTAGAATAGGAATTGACTTTCGTTAACATTTCCAATTTTTAGCCTCGTGATGCTAATATCCTACTTTGATTTGATTTTAGAAAAATCTTTATTGTTTTGGTCTTGAAATCTTTTGTTTGGTGTTGCAAACCAAATTGAATATCAAACCGCGTAGGGGCTATTTACGGGCATGTAAGCCATCAAAATACCCCGAACGCCAACAATCACATGTTCCATTACTACGGGGCCTTAAACCCGATTCTCGCCTTAGCGTCGTTTTAAGGCCCGACGGTTACATGTTACAAAACGAACACCTTGAATCTATTACATATGTCAAAACGTCCATCATCGGATTTGGACCACGGGGTCGCGTTCCTAGGCTCACACCCGAGATTGCTATATGCCCACGCAATGAATACTACATAATTAACCAACCCGGATTTATCTAATATACCATGACATCCGAAAATGATAATCTAAATAAATTACACCCAATAAATCACCATAAACGAGCTAGAAATTTCACCAATTGGATATCCTCGGGTTATTAGGAAGAATTTTGTTCCGATGGAACCCTCACTAATAATCCCTAATCCATGATTGTTCAACAAGATACATGAAAATTACATCTAATTTAACCAAACAATATGATATAAATTGCTAGAACAAATAGGAATTTTCACCTTGCAAATGATCTCAAATGGATGTGAACTTGTGTATTTGAATAGGATAAGGAGTGTATTTGATACAATCAAAATCAAAAGAAATAAATCCTCTCTTTTTTTCTCTCTTTTCTCCCTATTTGTTTGCAAATTTTTGCTCTTTTTCCTCTCTATTTCCGTGCTTCTTGCTGCTGCTGAATCCTCCTTCTTCTCTTAATCTCTCAAATTTCTCAACTCCCTGTATGCTGCACGAAACTGAGCTGAAATAGGCTGGCCAAAGCCAGCCACAGATTGATCTGCGGCTGGCCACAGATCAATCTGCGGCTTGCTGGCCGCCTGCCTTCCACTCGCCTGATTTCGAGTTACGTGTTTCGAGTTCCGTGTTTTCAAAAGGCGCACTATTTGGCCGTAGATCAATCCGCGGCTGGACGGTTTGACTTTCTCGATTTTCGTGCCACGCCTTGATTTTCGTGCTGTAACGTCGGTTTTCGCTGACAGGCTCGTATTCTGCAGTCCGGGAATCTCCGAGATACGCGCCATCTTATTCGGGAATGCCCGTTTCGGATGGCCTTATTGTCACATCAGCCTTGGTCGCCAATCATTGTGGTGGTGTTGGACGTTCGCACTTGTGCCCTATTCCTTCGCTCCCGCAAGCCGGTTCAATTGACGATTTTGCCCTCCTGTCATGGTTAGTACAGGGAACGCAAAATTTGGGTGTCTACAATATTCAAATTCGGATATTTGAATAATTTGTTTATTCGAATAAAAAACAGAAACAAATATGTTCCGCATTTGGACAGAATTTTCAAATACTAAATACGAATATTTTTTGACAATTCTCCAAATACCGGATATGGTTTTACAAAAACATACTTATTGAAATTATCTTAATTTAAGGCAACATTTTAATAGTCGTTGCAAAAAGCTGTATAAAATATGCAACGAAAATAAAAATTGTTGCAAATGAATGTGGGTTATATTAGGCAACGAAATATAGCAACAAAAAAACTTTCGTTGCCCACGATGAGGAGAAATCAAGTGGCCGAAAATTTTACAACAAATTCCTAACGAATTTTTTTTCCAAATTTTGCAATGACATGAATTTCGTTGCACAAAGTGAAAGTCTGATACAATCTGCAACGAAGGGCAAAAGTCGTTGCTAAACATACACTTTTAGCAACGACTTATAAAGTCGTTGCCTGAAACACCGTTGCTAAAGTCCCATTTTTAGCAACAAAAAAACTTTCGTTGCCCACGATGACGGGAAATCAAGTGGCCAAAAATTTTGCAACGAATTTCTAACGAAATTTTCTCCCGCCAATGAATTAACAACGAAATTTTGCAATGACTTATAAATTTAGTTGCAAAAAGTGAAAGCCTGACACAATTTGCAACGAAAGACAAATTTCGTTGCTAAACATATGCTTTTAGCAACGACTTATAAAGTCGTTGCCCGAAAAATTGTTGCTAAAGGCCCATTTTTTTGTAGTGATCTTAGGTTCTATTACCATAACATCATTCCAAATACATAATAAGTCTTAGTATTACAACATTACTAATACAAATAAACTACGACGCCATCTAGATGTTCATCTTGCCCTTTCCCTTGTCCTTACCGGAACCTTCGACCCGCTCGGACTTAGCTGCAATGTTTAATATAAAGTAAGAATGAGCATTCAATTGCCCAGCAAGTATAACAGTTGAATAACAATAATATCATCAATCATATCGTTCCTCTTCGACAACTGAACAATAATGGTGAAATATTCTGAATAAACAAGAATAATACTTTGCTTTCATTTTAAAAATATATTTTCGAAATGATATTGAATGGTCATAAGACCTTGAACTTTCTTTTGCTTTCGTAAAAAGGTACACAACAATATAACTGCAAACCGTCTTACTTACGAGCACTTCTAGGTGATCAGTCTATTGTACTCTATGTTGATCAACACTCTAGCTGGAAACGACTATATGCGTTTGTTTTAGGCGCTCGATGCCTTGTCAGAATAACTGACTAAAAACTGCCCCAAATATTAGGGTTGTTCATCTCATTCATGTCTCGGAATCCTAACCAAAACAATTCGGTTGGATAGCTCTACTTAATCATCAATAACATTTCAAGGATTTTTTTATCAAATCAATAAAACATTTCAATATCTGTCTAGCCGAAACAAATAGCATCGACGTTCTCTATAATAGTTTATATATATGTGAACTTGAAAGCTTCAACAATTTATATCATAACATAGCTCGAATACTTATGCAAATACTAAAAGATTTACATAAGTAAGGAATTCATGCAACCATCTATGTGTTGCCTAAATTGGAACTTCAAACATCGCATGAGAGTCAAGAGAATATAATCAAATGAATCAAATAAACTTGTCCAATACAAAGGTTAGACAAGTGTTTAGAAAACCTGCACAATATACGTCTTTTGTATAAGATACGAAACTTGCATTCAATACTGAAAATGAATGAAGCTAGAGAACTTGCCCAACACAAGGGTTAGACAAGGGTTTAGGAAACTTGCCTTAAGCGCTTGCTACTATTTGACGTTAATCGTTCTTCAAATATGTCCTACGCATTTAAACACGTATTCACATACTAATTAGTCTCACAATAGACACCAAACATTGGCTTACATTAATCAACACATTATAATTATTACGAATAATTATTACTACTACGACTACCCAAACAGGGGTCTCGCTCACCGGTGAGCGAGCGGCTGCCCAGCTCGTCAGTGAGCTGGCGGGGGAGTAGGGGCCAAACGAAAAATGCAACAAAGCTATTCACTTCATTTAAGCAAATCTCACGTGACTAAGTCATTTCATGCTTGGTTAACCAGTTAATAACATGCTTCATGTATTACCACTTAAGAGGTTCACATACACTTGCCTCAAGCTTCAGTTCATGAAAAGAAACAACTGGGCAACTCTGTAGCACGGCGGGGCCGCGCTGCTATTTGGCCTAGGAGTGGCGCGGCCGCCCTACTCCCCCAGATGCACTTTTCTGGTTTATTTCTCACACTGCTCAACTTCTAAATGCTTGGGGTTATTCTACTATTATACTAACATATCATACGTATGCTTTGGGGTATTTATAACATGCTAGGTTTATGTAAACATGCATCAAATCAACAACACGAAACAACTTGGTTTTTCACCTCTGCAGACCAGCGCGACCGCACTAGTTTTAAGCTTGGGAGTGGCGCGGCCATGCCACTCTATATCCAGGGAACTCCCAGGTTCTGCTACTGCAGAACCAAAAACCAACACTTTTGATTTCGTCCCCTTTTCTCCATAGCCATTATACAATATGTCTATATGACTTAAAACATGCTTTTACAACTGAGCTATGCATCATAACATCATTAAATCAATTAATCATCCCTAATTCTCATGTTCCTTAGAGAAATCATTCTCTTGGATATTAAACCAAATAGTTGGTGGGCATGGCTTTAGAGTTCATAACTCATAGCCTATCATTACATGGTTACCCTAGATTTCACATTAAAATCATTTCTCATAGCTTTTGGACAATTACCAACAATACACAACCAATGCATAGTGATTACATTATTAATAAAACATGAATAACAGTCCACTAATGTCCATCTCAGTCCATTTCTTGATTCCTTATGCATAGGTTCGATTCTCATTCATTGTTCCACTTTTGCATACTATTAACAAGGTTTTATAGAGCTAATTAACCTTCATACATTTTCATACACTAACTAGCAAAATCAGTCACATAACTCCAACAAAGCAACCAAAGCAAAACTATACACTTGGAAATATTAAGGAAATGAGTTTGCTTAATCATTGCATACCTCTTGGAGCTTGTTCTAAGGTTGCTAAGAGAATTAATACCCAATTGCTACACCACTCCTTCTTCTTCCTCAATCACCCGTGAACACTCTCTTCACTATTTTCTCTCAAGTTTTCAGTTTCAACACTTGGTAAAATCAAAGGAATGGTAGGCTTGCAATGGGGGAGTATATATAGAGGAAGAACTGAGCTTCAAGGAGGTGATGGAGCTGGGCATGCTCTGCTAAGGCAGGTCCCCATGACTGGGGTAGTGAGCTTTGGCTCCTCCAAGACTCGGGTACTTCCCATCCCTTCTCCCATGGCTTTATTCTCTCCTTTTTCTCTACCAAATGTAAGGAATTCCTTCTCCCCATGCTCTCCCACCTTCTTTGATTCTCTTCCCCGTCCTCTTCATTCCCGTACTCTTCTTCCTTCTTCAAGTCAGCTGATTACATAACCAATTTCCCTCATGGGTCATGGGTTGTGGGTCATGGGGTGCAGGTATGGGTCATGGACTAGGTCCGTAGGTTTTGGGCTTCAATTAATAATCTATTGGGTTTCTCTTAGACTCTAAATTTAATAATCTATTGGGCTTCTAATAAAAATCCCACACTTGGATTATTAATCCCTCTTATTAACGCTTTGGCAAAATTATGAAAAGTCATGAAATCGAAAAAGGCGTCTTTTGCGTAAATAGTGCTTTAGCGCTATTCCTCAAAATAATTTAATCAATACCATGAAATAACAACAGTCAAAAATTATCACATACACATCATAAACCTTCAAACACATAACATAGAATAATATTAATAAAAGTTCAATTTATTCAACAAAATTCATAGGCTCGAATTACAAAGCTACCCGCGATCCGCGGTCGTTACATCCTCCCCCCTATAAGAATTCTGTCCCCAGAATTACGACATAAGGTTAAACAAAAAGATGGGGATAATTCTTCTTCATCTTATCTTCGAGTTCCCACGTCGCTTCTTCGGCATTGTGGTTCCTCTATACTACCTTCACAGAATATATTGTCTTACTTCTTAAGACTTGTTCCTTCCTATCAATTATCTGAATAGGAATTTCTTCATATGTTAAGTCTTTCTCAATCTGAATAGGTTCATACTCTATTACATACTTATAGTCTTGCTTATAGGGTCGTAGTACCGACACGTGAAACACGTTATGGATGTGTTCTAACTCAGGAGGTAAGGCTACCTCATAAGCCACTTCTCCTACCCTTCTCAACACTTCAAATGGTCCTATAAACCTCGGACTCAGCTTCCCTTTCTTCCCGAACCATATCTTCCCCTTCCAGGGAGATACCTTCAAGAATACGTAGCTACCGACGTTGAAGTCTCTCTTCTGGTGATGCTTGTCTGCATATTTCTTTTGCCTGTCTTGGGCCGCGACTAGTCTCCTTCTTATTACCTTGACGATCTCCGCAGTTTGTTGTACCAATTCCGGTCCCAATAATTTGCGTTCCCCTACCTCATCCAAGCACAATGGCATTCTGCATTTCCTTCCGTATAACGCTTCGTAAGGCGGCATGCCTATACTAGCGTGCTAACTATTATTATAGGCAAACTCAACTAAAGGTAGGTGGTCATCCCAATTCCCTTTAAAGTCCATCACACATGCCCGTAGCATATTTTCTAAAGTCTGTATCGTCCGCTCGCTCTGCCCGTCTGTTTGAGGATGATACACCGTGCTCAACCTCAGCTGTGTTCCCAATTGCTCTTGCAGGCTCTTACAAAAATTTGACGTGAAACGTGGATCCCTATCCGACACAATCGAAATTGGCACTCCATGTCTAGAAATAATTTCCTTCACATAGAGTTTAGCTAGTTAGTCTAATTTGAACCTAATTCTGATCGGCAAGAAATGCGCTGATTTCGTCAAACGATCCACTATGACCCATATAGCGTCGTATCCCTTCTGCGTTGTTAGGAGTCCTACCACAAAATCCATCGTGATATGATCCCACTTCCACTCTAGAATCTCTAAAGGTTGAAGCAACTCACTTGGTCTTTAATGCTCGGCCTTGACTCTCTGACAAGTCAAGCACCTACTAACGCACTATGCGACTTCTCTCTTCATGTTCGGCCACAAAAAATGTAGTCGAAGGCCTTGATACATTTTTGTACTTCTCGGATGGATCGAGTACCTCGAACTATGGGCCTCTTACAAAATCTCCTCTCGTAACTCGGGTACTGGCGGTACCTAAATTCTTCCTTCAAATCTCATCACCCCATCATTATTGAGTTTATACTTAATTTCCTCTCCTTGGGAAATTCTCCGCCTTATTCCCTCGCACTCCTCATCGCTAAGTTGTGCTTCTTTTACTCGTTCTAATAAGATTGGACGAGTCTCTATGGTGAACAACTTCTCCCCCGATTCTGTCGGGAACCTCACTTCTATCTCCAGTTTAGCCATCTCTGTTATTAGCTCATCTTGAGCCGTTAACATTGACAACTTCCCCTGACCCTTCCTACTTAAGGCATCGGCCACTACATTCGCCTTCCCCGGGTGATATAGAATCTCACAATCATAATGTTTGATCAATTCTAACCACCTCCTCTGCCTCATATTCAACTCCTTCTGTGTGAAAATATACTTTAGACTTTTATAGTCCGTGTATATCTCACATTTCTCGCTGTATAAGTAATGCCTCCAAATCTTCAGGTCAAACACAAGTGTTGCCAATTCGAGATCATGAGTAGGGTATTCCCTCTCATAATCTTTCAAATGTCGTGACGCATACGCAATGACTTTACCGTGCTGCATAAGCATGCATCCAAGTCCCTTATGTGGCGCGTCACTATAAACTACAAAATCACCTGTATCATCCGGGAAGGATAGTACTGGCGCCTCGCTCAACCTTTTCTTGAGCTCTCAGAAGCTCTCCTCGCACTTCTCCGTCCAAGCATACTTTACCGCCTTCCTCGTCACTTGGGTTAATGGGGTTGCTATCTTCGAAAAATCCTGAATAAATCTTCGATAGTAGCCCGCTAACCCTAAGAAACTACGCACTTCTATCGGTGTCTTCGGTTGTTCCCAGTTAATAACTGCCTCCACCTTCGCTAGATCTACGGATATACCGTCTTTGTCGATCACGTGTCCCAAAAAGTGGACTCTCTCTAGCCAAAAGCATTTTGAGAATTTCATGTACAACTTCTCCCTCCTCAAGGTTTCCATTACTATCCTTAGATGTTCAACATGATCCTCTTGTGTCAAGGAGTAGACTAGAATATCATCTATGAACACCACTACAAATTTGTCCAAATGCTGCTTGAACACTCTATTCATTAAATCCATAAATGCGGCTGGTGCATTCGTTAACCCAAATGACATCACCAGGAACTCATAATGGCCGTAACGAGTCCTGAATGTTGTCTTAGGTATGTCCTCTCCCCTCACCTTCAACTGGTGATATCCCGTTCTCAGATTTATTTTAGAAAAGTATTTTGCCCCCTTCAACTGATCAAACAAATCGTCGATCCTGGGCAATGGATACTTATTCTTGATCGTTACTTTGTTCAGCTCCCGACAGTCGATACAAAGCCTCAACGATCCATCCTTCTTCTTCACGAATAACACTGGCGCTCCCCATAGAAACAAGCTCGGTTGGATATACTTTTTATCTAATAATTCTTGCAGTTGAACCATCAACTCTTTCATCTCTACTAGCGCCATTCTATATGGTGCCCTTGAAACGGGTGTCGTTCCAGGAACTACGTCTATCACGAATTCGCTCCCTATCTGGTGGAAGTCCTGGTAATTCGTCTGGAAATACGTCAGCGAATTCATTGATGATAGGTATCTGCCCCATTTTGGCTCCCTCTCGTTGGGTATCGACAACATGGCACAGATAACCTACACACCTTTTTCTTAACAGCTTCCTGGCTTGTATCGTCGATAGAAAACTCAAACGTCTAGGAGATTTACTACCGTAGAACACTACCTTAGACTGCTTTGAAGTCTGAAGGTTTATGCTTTTCTTCTGGCAATTGATTACTGCCCCGATTAAACAACCAATCCATTCCCAGTATTACGTCAAATTATCCCAGTCTAATTGGAATTAAATCTACCGATAACTTACTCCCTCTAATTTCAACGCAATAATTCCTATGAACATGTTCAACAGGGATTACTTCCTTATTCGCAACTTCTATGTTCAAGGGAAACTCTAGTTTCTCTAGAGGTAAGCTTAAACGTTGAGCAAATTCACATGAAACAAAAGAACAGGTCGCACCCGAATCAAACAACACATATGCAATAATATTATTGATCAGAATGATACCTGAGACTACGTCTCCTGATGTCACTGCATCTTGGACCATCATATTGAAGGTCCGGGCTGTTGGTCTACTTGGTGGAGCTGGACTAGTCATAGTCAGCTTGCCACTGCTATTCCCATTGCCTCCCCCGTCTGCCCCCTTCTTTAGGAAATTCCTTGCCATGTGGCCTGATACTCCGCAAACGAAACACCCACCGATCTTCTTCGGGTTAGAGCAGTTAGGAGAAATGTGTCCCTCCTGCCCACAGTTGTAGCATGTCGTCCTTCCCTTCAAGCAGACCCCCAGGGGATTCTTCCCGCAGGTCTTACACGGCTCTACCCTCTTCTTTGGGTCTCCTTGTTTGTTCACGGTATTCCCGGAATTGTTCCATTTCCTCTTTTGGTTACTTCCACTTCCACTGGCTACATCAGTCTTATTTCCTCCTTCGTTCCTACCCTTATTCTTCTTCTCCCTATTGTAGAGGCTCAGTGCCTCACTTCCCCCTTCGGCTATAATAGCCTTCTCCAAGATTGATCCAAAAGAATTAATCTACAACACACTCACCTTGTTGTAGAGCCAGGGTTTCAGGCCCTGTTCAAAGCTCCTCGTCTTCCTTTCCTCGGTGTCCACTTGGTGTGGCGCAAACCGAGCCAGCTCGTTGAACTTGGCAGCATATTGGGGTACTGTCAAGTTATCTTGCTTCAGTTCTAAGAATCGCATCTCCATGCGACTCTGCATGCTCTTGGGAAAGTAGTCATCGAAGTACAACTCCTTGAACCGTTCCCAAGCAATGACTCCTTCTCCAGCCCTATTCTAGTTTGCTTCCCACCAGAAATTTGCTTCCCCTTTCAGTAGGTAGGTAGCAAAAGTGGTCTTTTGTTCCTCCCTAACTCCAGCAATGATGAATGTTTTCTCCACCTCCATAACCCATGATTGAGCCTCTATAGGCTCGGTGGTCCCCTTAAATTCGGGCGGTCCCACGCTCTTAAAGTCCTTAAAGTTGGCAACACGCGCAACTGGAGGAACGACAGGTGGTACGATTGGAACTCTATTCAAAGCTACTACCAGTAAGTCTATGAATTGCTGCATAGGGTTTTCTGTTTCCCTAGTTTCACTCTCATTATCGGATTCTCTATCCTCATTCCTCCGTGTTCCCTGTCTTCCTCTTCATCTCCATCTCGACGGCATTTTCTGTTAAATAAATTGTGCCACTATTAATCTACTATTCATCCTCAAGTATTTTATTAACACAACACATACACATACTCATCACCATGCACATTTAATAAACAAACTTATATTAATATGCTTCATATTTCATACATCTTGTAACACATAGCTTCTGCTATTCGCATACAATATATCCCTTTATTACTAAAAAGATGGGATTTACACCAGATAATCCATTACATATACAAAATTTAGGATTTACATCCTTACAAGGTACACATCTAGACCTCGTCTAATCACTGAACTAGACCATGCCTAATGGCATCTGCATACTCGTCATCTGCTATAGCCATCACCAGATCCCTACTAATGGTGTGCCTGGTCTGGCCCTCCTCTGTTGGGTAATGGGTCACCCTGCGCTGAAATCGCCCATGTGATGACCTGAATGCATAGTTAGACCTATCGGTCCTCACCCTCTTGATCCTTGCCTCTTCTTCCAGGTCATCGGCCCGATCTTCGACCCTGATCCTATCATTGATCTCTGCCTCCCAGTAAGCCTCTAACTCATGTCTCTCTTGCAAGAGTTCTTGTACCCTCGCCTCTAAGGCTTTAACTCTACCTCTTAGTGTTGCATTCCTGTCAAGTACCACCGTAAATAGATTATTCATGTCTGCCGATGCCACTTCCTCCTCTTCAGAAGGCACAACATCCGATAATATATCATCTGCTTCCTCCTCATGCTCGGACGGATCCTCATCAAGTGAAAGGTCCATCTCCGGTTCCTCCTCCGGATCTTCCTCTAGGTCACTTTCTATCTGAGCCTCAGCCTCTGCTACTCGCTCGGGTGTTGGCTCGGGTGGAGCGATCAGCTCCTCGCTTACTACATGGATATCTCTATACTCGGGTCCTTCTCCAGACATCTACAAACTAATATACTAACTCGATTAGTATATAACAATAACAAATAATATTATAACACTTAACAAATATAGTTTATTTTAAGTATACTTTTAGTTCTTTTGATGAATTTTCTCAATCCACCCTTAACAACTCTATTTGAGTTCATTTACTAACCCTTCCATTCTCTCTGCGGTCATATTCCTAAGGTTTTCCCCAACCTAAGGTTTAAAACCTATCAGCTCTGATACCAACCTCTGACGCCCCCAAATCCGGGTACCTCAAACCCGAATCTGGTGCTACACGGTACATCCCATCACATATAACATAATAGACATGAATGTAATTACTATATTATTACAACACGTCTTACTCTCAATCTCAGGTTCTATTACCATAACATCATTCCAAATACATAATAAGTCTTAGTATTACAACATTACTAATATAAATAAACTACGACGCCATCTAGACGTTCATCTTGCCCTTTCCCTTGTCCTTACTGGAACCTTCGACCCACTCGGACTTAGCTGTAATGTTTAATATAAAGCAAGAATGATCATTCAATTGCCCAGCAAGTATAACAGTTGAATAATAACAATATCATCAATCATATCGTTCCTCTTCGACAACTGAACAATAGTTGTGAAATATTCTGAATAAACAAGAATAATACTTTGCTTTCGTTTTAAAAATATATTTTCAAAAGGACATTGAGTGGTCATAAGACCTTGAACTTTCGTTTGCTTTCTTGAAAAGGTACACAGCAATATAACTGCAAACCGTCTTACTTACGAGCACTTCTAGTTGATCAGCCTATTGTACTCTATGTTGATCAACACTCTAGCTGGAAACGACTATATGCGTTTGTTTTAGGCACTCGATGCCTTGTCAGAATAACTGACTAAAAACTGCCCCAAATATTAGGGTTGTTCATCTCATTCATGTCTTGGAATCCTAACCAAAACAATTCGGTTGGATAGCTCTACTTAATGATCAATAACATTTCAAGGATTTATTATCAAATCAATAAAACATTTCAATATCTGTCTAGCCGAAACAAATGGCATCGACGTTCTCTATAATAGTTCATATATATGTGAACTTAAAAGCTTCAACAATTTATGTCATAACATAGCTCGAATACTTGTGCAAATACTGAAAGATTTACGTAAGTAAGGAATTCATGCAACCATATATGTGTTGCCTAAATTGGAACTTCAAACATCACATGAGAGTCAAGAGAATATAATCAAATGAATAAAATAAACTTGTCCAACACAAGGGTTAAACAAGCGTTTAGAAAACCTGCACAATATACGTCTTTTGTATAAGATACGAAACTTGCATTCAATACTGAAAATGAATGAAGCTAGAGAACTTGCCCAATACAAGGGTTAGACAAGGGTTTAGGAAACTTGCCTTAAGCGCTTGCTACTATTTGACGGTAATCGTCCTTCAAATATGTCCTACGCATTTAAACACGTATTCACATACCAATTAGTCTCACAATAGACACCAAACATTGGCTTACATTAATCAACACATTATAATTATTATGAACAATTATTACTACTACGACTATCCAAACCGTGGTCTCGCTCTGATACAATCCTGACTAGGCTCGCATTAAGCGTCATCACCTCAACTCAAGCTTCGAGGGTTCAACAAACGAATTCAAGTAATTGGGCTAAAATCTACTCAAGGATGCTTACAATGGAGCTCAATTCATATGAACATCGAGGAGAGGGTCATTCATGTGATTTGAAATTGCTAGATACGATCTATGTAGTGAGACCAAATCAATGCAAGTCAAGCGTTCGAAATAGTGTTCATCATGTTCGTTGGTATCGTCTAATCATTAATGAAGATATGTGTCAATTAATACAAGGATTAGCGTTCTTACGATGTTATGGATGTCCAAGAAAGCTGAAGAGGTTATGTTATATCATGGGACAACACGAGGTTAGATTGCATGGAAAACAAACTCAGAAGTTGGGATTCAGGGTTCTCACCCTGGCGAGAATCGCAGGTTTATTTTTCGCGCCCCGGCGAGAACTCCTCTGGATATTTTCGCCCCGGCCCAAACTGAAGCCGCCCCGGCGAAGACCTCTCTGGCCATTCTCGCCCCGGCGAGAATTTCTAGTACAAGTTTCTCGCCCCGGCGAGAACAGCCAGATTTACCTGACACGTTTTTCGAGGCACACAGTTTTTGGCAGATTTCTTTCTTTTGTTTTAGGGATTTACATATCTTTTAGATTTCTATTGTAATTAGGATATTTATTAGATATGATTTGTTTTCCATAATTAATTAGTTAGGTAGAATTTGATTTCCAATTGGATTTCTATTCCTTTTAGGATTTAGGGTTTCTTAAGGTTTTATTCTATTAGTATAAATAGAATACATGGGTTATGTAATAAAAAAAGACATCAGATTTATTCAATACAATTATTTGTGAGGTTTCTCATCTTTTAGTTCTTTAAGAATTCCTAGATTAATTTCGTAGTTTTCTTGAGATTCAATTATCGACTTATTATTCAACAGATCATAGTTGTTTGTGGTGTCATTCTACCGAACCATCAATCGTCGATTGTACCGAGGTTCCTGTTTCTTATAAGCACGGGGTTTAGGTATCGTTGGTGTCCATTCAACGCAAGCTTCCTAGCGCAGAGCAATTGTACCAAGGTTCTCGTCTCAATATAGGCGAAGGGTTAAGGTGTTGTGAGCATTCCACCTTCATAACTTGCTGAAAACGATCCGAGCGACGACCACCTCATGCAAGCGTGCCGTGGAGTCTATCATTTGGTATCAGAGCTAAGTTCCTAGCAGGTTACTTATCCTTTATTTTTCTTGTTGAAGTGTAAACAAAAAAAAAGAGAAAAAAAAATTTCGTGAGTAAAAAAAAAAAGAGGGAAAATTAGTATTGTTGCAATTGCTTGGGTTTCATAAGTTCGTGATTATTGGGATCGTATTGAAGAAGTTATTATTTGATTCTATTGTTGGAATTTGTGAATTTTGAGGATATTGGGGTTTCACTCAAGAGGATTTTATTGGTGATCGTGAAATTTTGGTGGTTATCGTATGTCACACTTGTTATATTTTGTTTTGTGATAAGTTCTTGTTGGATTGATTGAAAAACTAAGATATTTATTTGGTGAATTCAAAAAGAACCTATAAGAAGGAATTTGAGAGGTAAAAGACAAGAGTGTGAGATCAATTGAGGTTAAAAGCCTAAATTGTGTGATACACGAGCGTTTCATAATTGTGGGATATATTGTTTGAGCGAAACACGTAAGGGAGTGTGTGAGGAAAAATTTTCTTTATCTACTAACCTTTGTTTTGAAGTGAACATGTATAATTATGGTTATGAAAATAATTATGAGTGGAAAAAGAGATCTTTTCAAGGAAGGCGCGATCCTGAAGCTTATTTGAGTTGGGAGGAAAGGAAGGAACGGGAGTTTGGCTATCATAATTATTCCGAGTACAAGAAGTTCAAATTTATAGTTCAAGATTTTTCTGATTATGCAGCTACATGGTGGGCTGAATTTGTGCGTAGCAAAAAAAGGTATGGAGAGCGTCCGATCGAGACATGGGAAGAGTTAAAAACCGTGATGAGAAAGCGGTATGCTCCAGGACAACCTAGTAAGAGGAATGAACATGCATCTCCGAAATATGTAGAGCAACCTTCAAGGCGTTCAGCTTGTGATAATGAAAAGAAGGTTCGTAGACATGAAGATTTGCAGTGGAGACAGCGAAGAGAAACTCCTAGGGTGTATTGAACCGACATCATTTGAGGACATCATGAGAACGTATAATGAGTTGAAGGATGATCATTTGAAACAGTAACGAGTCACTTTTAAGGCACAAAAAGAGCGAGATTAGCCGCAAGAGGAAGAAGATGGAAAAGAATATGCTGTTCAAGGAGAGTTGTTAGATTCCGATGTTCGAGATGAAGTCCATGATCTTGAGGAAGAAAATACCAGTGAAAGTGAACGACAAAAAGAAATTGAAAAAGAAATTGAAAAAAAGATTGGGTGTGCACAAGAAAAGTGTGAAAAAGAGAATGAAAAGAAACGAGATAATAAAAAGAATGAGAGTGAAAATAAACGAGAGAAAGACACAGTGGAGAGTAAGAGTGAAAAAAGAGAAGAGAGTGAGTTGGAAAGTGAGTTGTATTTTGAAAAGCCAATGACTGTACATTCGTACAAGACGGCGCTTTTGAATACTAACCGGATTAACTCTTCTTTATCTAGTTCTGTTTTGTCTCTTGTACAGGTGATTGAGGATATACCTCGAGCTAACATTCCATATCAGCCAGCTTGTAGTATTCCCGAGGAGACGACGGAGTTACCAAGGCGGGTTGGAGAGTTAATGGAGTCCAACTTCATTAAAGCGGGGATAGTGGATGAAAACATGAGTTCGTGTGCTATTCATGAGATCATAGTACCTAAGGAAGATAGAATGTCGAGCTTGTACGTCGATTTCGAATTGGTAAACAAGTATCGCTATTATTTTCTTTGCTTAGATAATATGTGTGATAAATTGCATAGTACTTATGTTTTATCTACATGTGTTGGTAACCATGTGATGATATTGCCTAGTCAAGTTAGCTTAAGAGAATGTGATGAATGGAAAGTTGTGTTAACATGTGAATTGTAGAGGTAGATAGTTATTTCTGTTAGATTAACTAATGCATCTAGTATGTTCATGAGTTTATTAAAACATGTGTTATATGCTTCCATTGATAAATTTGTCTTTGGCTATTTTGATGGTAGAATTGTCTTTATCATAAACTATGGAGGATATTTGATATTTATCGAGTTAGTTTATGAACATGTGTTATATTCTCGTTGTCAATATTCCTACTGTCATTTGGTAAATTCTCAATGTCAAAGTGCATATCTTTGTATAATTTATTCTAGTGATTATTGTGGGTATTCTCGTTTTCAACATATATACTTACATGAAACTCATTCTAGGGTTTTTCATTCACATGTTGAATTAGATTTTGATCAATCTTTACATGGCATGTCGTTAATTGATAATGGTAGTGATCATGATTTGTCAGTAGAGAAATCTTCATTTAATGATTTGCTATCATTTGGTAATGTCTTTCCATTAGAGTTGTTATCTTTGCATCATTTTGAGAATGTTGTCTTGAATGGGAAAGAATTGCTGTCATTTGGTAGTGATTTGAAAAGTGATTATCATCGGATTGAGTTAAGATATGGTTTACATACATGTTTAGTTAAATCGTTGGGATTAACTAATGCATTAAATGTTTTCATGTTAAATCATGTGTTACATTCTTTCATGGGAAAATTTGTTAATATCTGTGTTGATGATACTTCGACTTTTATTGACACTTGGAAAAATTCTTTAACATATGTTGAGTTTGATTGTGAGTATCATAAGTATGCTAGTGAGTTTTTATCTTGTGGTGTTGGATTTAAACTTTCAATTCCATTGATGTCGTTATTAGATTTTGCATTGGGTAATGTCAATGGGAAGAGAAAGGTTAATTTTGTTTTGTAGAGTCGAGATGGATTCTTACTCATTGAGGAGAAAAGCATGGATCGTTGGGTAAATCCATTTGAACAATGCGTGGATAATCTAAAGGGAAGTTATTTGGATTTTATTCTAGTAGACTTTGCATATGATTTTGATTTATTTGATTTCTTTGTGATTAAACAAAAGGTACTTGTTGATTTGTTTTGTGTTGTGTTTAATCCAGGAATTCAAAGGTGCTTGCAAATACAACGTGTCAAGTTTCAAATTTTGACATTTGTTCCGGGTGCATTGGAATGGAAGTTAGTACAAATGATCGAGATCATAAGGTTCACTTTTGATCCGGGAATTTGTCAATGGGTTTATCTACGAATGGTCAAGATCATCAGACTGGTTTTTGATCCGGGAATTCGTGGATGGAAGATTATGCTACATGAGGAGTTCTACATGCTGATATTTGATCCAGGAGGATATAGGACTTTTCATAGTTTTATTTGCTTTTATTTTACTATATATGCATTTGATTTCTTAGGTAGAAACTTTGATTGTGTTTTTGTTTTAGTTGCTAATTTAGTTGGTTTTGTTTTAGTTAGCATTTGGGAAGAAATTGGCTTACATGTGCAAGAGTATCATGGTAGTTTGGCGAAGTGTTTGAGTCAAAGAGAACAAGAGTTTAAGTTTCCAGGTCATGTTTCGAAGAACTCACATGGGGATATGTTGATTCGATCATCATTTGGAAGGAGATCTTCAATTGTGATTCATGTTAACTCGAGGAAGATGCTTGATATTGCTATTTTGTGTCTTGAGGGAGTTGGAAGTTCTATTGATTATTTTCATATTCTTACATACTTTATTTATAAATTTCACGTGATTGGTGAGAATTATGATTATGTTTTGTTTGACGCTTCTAACTTGGTTTGTTTGGGTGTAGGATCAGTTTTGTGGATATATCCTTTTCAAGGGGAGATTCTGGATTTGAGGACAAATCCTTTTGAAGAGGAGGGGAATGATACAATCCTGACCAGGCTCGCATTAAGCGTCATCGACTCAACTCAAGCTTCGAGGGTTCAACAAACGAATTCAAGTAATTGGGCTAAAATCTACTCAAGGATGCTTACAATGGAGCTCAATTCATATGAACATCGAGGAGAGGGTCATTCATGTGATTTGGGATTGCTAGATACGATCTATGTAGTAAGACCAAATCAATGCAAGTCAAGTGTTCGAAATAGTGTTCATCATGTTCGTTGCTATCGTCTAATCATTAATGAAGATATGTGTCAATTAATGCAAGGATTAGCGTTCTTACGACGTTATGGATGTCCAAGAAAGCTGAAGAGGTTATATTATATCATGGGACAACACGAGGTTAGATTGCACGAAAAACAAACTCAGAAGTTGGGATTTAGGGTTCTCGCCCCGGCGAGAATCGCAGGTTTATTTTTCGCGCCCCGGCGAGAACTCCTCTGGATATTTTCGCCCCGGCCCAAACTGAAGCCGCCCCGGCGAAGACCTCTCTGGCCATTCTCGCCCCAGCGAGAATTTCTAGTACAAGTTTCTCGCCCCGGTGAGAACAGCCAGATTTGCGTGACACGTTTTTCGAGGCCGCGATTTTTGGCAGATTTCTTTCTTTTATTTTAGGGATTTACATATCTTTTAGATTTCTATTGTAATTAGGATATTTATTAGATATGATTTGTTTTGTATAATTAATTAGTTAGGTAGAATTTGATTTCCAATTGGATTTCTATTCCTTTTAGGATTTAGGGTTTCTTAAGGTTTTATTCTATTAGTATAAATAGAATACATGGGTTATGTAATAAAAAAAGAAATCAGATTTATTCAATTCAATTATTTGTGAGGTTTCTCATCTTTTGGTTCTTTAAGAATTCCTAGATTAATTTCTTAGTTTTCTTGAGATTCAATTATCGACTTATCATTCAACAGGTCATAGTTGTTTCTGGTGTCATTCTACCGAACCATCAATCGTCGATTGTACCAAGGTTCCTGTTTCTTATAAGCACAGGGTTTAGGTGTCGTTGGTGTCCATTCAACGCAAGCTTCCTAGCGCTGAGCAATTGTACCAAGGTTCTCGTCTCAATATAGGCGAAGGGTTAAGGTGTTGTGAGCGTTCCACCTTCATAACTTGCTGGAAATGATCCGGGCGACGACCACCTCACGCAAGCGTGCCGTGGAGTCTATCACACTCACCGGTGAGCGAGCGGCTGCCCAACTCGCCGGTGAGCTGGCAGGGGAATAGGGGCCAAACGAAAAATGCAACTAAGCTATTCACTTCATTTAAGCAAATCTCACATGACTAAGTCATTTCATGCTTGGTTAACCAGTTAATAACATGCTTCATGTATTACCACTTAAGAGGTTCACATACACTTGCCTCAAGCTTCAGTTCATGAAAAGAAACAACTGGGCAACTCTGCAGCACGACGCGGCCGCGTTGCTATTTGGCCTAGGAGTGGCACGACCGCGCTACTCCCCCAGATGCACTTTTCTAGTTTATTTCTCACACTGCTCAACTTCTAAATGCTTAGGGTCATTCTACTATTATACTAACATATCATACGTATGCTTTGGGGTATTTATAACATGCTAGGTTTATGCAAACATGGATCAAATCAACAACACAAAACAACTTGGCTTTTCACCTCTGCAGACCAGCGCGGCCGCACTGGTTTTAAGCTTGGGAGTGGTGCGGCCACGCCACTCTGCATCCAGGGAACTCCCAGGTTCTGCTACTGCAGAACCAAAAACCAACACTTTTGATTTCGTCCCCTTTGCTCCTTAGCCATTATACAACATGTCTATATGACTTAAAACGTGCTTTTACAACTGAGCTATGCATCATAACATCATTAAATCAATTAATCATCCCTAATTCTCATGTTCCTTAGAGAAATCATTCTCTTGGACATTAAACCAAATAGTTGGTGGGAATGGCTTTAGAGTTCATAACTCATAGCCTATCATTACATGGTTACCCTAGATTTCACATTAAAATTATTTCTCATA
This sequence comes from Aralia elata, assembly GCA_034770075.1. Taxonomy (NCBI): domain Eukaryota; kingdom Viridiplantae; phylum Streptophyta; class Magnoliopsida; order Apiales; family Araliaceae; genus Aralia; species Aralia elata. The sequence continues at coordinate 42,643,636 of CM068387.1, read as the reverse complement.
GCTTCTGGAGAATTACCAACAATACACAACCAATGCATAGTGATTACATTATTAACAAAACATGAATAACAGTCCACTAATGTCCATCTCAGTCCATTTCTTGATTCCTTATGCATAGGTTCGATTCTCATTCATTGTTCCACTTTCACATACCATTAACAAGGTTTTATAGAGCTAATTAACCTTCATACATGTTCATACACTAACTAGCAAAATCAGTCACATAACTCCAACAAAGCAACCAAAGCAAAACTATACACTTGGAAATATTGAGGAAATGAGTTTGCTTAATCATTGCATACCTCTTGGAGCTTGTTCTAAGGTTGCTAAGAGAATTAATACCCAGCTGCTACACCACTCCTTCTTCTTCCTCAATCACCCGTGAACACTCTCTTCACTATTTTCTCTCAAGTTTTCAGTTTCAACACTTGGTAAAATCAAAGGAATGGTAGGCTTGCAATAGGGGAGTATATATAGAGGAAGAACTAAGCTTCATGGAGGTCATGGAGCTGGGCGTGCTCTGCTAAGGCAGCTCCCCATGACTGGGGAATGAGCTTTGGCTCCTCCAAGACTCGGGTACTTCCCCTCCCTTCTCCCCATGGCTTTATTCTCTCCTTTTTCTCTACCAAATGCAAGGAATTCCTTCTCCCCATGCTCTCCCACCTTCTTTGAGTCTCTTCCCCTCTCCTCTTCATTCCCGTACTCTTCTTCCTTCTTCAAGTGAGCTGATTACATAACCAATTTCCCTCATGGGTCATGGGTTGTGGGTCATAGGGTGCGGGTTTGTGTCATGGACTAGGTCCATGGGTTTTGGGCTTCAATTAATAATCTATTGGGTTTCTCTTGGACTCCAAATTTAATAATCTATTGGGCTTCTAATAAAAATCCCACACTTGGATTATTAATCCCTCTCATTAACGCTTTGGCGAAATTATGAAAAGTCATAAAATCGAAAAAGGCGTCTTTCGCGTAAATAGTGCTTTAGCGCTATTCCTCAAAATAATTTAATCAATACCATGAAATAACAACACTCAAAAATTATCACATACACATCATATATAATAATAAACCTTCAAACACATAACATAGAATACTATTAATAAAAGTTCAATTTATTCAATAAAATTCATAGGCTTGAATTACAAAGCTACCCGCGATCCGCGGTCATTACAAGCTCTCATAATGTAATAATTATGAGGCTTCCGTTCACTTAAACTAAGAATAAGAATTTAGCTATACATGGCTATGAAAACACCAAAGAATAATAGAAAGAGAAGTTTGTAGACAAATCCCCTCCAATCTCTCTTGGTAATCCTCTATTTATAGATATCAAAGCTCAATTAATTCCCTTTTAGGAATTAACTTCCTAGCGACAATCAACTTCCTTTAAAGAGATCTTCTAGATAGACCTTCATTTCCTTTATTAGATTTGACTAGCACACTAAGATTGTTTCACCTCTTTCATTTTCCTTGTAGGATTCTTCTTATTTCTTTCTGTCCATGAATAGGAGCATTAAATATTACTTGATCACCAAAATATTGACTTTATTATAATAAAATATTAGATCCCTATGCTCGCGTAATTAAAACTTTGCCCCTCCTTTTACTTTAAGTCCAAATAATACTCAATTTGTCTCTAAAACACTTTCAAAGTCACGGAATACTTTAATTGCACCTTAAATAAAAATATAAGAATAATGAGTGTATTTAGGCACAAAATAAATACAAAATATTAAGCATTAAGGGATAAAAACATAACACATTTTATTCTCATCAACGCCTAAACCAAAAGCCCGGTCTGGTCTACCCTAAAAGAAGCTTGAAAAAACTTGGTATAATTTGGACCGGAGTTGGTCTGGCCTGGAGTCCTAAATAGTCCTCTTTATTTTCCCAAAAGACCGGTTTGAAACCTGGCCCGATCTTGGTTTAGACCTAAACAGGCTAAAGAAAGCCTGAAAAATTAGGTCTAGAAGCTTTAAAAATTAGGTCTAGAAGCCTAAAAAATCAGGCTTATCTAACCTTTTTGTATTCTTTTATCATTTATCCCTCCCTTATATAAAAGCTAATTTAGAGGGTGTTTTTGGTCCACCAAATTTCAACAACTATAATTATTTGTATATATTATATAATTTTTTGTATTACACATTAATTTTTAGTTTTATCAATCTATATAATACTATATATTTTTTAATTTCTAAATAATAAATAGTTAAGTTATTTAGATTTTACTTTTATGTTACTTTTATATTTATTGAAGTAAAATCGAAGTTTAACTTTATTAAAGCATGAGGAGGGGGGAACTAGCCTGAAAAAAGCGCGAAGACTTGGTCGTTGGAGGCTTATCCTTAAATCCTAAAATAGTCCCACTTCTTAGGCAAAAAGCTTGACACAACCTAGTCAAGCCAGGTATTGAAAAGCCAAGCCTGACCTAGTCAAACCCTCAAAAGGTCTGGCATGGTGTCCGGCCCGATCCAAGCTTTGTGCATTCCTATTAGAGTCTTGCTATTATGAAAAATATGGTCAGCTTTTGTGCCAGATAGACACAATGATATGCAAATATTTGCAGCTCTAGTAGAACTTAAGCACCGTATACTACACACAATGTTCCATGTTTATGTCGCACTACCAAATTCGTATTATAGTTTACCTTGTTGTTTATTGCGGCTGTTGGGCGGTGTAATTTTCCCTTTTTTAACTGGATTGTTTGGACTGTAAAATGGAAAAATAGAAGTTAAACATGAAAGATAGTGGGACTTGTAGAAAGAAGAAGAAATGTAAGAGATAATATAGTGGGACTTATAGAAAGAAAAAGAAATGTAAGAGATAATAGGTAAAATGGGTATGTTGGGTTATCAATGTTTATAACATTTGCAGCAGTAGCGTTTAGTGTGTTTGGACATTGCACTAAAAATGATGCAGTGCGTTTGAGTTCCAAATTCTATTTTTGTGAGTTACTGATTGTAGATGAACAAGATTCTTAAGTGTGTTTTAAATTCAACATACATTAAACTTTCCATAAACTGGTAGACGAACAAGTACAATATTTCAATTTTAACATCACATTTTTACTGTTATGTCATCACTACTAAACATGAAAGAATTTTTTTTTTGTAAAATTTGTAAATATAATTTTTTTAATGAACATAAGGAGTATTTTATAAAATATACAGCTGTTAGATAGTCAAAAAGATCCATAAGACAAAGGCGTTACAAAATTGAGAAGGTAGAAGAAAAACATATATGAAAGTGACCAGATTTTTTCTCACTTTAGTTGAATCTAATATCAGGCGCCATTCTCTGTCAAGTAGAACACCAACTGCCTATAGGGAAACGGCCCTAAACTAATGCATCTTGACCAAAAAAGACTAGGCTGATCTTTGATCCTCATTATATACTATTAGTATCGCTACATGTGACAATTTATATCAATAACAAATACCGAGATATGTAGATTGAAAGTAGTATGCACACAAGCTAATCATATTTGATATGATGTACCATATACTTTGTAATCTTTTTCGTTATTAAAGGCATTTTACTTTATCTACATGGTGTTGTTATATTAAATGTGATAAACCCATAGTTTTGAGCAATACTTTTAGAATCATGATGATGATCATACTAATGAGATCTAAATTCTAGATAGCTCACAAACTAAAATCGTTCCTAATCGTTGGATTACTAAAAAGGGGATTAGTGAATCCGGATAGATTAGTACATACTTTGCTTGCTCTTAGGAAGAGTGATGAGTGGGTTTTATACCTATTATTTGAGTACTTTTAGGCTTAAGAATTTGTGTCTTTTTAAGTATTTTATGTTATTTTATAGAGTTTTTATTTAATTTATTGTTTTATTTATTTTATAGGAATAAAGGAGTTAAGTGGCAAAATCGTGAATATTTGAAGCAATTGGGCGAGCAAGGAAGCAAGAAAGAAAACGGACAAAGATTAAGGGTTGCGGCGTGCACTATTTGGAGCCGCGGCACGTAGCATGGGCCGCGGCGTTTACTATTGGGAGCCGCGATGCCCGAAGGTTTTTCCGCACGCCTGTGGCGCGTGCAAGCGGCGAAATTAGGGTTTTCTTTAGCTTTGAAGTATGAAATGACACAGAAGAGAAGAAGAAGAACGGAGGATGCAACTGAGGAAAAAAGAAGATTGAAGATCAAGATCTAATGAACTATAGCGGGAGCTGTCTATCAGATTCTTTTTTTTATCTTTCTTTTAAACTCTTGTGTTTATAATGATTATTATTGATGAGATGATGTTCGTTTCTTTATTCATGAACTAAATTCCATTTTCAAGATTGTAATGGAACCCGATGATTAGTTTTTATTAATCTATTCACTATTTAACTTCTATCAGATGTTTATGAGATTGTTTATTATATTTTGGTTTTCACTCAATAGTTGTTTAGCCAACAATTAATCTATTGATCTAGATGAGATAGATACGTTTGATCTAGATTGGATGTGGAATATGATACATGTGTTGAAATAATTCATGTTAAGAATTATTATTCAATTTGCATAAGGGATAGAAATATACCCAAGTGTCGCATGAACTTGTTAAGAATTGGTATCTATTGCATTATTGTTGATTATTCACATAGAAATATAGTGTTCTGGTTAAGAATGATGACACTTATCTAATCTTGGAATAAGTTAGATAAATATTTATGAATTCTTGGTTAGCAATCTGCAACGTTTGATTGGTTAAATAGGGAGTGGAAGAATAGGGCACATCATCGGGGGAAATTGTAATCTTGATAATTCCATTTTTGTTATATTATTCATACTTATTTCTCTTATTAGTTTAACTATTAGTGATTGCAAAACACTTATTTCTTGTTTAAATAGAATTTGGTTAATTTAAAGTTAGTTATTGGGAATATTAATTGGTTTATTAGATTATTCCTCGTGGGATCGACAACTCTACTTACACTTTATTACTCGATTGACCGTGTATACTTGCACATAAATTGCTAGTATAGATTTAGCCCATTAAGTTTTTGGCGTCGTTGCCGGGGAATAATTCGAGTAATTAATTTCTTTATCTCTAATATCAATTACAAATAATCTGATTCTAATTTAAACACAAAATTTTAATCTTTTGCAGGCATTCTCGATATTGATTCATAATACAAGACTTAGAGAATATGGCTGCAGAAGAACATAAAACATTACAGGAGTATGCTACACCATTGGTAATGGATGTTCAATCCAGTATTAGAAGACCTGCAATACAAGTAAGTAGCTTTGAAATTCAACCAAGCATGATACAGATGATTCAGAGTTCGGTACAATTTGGAGGTTACCCTAATGATGATCCGAATGAGCATTTAATCAATTTCTTTGAAATCTGTGATACATGAAATATGAAGGAGTTTTTGAGGATGCACTTAGATTGCGATTTTTCCCTTTCACACTTCGTGGTAAGGCGAAAAGTTGGTTACATTCGCTACCAGCAGGCTCGATATCTACATGGAGTGATCTTGTACAGAAAGTTTTGGCTAAGTTTTTTTCGCAAGCTAAAATTGCAAGATTGAGGTCAGAAATCACAGAATTTGCTCAAGAAGACTCAGAATCTTTGTATGAAGCTTGGGAGAGGTTTAAGGAATTACTTAGGAAATGTCTACATCATGGCATTCCTATTTGGTTACAGATTCAGACTTTTTATAAGGGTTTGAATGTTACAATGCGATCTAATATCGATGCAGCCGCAGGGGGTCTTTAATGGAGAAAAATTTTGATGAGGCATATGAATTATTGGAGATCATGGCAAACAATAATTATCAATGGTCCGCAACAAGAAATACGCGAATTGGAACTGTGGCAGTAAATCAGAAAGATGAAATCTCGGTACTGGTAGAGCAAGTGGCGGCTTTAGTAAGGAAATTGGATTCTGGTGGATATGAATCTATGCAGAGGGATACGTTGGTATGTGATATTTGTGTAGGAAATCACACAAGGAATCAATGCGCAATTAAGGTCGAGTCGGTGCAGTTTTTTGAAGGATCCAATTATCAAAACAATCAAAATCTCAATGTCGAGGATCATATTCAGAAGAAGAAGCAAGATCAAGAGCAACAAGCTCTTCAACAAGAACAGAAGGTAATGATGGAGGATTTGTTGTCAAAATATCAGGAAAAAAATAATGCAAGAATTGCTAAAATGGAACAATTATTTGAACATTTTTCTACCAACATCAATAGCCAAATTCAGAAATTTTCTGGTAATTCAATGAAGGAAGTGCACAACCATGATGAAAATTGTAATGTTATTTTACGAAGTGGTAAAGAATTACCAAGGACAGATAGCAAGAATGTAATTGATGATGTATGTATGGATGAAGAATTAGCAGTGGGTGAAGTCAACGAGGAAGAGAAGCAAGAAAAGAAGGAAGATAATCCACAAGTCAAAGAAGAATTAGGAAAACAGATGCAAAAGATTCCTCCAATTCCTTTTCCGCAGAGATTGCAAAAGCAAAAAGTGGATAATCATTTTGCAAAGTTTCTTGAGGTATTCAAAAAGTTCCACATCAACATACCATTTGCAGAAGCTTTGGAGCAAATGTCGAGCTACGCAAAATTCATGAAAGACATTTTATCTAAGGAAAGGAGATTAGGTGATTTTGAAATTATGGCATTGATTGAAGAATGCAGTGCAGTCTTACAGAAAAAGTTATCACCAAAGCTGAAGGATCCGTGGAGTTTCACTATCCCGTGTACGATCGGTAATCAATTTTCACGAAGAGCATTTTGTGATTTGGGAGCTAGCATCAATTTGATGCCACTTTCTGTTTACACTCAATTAGGACTGAAGGCACCGAGGCCGACAAACATAATCTTATAGCTAACAGATAGATCTGTGACATATCCAAGAGGTATTATTGAAGATATTTTAGTGAAGGTTGATAAGTTCATCTTTCCGACAGATTTTATAATTCTGGATTTCGAGGAAGATAAGGAAATACCAATTATACTTGGAAGGCCCTTCTTAGCAATAGGATGAACATTGATTGATGTGCAGAAAGGTGAGTTGACCATGCGGGTTTAAGATCAAAGGGTTACATTTAGTGTTTTAAAGTCTATGAAGTTTCCGAAAGAAGAGGAAGAATGTTTTCGAGTTGATCTAATCACAGAAGCAGTGAATGAGGTATTCTTAGAAGCATATCTTCCAGACTCACTTAAATCAGCATTAGTAAGCCTGACAGCTTCAGAATCTTAGGCGTCTCAAAAATACTTGGAGATATTAGATTCAGCTTCAGAGTTTGTTAGTTACATTCAACAGTATGAAGGTTTGAATAATTCAAGAGACTCTTCATCATGTGCAAAACCATCTTTGGAGGAACCACCTAAATTGGAATTAAAGGCTTTACCTAATCATTTACGGTATGCGTATTTAGGGGATTCTAGCACTCTGCATGTTATTATATCTGCTTCACTTAATCAATTACAGGAAGAAAAGCTTTTGCGAGTATTACGTGAATACAAGTCAGCAATTGGTTGGACATTAGCAGATATCAAGGGAATCAGCCCCTCATTTTGTATGCACAAAATTTTAATAGAGGATGAAGAGAAGCCAGTTATCGAGCAACAACGTCGACTGAATCCTATTATGAAGGAGGTGGTGAAAAAGGAGATCATTAAATGGTTAGACGCTGGCATTATTTATCCAATATCTGATAGTTCGTGGGTAAGTCTGGTTCATTGTGTACCAAAGAAAGGAAGAATGACAATAGTCACAAATGAGAACAATGAACTCATTCCTATAAGAACAGTGACTGGGTGGCGAGTTTGCATTGATTATAGAAGGTTGAACAAGGCAACTCGCAAAGATCATTTTCCTTTACCGTTCATTGATCAGATGTTAAATAGATTGGCTGGATACCAATTCTATTGCCTTCTAGACGGATATTCAGGATACAACTAAATTGTTATTGCTCTAGAAGATCAAGAGAAGACATTTTTTACATGCCCATATGGAACTTTTGCGTTCAGAAGGATGTCTTTTGGTCTCTGCAATGCACCAGCCAGATTTTAAAGATGTATGACGGCTATTTTTTCAGGCTTAGTCGAACTAAACTTAGAGGTGTTCATAGATGACTTCTCTAATTTTGGAGATAGTTTTGATCTATGCCTAGACAATTTGACATTGGCTTTGAAGCGATGTGTGGAGACGAATTTGGTGCTCAATTGGGAGAAATGCCATTTTATGGTGAGAGAAGGAATAATTTTGGGCCACAAAGTTTCAGCTAAAGGACTTGAGGTATATAGGGTAAAGATTGAGACTATAGAGAACCTCCCACCACCAACATCTGTTAAGGGAATAAAAAGCTTTTTTGGGCATGCGGGATTTTATCGGCGCTTTATCAAGGATTTCTCCAAAATTTTTAAGCCATTGTGTTGTCTTTTAGAAAAAGATGTTCTTTTTAACTTTGATAAAGACTGTTCTGAAGCATTCGAGTTGTTAAAGTAGAAGTTAATTTCCACCCCAATGATTGTTGCATCGGATTGGACTAAACCGTTTGAATTAATGTGTGACGTCAGTGACTACGCAATTGGCGCAGTATTAGGACAAAGAAAAGAGAAGATGTTTTAGTCCATCTACTATGCAAGTAAAACTTTGAAAGGTGCACAATTAAATTATACGACCACAGAAAAGGAGCTTTTGGCAATTGTGTATGCATTCGATAAGTTCAGAGCTTACATAGTGGGAACCAAAGTAATTGTGTTCACTGATCATGCAACTATCAAATATTTGGTCGCAAAGAAAGATGCCAAACCACGGTTGATAAGGTGGGTTCTCTTGCTTCAAGAGTTCGATCTAGAGATCCGAGATAGAAAAAGTACAGAAAATCAAGTTGCAGATCATCTTTCTAGACTTGAACATCCGGAGTCTCAAAGTGTGGAAGATACTGAGATTAACGAGTCATTTCCCGATGAGCAATTGTTTGCAGTAACAAATGAAATACCATGGTATGCAGACTATGTTAATTACATCGTTAGCCATGTGCATCCCCCAAATTTGAGTTATCAGCAGCGCAAGTAGTTTTTACATGATGTAAAAAACTATGTATGGGATGAACCTTACCTATTTAAAGAATGCCTTGATCAAATGTTGAGAAGGTGTATTCCACGAGAAGAAACTGAAGACATTTTGCACAAGTGCCACTCGTCAGTTTATGGAGGGCACTATGGGGACGAACGAACTGCTGTAAAGATACTTCAATCAGGCTTTTATTGGCCCACTCTTTTCAACGATGCACATAGTTTTGTTGCACAGTGTGACAGTTGCCAACGTGCTGAAAATATTTCTAAGCGCCACGAAATGCCAATGAACACCATACTCGAGGTAGAAGTATTTGATGTGTGGGGAATTGATTTTATGGGTCCGTTTCTAGTATCTTTGAACAAGCAATACATATTATTAACTGTGGATTATATGTCCAAATGGGTTGAAGCTACTGCGTTGCCAACAAATGATGCAAAGGTTGTGCTGAACTTCCTCCGAAAAAATATCTTTACAAGATTTGGCACACCACGGGCAATTATCATCGACGAAGGTACGCATTTCTGTAATAAACCGTTTACCTCTCTTCTTGCTCGGTATGGGGTATCTCACAAAGTGGCTATGGCTTATCATCCACAAACGAACGGGCAAGCTGAGATTTCAAACAGAGATGTAAAAAGGATATTGAAAAAGATTGTTAATCCAAACAGGAAAGATTGGTCTTTGAAACTTGATGATGCTTTATGGGCATACAGGACAACATATAGGACTCCAGTTGGAATGTCACCGTACCGACTGGTATTCGGAAAGGCATGCCACTTACCGGTAGAGTTAGAACATAAAGCATATTGGGCCATTAAAAAATTAAATTTTAATTTACATGCAGCAGGAGAAAAGAGATTGTTACAGCTAAATGAGATGGATGAATTTCGTCTGCATGCTTATGAGAATGCAAAGCTTTATAAAAAAAAGATCAAACGTTGGCATGACAAGAAATTAATTGAGAGGAAGTTCAAGCCAGGGCAAGCAGTTCTCTTTTTCAACTCACGGCTTAGACTATTTCCAGGAAAGCTGAAATCTAGATGGTCGAGACCATTTATCATCCAGAAAGTATTTCCACATGAAGCAGTAGAAGCAGCACCACTCCAATCTGATAGATCATTTATGGTTAACGGTCAGCGCCTCAAACACTATTACGGGGGAGATATCGATCGATGAAGAATCTCCATTTTATTATTTGACCTAGTTTAAAAAGGGAAAGTAGTCGGGCTGAGACTATAAATTAAGCACTAATTGAGAGGCAACCCAACAACTTTTATGTTATAATAATTTATTCTTTTATTAGTTTATAAAAAAATAAAAATTAAATTAAATTAAAATAATCATCATATTTTAGTCTAAGTAGTTTTTCATAATTTTGTAGGATTATAACCCCAAGCAATGGAAGAAGCAGGAGAAACAAAGGAGGAGGAACGTGCAGCTGGGTAGAGAACGCGCGTCGCGGCTTCCATAACTGCGCGCCGCGGCCGTTAGTCACGAGCTGTGGCTCTTATATTGAGCGTCGCGGCGCTTGAGCGTAATCCGGCGCGTGATTTGTATTCTTAATTGGAAAGGAATTCTAACATAGATAATTCAATTGTGATTCTATTTTTTTTTTCCTTTTACAAGTCAATTTCTACCTTCTCCAGTTCAGCTATAAATCCAGGGCCAAATACAATTGCAACATCAGGTCCTAATCGTACCATATTGAGAGAAAAAATAGAGTTATGAAGCAAGAGGTATTCAGTCCAAGATACATTTATAATGGTAGGGAAACGTTAAAGGTAAGATCATGGCAATTATTCTCCAGTCAGGGTATTCGTTGGTGATGAGTATGATACAAAGAAATTTGTCAGTCACGAAGCGTCAATTTTTTATGAATTATCATTGGCACACGCAAAAGGAATTCCCAAACGTGGCTTTTATCCGAACGAACATGTTGATAACGGCGTTTTTGCGCTAATTAAGGCTAATAAATTGGAAGCTTTAACCGAGCAACCTGGTGCCCCAGTTTCGAATTTGGTCAGAGAGTTCTACGCTAACGCAATTGTAGCAGAGGCAAACATAGTCCAAGTGCGTGGTAAAGTGGTGTGGTTCTCGCCATCCACAATCAATTCATATTTTTGTTTAACAAATTTGACTAGGGAGGAACACGAGAAATATAGAGATGGTAGAAATCAATGGCATAAGGCACTTCAATGTTTATGCAGACCTGGTGCAGTTTGGGAAACAAATTTGAGCAATGAGTTATATATTTTAATAATCGAATTGGGTCGATATGGCTTAGCTTGGTTTTACGTCATTTGTGCTGGCTTGCTTCCATCCACAACATTCACGGAGTTAACTCGGGATCAAGCATCTCTATTGTACGCCATTGTAAATAGAAAGCGAATTGATGTAGGACTCATAATATACAATTCAATTCACCAGGCTATAAAAGGAAATTTTGTGAATGGTATGCCACATCCATCATTAATTCACGGGCTATGTTTGGAAGCTGACGTGCGTGTAGAATTTGATGAAGAGCGCCAATCGCCACAGACACCAATTACGCCGGAAGTGATGAAGAATTTTTGGATTTGGATTAGAGTCGATTCTCATCCTAGTGGTGCTAGATTCATTACTAAGCAAGGATTAGGGCAGAAATTATCAACCTCGGCCACTTTGATTGATCAGCTACTTACAAAAGTTAGTGAGCTTGAGGAATTTCGGTTGGTAGCTCGTCGCCACTTGCGGAGGGTTGACAAATTAATGCATAAAATGGACGAGCAGCTGGACCAAACTAAGGAAATCAACATTGTTCTAACCCAACTGCTTGAAGAGGTACGGTTCAATGATATCTTGCATTCTCCACCTTTATCTCAGCAGAGCATTCATAATAATCCAGTAGTCGAGGACATCTCCTCCAATGCACAATAAAGATGTCCAGGGAAGTCCTCGTACTTTAATTCTTTCTATTTATTACATTGAGGACAATGTTTGTTTCAAGCTTGGGGGGTTGGTTTAGATTTTGTTTTTGTTACTTTATTTTAGTAGTTTCAATCGAATAATTTCATTAGTAATTGAATTTTGTTGCTTGATGGCCAGTGATAGTGTCTTGAATATGATGCATGCAATTTTATTTTTAATTCGTTTTTGGTTATATGCGAGTTATATTCTTTGCACAATGATGTGTGGATCCCATAAGTGGAATAGGTAGAAAATTATGAACGAATTTGTAAATTTGGAAGATGCTTATGCAATCATGTGTCCCTGGTAATCTTGTTGAGACTGGAGAATACTTGATTGAATGATTGGTTAAAACTAAGATGGGGCATGTCATAAGTTTGGGGGAGAAACGAGATTAGTTTGGAGGTAAGATTATTTGCTTATTGTTGAAGGAAATATATAGTTGAGATAGAGCATAAAATGCACTCAATCGGAGATATGTAAAGATGAGAAGGAGCATAAAATGCACTCATTGTTATAAAAAAAACCATATATTTGTGATTATTGAGTAGAATAAGCATAGAAAATGTGACGCCCCCAAATCCGTGTAACATCAAACACAGGATATGGTGCTCACGATACATCATACCCCATCATCTAACTAAATAAACCTCATAAATAATAATAATAATATTTACAATAGTATTTGATAATAAACCCAAATATAAATCCAAACATAATCCCAAGTTACAAAACCTTAAATAAACTTAAACTTAGCGTTCATCGCTACATTACATCAATGCGGAAAATCTAGACTTATTACAAAGAAATAAGTTTCATCATTTCATCTTAGCCTTTCCCTTGTCCTTGCCCGAGCCCTCGGCCTTCTCACCCTTAACTGAAAGGTTTAAGCAAGAATGAGCACAATTTGCCCAGCAAGTATAACAAGTAATTTGATAATAAATACCAAGGATAGATATATCTGTAAAGGCATTTCTCAACAATTGAAAGAGTATTGAAGAGGTAAATACGAATTAGAGTTAAGAGTTAAGAATTTTCAATAGTGTACTAAGGGGTGTTGATACCCTGAACATTGTTTTGTTTCATCGAAAACCATCAGAAGCTTTTATCAATCAGATAGATTATAAAACCTTCTCTGCAAGTACTCCAGGTGATCAGCCTTTCGTACCCTACATTGTGCACAAGTATGAAATTTAAACGCGTAAGCGTAAATGGGACTATATGCCCGACATCTATTTGCCCGTTATTCGGGTTGTTCATCTTAGTATCATGCGAGACCGCACCAAAGCAATTTGGATTGGTAAACTTTAATAGCTACAATGAATTTGAATTGTTCAAACAATATAACGTTACGCATCAATAATATCTAGCCGGAACAAAAGGCCAGAAAAGCATACTTGAAAGCAATTCGTAATAGTTAAGAACTTTAAAACATAACAATTGTAAAAAACAATTGAGTAATCATCAATAAAGCTTGTACAATGGATTTGTATAGCTTACGACATAAGAAACTCACGATCATTGAATAAATGAATAATGATAGAATATTTGTTCAATTGAAATAATAAACTCTAGAAGCTTGCTCAATAAAAAGTAGAGTCAAGAAACTTGCGTAAATGAGAAGTAGGGTTTAAGAACTTGCCTGATAAGTCTTCTATATTTAAAGTTATCTATTGGTTCTTCACGTAACCTATTCACATGTGTCACGTTAAGTAATTTGATCTTCAAACACCACTTTGAAGTGTAATGGTTCCCTTTTATTTTAATAAAATGATTAAACTCACACGTATTCAAATACAATTCAATTACATAACATGTTGCTATGAATAGGCCACGTGGTTAAATAAAAGAAACTGGGAAACATAAATTTGTGACATTTTTCGGACCAAAAATCTGCATAAAATATACTTAAGGGTCTCAAGTCGGAAAAATCTCATTTTCCATAATTATGACATCCCATATATAATTAAATTCATTTATCCATATAACATCATTTATATGAAAAAAAATACCAAATCAATCTCAAAAATATTTCTTTTCTGTAATTTTGTAGAATATAGTCCCACATTGAACATATATTTTTTTCCGGAATTAATAAAATTTATCTATTATTTTTAAATAGCCCATAATAGCCAAATATTCTCAGATTTTTCATAAATCGAGATTAGCTCCAAAAATTCTGAAAGTTTCAGGGTTATCTCCTGCTATACCCATGAACGTCCAGTAAAAATTTTGAAATATTTAGACTTATACACAGAGAGTTATTCAGGCATCGTTTCAAATAATGACCCTAGCCGTAAAATCCATAACTCTCAAACCGTATGGCCAAAAATTCTCAAATTTTTACAGGACCTTCATATCTTCTTATAGTAATACTCCAAATTTTTCCAGCATTTTTAATGTACAAAATAGTGGACGAAAATGCCCCCAAAACAGACTGATCCAAACAGTTACAAGAAAGACATCAAATTTGTTTTGTTTCTTGCAGCCACTTTTGCGATTTTATTCCAACAAATCTAAAGATGATATGACCATAATACTTGGACACAATAAACTTCATACAGCAAGGTATTTTAAAAAAATATAACATTCATAAAACTAGCATGCTAAGACCACAAACCAGTTGCCTAGATAAGCGTGCACGACTGTTCTTGAGACTTAGAAATTTCTGGGAATTTCCCAGAATCTGCAGTTTTTCTTATTTTCATGCTTGCTCCCGAAAATCATATCTTACTCGATTTAATTCGGATTGCATTCAAACTTGGTCAGGTTAGAGATCATGCTACCTAGTATTTTAAAAAATTAATACATACATCAGTCGGATTACCGAAGGTACAATTCCAAAGCTCCGAAAAACCCGAAAGGTCACAGAACACTAGTTTAACCCAATTTGACAAAAATCCATGATTTCGATTCTAGCATGCAATAAAATTGTTCCTACTGTCCAGATCATCTAATATAACATGTTTACACATATTACAATATCAAACTCCAACAAATTTTCCGTTTTTGATTGATTTAGCTTCTTAGAGTCATTTTATCAAACATAGAGCATGCATGACATAATTCTTTGATTTTCTGTGAATTTGAAGCATGTTTAATCCATAACTTTTGTTCTTAATATGCTAACATCAACAACTAACAACAATATGGCAACACAAGTCCACAAACAAATCATTTCTCCCATCTTTCATGCATTATCTACTTATTACATATACGAAAATAAAAGTTCTTTTGAAATACCTTTTGATGAATTCCCTTTTTGATTAATCTGAGATGATGCTATACTTGTTGCTTGATTACTCCCCAGAATTCTTCCTAGCCTTCTTTCTCACTCTCAATTTGGAAATTTTCTCTCGGATGTGTAGATTGTAACAAAAATAAAGAAATACTAGAGAGGATGTATATATATAATGCTTGCTTTCCTTCATAATTTTATCCTTCAATCATCAGTTTCAGCCCTTAATTACCCCATACATCAGTTACAATCCATCATTCAGATGAGTAGAGAGGGAGGTTATGGAATGAAAAGTCATGGAATAAAAGAAAAGGAAATGAAAGAAATTGTAACTCCCATATTTCTAATTCCTATACACAATCCGTGTACTCCCTCTTCAAATTGTCCCAAATTGCAAGTCACATGGGCCCCACCAATTCAGCTGATGCAATTTAATTCTTTTCATAATTATTTTAATCATTTAATCAATTAATAAGCTATTTGACTATTTTGCCCTCCGGAACCAAACTATTCGATACTAATATCGATTCCTACTAAAATCGACATTTCCGAACGTCGTGGGATTATTCGTTTTGCCAAATTAGCTTTCGAAATTCGAGCTTTCCTTTTTATCCGAAAAAAATCAACCGGTTGACTTTGACCAAAAAGTCAACCCCGACACATTTTGTGATTACAGTTTATTTTGACTAATTTCGACGTTCCGGACTCAAATATACAGTCCGTGTCTTCAAATTCCACTCCGAACTCAATATTGAGTTTTTAATTTCATTCCTTGTAATTTATTAAAATTAATAACTAATTAGTTAATTCACATAGTTAAATTAATCAAAACCAACTATTTAAATTCATCTCGTCACATATCACAATTAAATATATCTATATACATAACACATATACATATAATAATTGAATCACATAAGAGTTTTACATAAATTTAATTTATTATAAATATTAAATTACAAATTGACCTCGGATATTACATTCACCCTCCCTTATAAGGATTCCGTCCCCGGAATCATTACAAAGTTAAACAAAAAGATTTGGGTAGTTTTTCATCATCTTTTCCTCGAGTTCCCACGTAGCTTCTTCAGCATTGTGGTTCCTCCATACAACCTTTACAGAAGGTATTATCTTATTTCTTAGAACTTGCTCTTTCCTATCAATAATTTGTACAGGGATTTCTTCATAAGTTAAATCTTTCTCAAACTGAATGGGTTCATATTCTATGACATGCTTGTAATCCTGCTTGTAAGGTCGTAGAACTGACACATGGAACACATTGTGTACATGCTCCAACTCTGGAGGTAAAGCTATTTCATAAGCTACCTCACCTACTCGTCTCAACACTTCAAAGGGTCCTATAAATCTCGGACTCAGTTTTCCCTTCTTCCCAAATCTCATCTTCCCCTTCCAAGGAGATACTTTCAGAAACACATAAGTACCGACGTCAAAGTCGCGTTGTTGCCTATGTTGATCAGCATATTTCTTCTGTCGATCTTGAGCCGTCACTAATCTTGCTCGTATCGTTTTGACAACATCTGCAGTCTGTTGTACCAATTCTGGCCCTAGCAGTTGACGTTCACCTACTTCATCCCAGCACAATGGTGTTCTGCACTTTCTACCATACAGAGCTTCATAAGGTGGCATACCGATGCTCGCGTGGTAACTATTGTTGTATGCAAACTCCACCAATGGTAGATGGTCATCCCAACTTCCTTTGAAATCCATAATGCACGCCCTTAACATGTCCTCTAGAGTTTGAATTGTTCTTTCGCTTTGCCCATCTGTCTGAGGATGATATGCAGTGCTCAACCTCAGTTGCGTTCCCATGCGTTCTTGAAAGCTTTTCCAAAAATTTGCTGTGAATCGCGGGTCACGATCTGACACAATCGATACCGGCACACCGTGCCTAGAGACGATTTCTTTGATGTAGAGTTTGGCCAATTGATCCAAGTTGAATCTGATCTTGATGGGTAAGAAGTGCGCTGACTTAGTTAATCGATCAACGATCACCCATACTGCATCATAACCTTTCTGTGTAGTTGGAAGTCCTACCACGAAGTCCATCGTAATATGCTCTCACTTCCATTCTGGTATTTCTAAAGGTTGAAGTAACCCGCTCGGTTTCTGATGTTCTGCCTTGACTCTCTGGCATGTTAAGCATCTGCTGACGCACTCCGCGACCTCTCTTTTCATGTTAGGCCACCAAAAATGTTGACGAAGATCCCGATACATCTTTGTGCTTCCCGGATGAATCGAGTAACTTGAACTATGAGCTTCTTGCAAAATCTCTTCTTTTAAATCAGATACCGCTGGCACCCAAATTCTCCCCTCAAATCTTAATAGTCCATCACCATCCACGCTGAACTTAAGCTTTTCCCCATCTGAAATTATTTTTCTCACCTTCTCACATTCTTCATTGCTACCTTGTGCTTCCTTTATTTTGTCCAATAGAGTCGGACGAGCCTCCATTGCGAACAATTTCTCATCGGACTCCCTTGGACACTTTACTTCGAGCTCCAATCTTGCCATTTCCTTAATTAACTCATCTTGAGCTGTTAACATTGCCAATTTACCACTACCTTTTCTGCTTAGCGCATCTGCTACCACGTTAGCTTTCCCCGGATGATATAAGATTTCGCAATCGTAGTCCTTTATTAGTTCCAACCATCTCCTTTGTCGCATATTCAACTCCTTCTGCGTGAAGATATACTTTAGACTTTTATGGTCTGTGTATATTTCACATTTTACACCATATAAATAGTGCCTCCATATTTTTAGGGCAAATACCACCGCTGCCAATTCCAGGTCATGGGTAGGATATCCCTTTTCGTAATCCTTCAACTGACGCGATGCGTACGCAATAACTTTACCATGTTGCATAAGCACACAACCAAGTCCTTTGTGTGACGCATCACTGTAAATCACAAAATCACCTGTATCGTCTGGTAAAGACAACACTGGTGCTTCACTTAACCTTTTCTTCAGTTCCTGAAAACTTTCTTCACACTTCTCCGTCCAAACAAATTTTACCGACTTCCTTGTCAAATTAGTCAGAGTCCCTGCTATTTTCGAAAAATCCTGGATGAACCTCCTGTAATAACCTGCCAAACCCAAGAAACTTCTTACTTCTGTTGGTGTCTTCGGTTGTTCCCAATTAAGTACTGCCTCCACTTTTGTTGGATCCACAGAGATTCCGTCTTTGTCAATCACGTGACCCAAAAATTGAACTTTTTCCAACCAGAATTCACACTTCGAAAATTTCGCGTACAACTTCTCCTTCCTCAACGCTTCCAACACCATTCTTAAATGTTCAGCATGATCCTCCTGTGTCTTAGAGTAGACCAGAATATCATCTATGAACACAACTACGAATTTATCCAAGTATTGCTTGAACACTCGGTTCATCATGTCCATAAATGCTGCTGGAGCATTTGTTAATCCAAATGACATCACTAGGAATTCGTAATGGCCGTAACGAGTCCTGAATGCTGTCTTAGGTACATCTTCCTTTTTCACCTTTAACTGGTGATATCCCGTCCTCAAGTCAATTTTGGAAAAATACTTCGCTCCCTTCAATTGATCGAACAGATCATCTATCCTAGGCAGTGGGTACTTGTTCTTGATCGTCACTTTGTTCAACTCCCGATAGTCGATACAAAGTCTTAACGATCCATCCTTTTTTTTCACAAATAAAACTGGCGCTCCCCAAGGAGACACGCTCGGTTGGATATACTTCTTATCCAACAACTCCTGCAACTGCACCATCAGTTCTCTCATCTCCACTGGTGCCATTCTATATGGGGCTTTTGAAATCGGCGATGTTCCCGGTACTACATCTATAACGAATTCGACCTCCCTATCTGGCGGAAGACCTGGCAAATCCCCCGGAAACACATCTAAAAATTCATTTACTACGGGTATCTGTTCCATCTCTGTCTCTGCTTTTTGGGTATTAACGATATGAGCCAGATAACCTACACATCCTTTTCTTAACAACTTCCTAGCTTGCATCATCGTCAGACAACTCGAGTGTCTAGGCGATTTACTACCATAGAACACTACCTTAGACCGATTTGGAGTCTGAAGGTTTATACACTTTTTCTGGCAATCTATTATTGCCCCATGGTTAAATAACCAATCCATACCTAGAATTACATCAAATTCTCCTAGCTGAATTGGAATTAAATCCACAGGTAACTTATACCCCCTTATATCTATAACACAATTCCTATGAATATGGCTAACATGAATTATTTCCTTATTCGCAACTTCTATGTTCATCGGGTATTCTAATTCTTCCTGAGGTAAGTTTAATCGTTGGGAGAATTCATGTGATACGAAGGAACAAGTAGCACCCGAATCAAATAATATGTATGCAGCTATATCATTGACCGGAATGATACCTGACACCACGTCCTTAGATGCGACCGCATCTTGAACTGTCATGTTAAAAGTCCTTGCTGTTGGTCGATTCTGAGTTGGTGGTCCCGAAATTGTGAGATTTCCACCGCTTGATCCCCTTCCTCCACCTGAATTTTTCTTTGGGCAATTCCTGGCCTGATGATCCAATGCTCCGCAGTTGAAGCATCCATTCTTCTTTGGGGCGGGGCAGTTCGGAGAAATGTGCCCCTCTTGACCGCAGTTAAAGCATACATTCTTCCCTTTGAGGCACGCGCCAGAATGGTTCTTCCCACACTCCTTGCACGCCTCAGATCTCCTCTTTGCATCCCCTGACTTGCCTCCAGAATTCCCCGGATTGTAGTTGTTATTGTTGTTGTTGTTATTCCACTTCCTCTTGTTACCACTGCTACTACCTTCCCCTCTATTTCCCCCTTCATTCTTCTTCTTCTTCTCCTTGTTGAATTTCATCAGAGCTTCACTTCCACCCTCAGCAATAATGGCCTTCTCCATGAGAGTAACGAAACTGTTCGTCCCTGCAACACCGAGAGTCTGCTGTATAACCACGGCTTGAGGCCCTGCTCAAACCTTCTTGTCTTTCTCTCTTCAGTGTCGACCTGATGAGGTGCAAACCTCGCCAGCTCGTTAAACTTTGCGGCGTACTGGGGTACTGTCATATCTTCTTGCTTTAGTTCCAAGAATCGCATCTCCATGCGACTCTGCATGCTGAGGGGAAAGTAATTTTCGAAAAAGACCTCCTTGAATCGCTCCCACGAAACCACACCTTCTCCAGCTCTGTTCTGGTTCGCCTCCCACCAGAAGTTAGCTTCTCCTTTAAGCATATACGTGGCGAAGATTGTTTTCTGCTCTTCCCCTACTCGGGCGATAGCAAACGCCTTTTCGATCTCTTTAATCCATGTTTGGGCTTCAATGGGTTCTGTGGTCCCTTTGAATTCAGGGGGTCCCACGCTTTTGAAGTCCTTAAAGGTTGCCACTTGGGCCGTCAGAGGGTTATTGTTATTATTCGGGGTCCGATTCTGTAGTGCCCCAACTAGTAGGTCAACAAATTGTTGCATGGGGTTCGGTTGGTCCTCAACACTATTAGATGATTCTTCTGGTGGTTGTTGACGTCTAGGTCTTCCTCTAGGCATATTCTGTTTTAATAGGAATTTATATGTTATTAACACATAATTTAATCTTACAACATTTATAACTCAGGTAAAGATTTAATTATCACATCACACATTTAAATAAACACATCTTTATTCAAATGAAAACCATAAAACCAAGGTATTTAGCATGTTATGGCAAAATGCCATTTACATCACTTACTTAAAACTGAAATTTGAATATTTACATCAATAGCTAATCATTCAATACGACATTAATAAAAGGTTCATAGTAATATAAACTCAAAGACCCCTCCTAATGGCGTCTTCATACTCCTCATTAGCTATGTCCAGAACTAGTCCTCGGCTTATTGCGTAACCAGACTGGTGTTCCTCATGTGGGTAGTAGTAGACTCTATGTTGAAACCTCTCATGCGCCGTCCTAAACGCGTATCGCAACCTATCCATCTTAACTTTCTTGTTCCTCACCTCATCCTCTACCTCATCCCTCTGGTTTTGAGCCCTTACACGACCTTTCATCTCATCCTTCCAGTAAGTGGTAATCAATTGCTTGTCTGTTTGGAGACCTTGAACTCTTGTCTCCAGCCCACTCACAGTATTTCCCATGTGAGCCCGGATGGCCTCTTTCTCTACCTGCAACCTCTCCGCCTTACTGTCTGCTGCCCTCAGCTTGTCTGCCAGCTCCACATTCCTAGCCAACAGATGGTGCACCAACGCACCTAGCTGAGCCACAGCTCCCTGCTCCGTCTGATACAGATCCTCCAACTCATGGACTATATCGTCTAACTCCGTATTCCTATCCATCAACTCGTCCATCAAATCATCCTCGGGTGAGGCATCCTCCTGGGGTGATCCATCCGAGTCCTCCGTGGGATCCTCCTCAGGGTCCTCCTCTGGATCCGAATCAGCTGTTGCCTCAGCTATGGGCTCAGGTACAGCTGCTACCAACTGTTCACTCACCACATAGATATCCCTAATCTCCTCCTCGCTTGACATCCTACAATCAAAACAAATAACTAGATTAGTATTTTAAAATAAGTTTTTATTAAAAATAAAATAAAATAAATCATATACATCACTTAGAACTCTACGCGAGTTCATCTTCTTCCTATCTCCACTAATTCCACTAAGGTTATATCCTTAGGTTCTCCCACCTAAGGTTCTATAACCTAAAGCTCTGATACCAACCTGTGACGCCCCCAAATCCGTGTAACATCAAACACAGGATATGGTGCTCACGATACATCATACCCCATCATCTAACTAAATAAACCTCATAAATAATAATAATAATATTTACAATAGTATTTGATAATAAACCCAAATATAAATCCAAACATAATCCCAAGTTACAAAACCTTAAATAAACTTAAACTTAGCGTTCATCGCTACATTACATCAATGCGGAAAATCTAGACTTATTACAAAGAAATAAGTTTCATCATTTCATCTTAGCCTTTCCCTTGTCCTTGCCCGAGCCCTCGGCCTTCTCACCCTTAACTGAAAGGTTTAAGCAAGAATGAGCACAATTTGCCCAGCAAGTATAACAAGTAATTTGATAATAAATACCAAGGATAGATATATCTGTAAAGGCATTTCTCAACAATTGAAAGAGTATTGAAGAGGTAAATACGAATTAGAGTTAAGAGTTAAGAATTTTCAATAGTGTACTAAGGGGTGTTGATACCCTGAACATTGTTTTGTTTCATCGAAAACCATCAGAAGCTTTTATCAATCAGATAGATTATAAAACCTTCTCTGCAAGTACTCCAGGTGATCAGCCTTTCGTACCCTACATTGTGCACAAGTATGAAATTTAAACGCGTAAGCGTAAATGGGACTATATGCCCGACATCTATTTGCCCGTTATTCGGGTTGTTCATCTTAGTATCATGCGAGACCGCACCAAAGCAATTTGGATTGGTAAACTTTAATAGCTACAATGAATTTGAATTGTTCAAACAATATAACGTTACGCATCAATAATATCTAGCCGGAACAAAAGGCTAGAAAAGCATACTTGAAAGCAATTCGTAATAGTTAAGAACTTTAAAACATAACAATTGTAAAAACAATTGAGTAATCATCAATAAAGCTTGTACAATGGATTTGTATAGCTTACGACATAAGAAACTCACGATCATTGAATAAATGAATAATGATAGAATATTTGTTCAATTGAAATAATAAACTCTAGAAGCTTGCTCAATAAAAAGTAGAGTCAAGAAACTTGCGTAAATGAGAAGTAGGGTTTAAGAACTTGCCTGATAAGTCTTCTATATTTAAAGTTATCTATTGGTTCTTCACGTAACCTATTCACATGTGTCACGTTAAGTAATTTGATCTTCAAACACCACTTTGAAGTGTAATGGTTCCCTTTTATTTTAATAAAATGATTAAACTCACACGTATTCAAATACAATTCAATTACATAACATGTTGCTATGAATAGGCCACGTGGTTAAATAAAAGAAACTGGGAAACATAAATTTGTGACATTTTTCGGACCAAAAATCTGCATAAAATATACTTAAGGGTCTCAAGTCGGAAAAATCTCATTTTCCATAATTATGACATCCCATATATAATTAAATTCATTTATCCATATAACATCATTTATATGAAAAAAAATACCAAATCAATCTCAAAAATATTTCTTTTCTGTAATTTTGTAGAATATAGTCCCACATTGAACATATATTTTTTTCCGGAATTAATAAAATTTATCTATTATTTTTAAATAGCCCATAATAGCCAAATATTCTCAGATTTTTCATAAATCGAGATTAGCTCCAAAAATTCTGAAAGTTTCAGGGTTATCTCCTGCTATACCCATGAACGTCCAGTAAAAATTTTGTAATATTTAGACTTATACACAGAGAGTTATTCAGGCATCGTTTCAAATAATGACCTTAGCCGTAAAATCCATAACTCTCAAACCGTATGGCCAAAAATTCTCAAATTTTTACAGGACCTTCATATCTTCTTATAGTAATACTCCAAATTTTTCCAGCATTTTTAATGTACAAAATAGTGGACGAAAATGCCCCCAAAACAGACTGATCCAAACAGTTACAAGAAAGACATCAAATTTGTTTTGTTTCTTGCAGCCACTTTTGCGATTTTATTCCAACAAATCTAAAGATGATATGACCATAATACTTGGACACAATAAACTTCATACAGCAAGGTATTTTAAAAAAATATAACATTCATAAAACTAGCATGCTAAGACCACAAACCAGTTGCCTAGATAAGCGTGCACGACTGTTCTTGAGACTTAGAAATTTCTGGGAATTTCCCAGAATCTGCAGTTTTTCTTATTTTCATGCTTGCTCCCGAAAATCATATCTTACTCGATTTAATTCGGATTGCATTCAAACTTGGTCAGGTTAGAGATCATGCTACCTAGTATTTTAAAAAATTAATACATACATCAGTCGGATTACCGAAGGTACAATTCCAAAGCTCCGAAAAACCCGAAAGGTCACAGAACACTAGTTTAACCCAATTTGACAAAAATCCATGATTTCGATTCTAGCATGCAATAAAATTGTTCCTACTGTCCAGATCATCTAATATAACATGTTTACACATATTACAATATCAAACTCCAACAAATTTTCCGTTTTTGATTGATTTAGCTTCTTAGAGTCATTTTATCAAACATAGAGCATGCATGACATAATTCTTTGATTTTCTGTGAATTTGAAGCATGTTTAATCCATAACTTTTGTTCTTAATATGCTAACATCAACAACTAACAACAATATGGCAACACAAGTCCACAAACAAATCATTTCTCCCATCTTTCATGCATTATCTACTTATTACATATACGAAAATAAAAGTTCTTTTGAAATACCTTTTGATGAATTCCCTTTTTGATTAATCTGAGATGATGCTATACTTGTTGCTTGATTACTCCCCAGAATTCTTCCTAGCCTTCTTTCTCACTCTCAATTTGGAAATTTTCTCTCGGATGTGTAGATTGTAGCAAAAATAAAGAAATACTAGAGAGGATGTATATATATAATGCTTGCTTTCCTTCATAATTTTATCCTTCAATCATCAGTTTCAGCCCTTAATTACCCCATACATCAGTTACAATCCATCATTCAGATGAGTAGAGAGGGAGGTTATGGAATGAAAAGTCATGGAATAAAAGAAAAGGAAATGAAAGAAATTGTAACTCCCATATTTCTAATTCCTATACACAATCCGTGTACTCCCTCTTCAAATTGTCCCAAATTGCAAGTCACATGGGCCCCACCAATTCAGCTGATGCAATTTAATTCTTTTCATAATTATTTTAATCATTTAATCAATTAATAAGCTATTTGACTATTTTGCCCTCCGGAACCAAACTATTCGATACTAATATCGATTCCTACTAAAATCGACATTCCGAACGTCGTGGGATTATTCGTTTTGCCAAATTAGCTTTCGAAATTCGAGCTTTCCTTTTTATCCGAAAAAAATCAACCGGTTGACTTTGACCAAAAAGTCAACCCCGACACATTTTGTGATTACAGTTTATTTTGACTAATTTCGACGTTCCGGACTCAAATATACAGTCCGTGTCTTCAAATTCCACTCCGAACTCAATATTGAGTTTTTAATTTCATTCCTTGTAATTTATTAAAATTAATAACTAATTAGTTAATTCACATAGTTAAATTAATCAAAACCAACTATTTAAATTCATCTCGTCACATATCACAATTAAATATATCTATATACATAACACATATACATATAATAATTGAATCACATAAGAGTTTTACATAAATTTAATTTATTATAAATATTAAATTACAAATTGACCTCGGATATTACAGAAAATAATCTTACCAAGCTTGATATTTTAAAGTTTCGTTGATTCGCTGAACTTATGTGTTACCCTAATTAGTGGAAATTGATGTGCATAAAAGGATTTGAAAGAGGATCTAAGATTTCTATGGAATGTTGATTGCGTGAATTTTTCTAAATTCTATCTATTGTGAGCTTAGGGGTTTATGCACATTTGTAGAGAGTGCAAGTTGATGTATAACTATAAATTGGGTTAATTATTGGATTTGCATGCATTGAATTGAGTAGAATGAGATTGTTTTGAGGTCTAATTTCAAGTAACATTGTTTCATTACTGATGTTTCGTGATTTAGTTTGAGATTGATTAAAGTTTTTGCTTGAGGACAAGCAAATATTTAAGTTTGGGGGTATTTGATGAGTGAGTTTTATACCTATTATTTGAGTACTTTTAGGCTTAAGAATTTGTGTCTTTTTAAGTATTTTATATTATTTTATAGAGTTTTTATTTAATTTATTGTGTTTTATTTATTTTGTAGGAATAAAAGAGTTAAGTGGCAAAATCGTGAATATTTGAAGCAATTGGGCGAGCAAGGAAGTAAGAAAGAAAACGGACAGAGATTAGGGGTCGCGGTGTGCACTATTGGGAATCGCGGCACGTAGCATGGGCCGCGGCGTTTGCTATTGGGAGCCGCGGCGCCCGAAGGTTTTTCCGCGCGCGTGTGGCACGTGCAAGCGGCGGAATTAGGGTTTTCTTTAGCTTTTAAATAAGAAACGACGCAGAAGAGGAGAAGAAGAACGGAGGATACAACTGAGGAAAAAATAAGATTGAAGATCAAGATCTAAAGAACTATAGCGGGAGCTGTCTATCAGATTCTTTTCTTTATTTTTCTTTTAAACTCTTGTGTTTATAATGATTATTATTGATGAGATGATGTTTGTTTCTTTATTCATGAACTAAATTCCATTTTCAAGATTGCAACAGAACCTGATGATTGGTTTTTATTAATCTATTGACTATTTAACTTCTATCAGATGTTTGCGAGATTGTTTATTATATTTTGGTTTTCACTCAATAGTTGTTTGGCCAACAATTAATCTATTGATCTAGATGAGATAGATACGTTGAATCTAGATTGGAAATGGAATATGATACATGTGTTGAAATAAGGGTTAAATACTTTTTTGGTCACTGTACTTTAGGTCAACTTATAAATAAATAACTGAACTTTTTTTTCTTACAGTCAACTCACTGTACTCTATTTTTCTTACAAACCGTTACAAAAATCGTTAAGTACTTTGACTTTAAACAGAATTTGACACATATGACGCTGAGTTGTAAAAAAAGGCTGATGTGACAATAATGATCCAACGTGAAATAATAATAATAATAATAATAATAATAATAATAATAATAATAATAATAACGATAATAATAATAATAACAATGATAATAATAATAATCATAATAATAATAATAATAATGATGATGATGATGATGATGATGATGATGATGATGATGATGATGATAATAATAATAACGATAATAATAACGATAATAATAATAATGATAATAATAATAATAATAACGATGATAATAATAATAATAATAATAATAATAATAATAATAATAATAATAATAATAATAATGGCCAACTCCTAGATTTCATAATTTATTTTAATTTTCTTCTTTTCCTAAAGTTCATGAATTATTTTAATTTTTATACTACCAACTCCTAGATTTCCTTTATTTTCATTTAAGAATGGCCACATCAGAAATGAGCACCATGTCACCACTGCCACATCATTACTCTGTTAGTCAATTAATGGTCTAGATATTTTTTTAACGGTTTGTAAGAAAAATAGAGTACAGTGAGTTGACTGTAAGAAAAAAAGAAGTTCAGTTATCCATTTGTAAGTTGTCCAAAAGTACAGTGACCAAAAAAACATTTAACCCGTTGAAATAATTCATGTTAAGAATTATTATTCAATTTGCATAAGGGATAGAAATATACCCAAGTGTCGCATGAACTTGTTAAGAATTGGTATCTATTGCATCATTATTGATTATTTACATAGAAATATAGTATTCTAGTTAAGAATGATGACACTTATCTAATCTTGGAATAAGTTAGATAAATATTTATGAATTCTTGGTTAGCAATCTGCAACGTTTGATTGGTTAAATAGGGAGTGGAAGAATAGGAAACATCATCGAGGGAAATTGTAATCTTGATAATTCCATTTCTGTTATATTATTCATACTTATTTCTCTTATTAGTTTAACTATTAGTGATTGCAAAACACTTATTTCTTGTTTAAATAGAATTTGGTTAATTTAAAGTTAGTTATTGGGAATATTAATTGGTTTATTAGATTATTCCTCGTGGGATCGACAACTCTACTTACACTTTATTACTTGATTGGCCGTGTATACTTGCATGTAAATTGCTAGTATAGATTTAGCCCATCAAAGAGGATGATTGATCTCATAATCATTTGTGTGAAGACACTAAAGCAAGTATGTAGGTGCTTATTGGAGAATAAGTTCACTGAACGTGGCTCGCTAAAGGAATACCTAATGGAGTTTCACTTGCCTGTCAATAGGAATTCCTTAAGTGATAGTAGTACAAGTGATCCTTAGACTTGAGATCAACATGGTATCTTGTGTATTGTAACGACCGGGAATTCTGAAATTTTCTTGTAATTCGAATTTTTGAATATTAATGAATATTTTATAATTTATTAATATTATATTTGTGTTACGTGTTTAAAGGTTGTGTGACAATCTAGACCATGTGAATGTATGAATTTTATGTGTTATAGTTTTGTTTAAGTGAATAATTGATTTCGCGTAGCGTCGCTAAATCACTATTCACGGGGCACGTTTCCCGAGGCACTATTCACGCCATAACATTTTTGTGTCTTTTTCGATGTTAATAAATTTCATAAATACGTGTATGCGTACGAATAATTTTTCCAAGTGTCGGAAATTTTATTTGAGCTGATACGTGATTTTATCCGTATCCGAAATGTGTTATATGGGTGTTCCGAATAAATGGAAAAATCCCATAATAATTATTTTTATACATCCCAATAATTATGGGAGTACCCATTTTAATTTTGGGTAGAGTTATTTACCAGTTTTGGTACAAAAGTGGGAGTTTTCGGATATATTTTTGGTATTTTCGGGTATTTATTTTGGCTTGTTATTTCAAGTGGGAACCACCAAACCATTTTTCACCAATCAAATTGCTAGAAAATGAGGAGAGAGAAGGGGAGTTGCCGGCAAGTTTGAATTTTGGCCAACCTTGAGCACCAAACCCATTTTCTCCTTAATTCACTCCTCCACTCTCCCATTCCATTCAATCATTCATCCTCTCTTGCACTCCACACTCCTCCCATTCCCATCAGCTGATAGTGAGAGAGAGAAAGAGAGAGAGCTGCAAAGAAGGACGAGAAAGAAGTCGCCGGAAAAGTCGCCGGAAGAGGAAGAACTCGCCGGAAAAGAAAGGAGGAAGAAGAAAAAGGCACGGGTGGAGGAACCAAGCAAGGAGAACCCCCAAAACAAAGCCTAGCCGAGCTTCTTAACATCTAGGAAGGATTTACAGAGGTAAACAATCAACCAAATCCTTTCCATTCGATTCCTTGCCAAGTTTTTTTCAAGTTTTCTTAGTTTTAAGCTCTTAAGCTTGTGGGTCGGAGTTTTGGCGATTCTTGGTGTTTTTGTTTGTTGTGATTGTTTGTAAATGTTGTTAAGAGACTATGTAAGCCATTAATAACATCAAAGTGGAACAAAAATGCAAGAAATCCTTACCTTGGCTTAATGGAGCAAGAACAATGGACTTTGGACATGAACTTGGACATTTGGACTTTTTAGAGGACTATAAAGCTATGATTTTGTGTTTGTTAATTTTATTTGTTGCTATGGTGTTGTAGTTCCATGGGTTATGAAGCTAACCCAGTTGGAATGGAGTAAAAAGGAGCTAAAACGAGTTCGTAGTAATGATTCTTGTAAAACATGTCAAGAACTCGAAGAACAGAGTATGAACTTTACACTTTGGCTTAGGATTTGACCATGTTAATTTTAATGGGTAGCTCTGCATTTTTGATATGTTGTAGCCCCATGAGTTAGGAGTCCATAGAGTCCAGAATGGACCAAATTGCTTGTGTATTGAAGGAGATATGGAGGTTGGAGTGGCCGGAGGTCGGAGTCGCGTTCTGGAAACAAACCCAGAATCCGGCTACTGCAGAATGGCACCGCAGCGCCACCCATATGCCCTGCAGCTCACGCTGCAGCGAGGGGCAAGTGGGGAAAAATCGGGACTCGCGCCGCAGCGTGAGGCCCAAGCTTTAAGGCTCACGCCACAGCGTGAAGCCCGGTCATGGAGAAGACACGGGACTCACGCCGCAGCGTGAGGTCCAGTGCTTGAGCTTGGCGCTGCAGCCCCAGCTCCGTGTCCGGTCCAGGTCGGGTTAGTCAGACCGGGTCGGATCGGGTCGGACCTAATGAGCCCACTTCAGCATGGTCCAACACTTATATTTTTCCTTGTATTAAATGATTAGACACGTTAACTAAGCATATTTTGTTAAGCCCTAAATGCTTAATTATTTATTAAATGTCAACCAAATTAGTATTGTCTTAAGGCGGAAATTGTATAATCTAATTGCAATCAATGTGTTTTAATGATGCAGCGTCTGTTTTGAACCATTATTTGGAATGTGACTAATTGTTATGTAAATATGTACTTAATTGTGTAGGATATTAAGGAGCGTGTGTTGTATTATTGTAGCAGCGCTTCAGGCAAGTTTCCTATCCCTTGTCTAACCCTTGTGTTGGGCAAGTTTCTAAACCTTATGCACTATTCTTTTTATTTCGTGCAAACAGGTGTATGTTATGCAAGTTTCCTAACGCTTGTCTAACCCTTGTGTTGGGCAAGTTTTCCTTAACCTTACTCGAATTATATTTTGAGCAGGTTTCATATTTTATACAGGTTGTATATTGTTGCAAATTTCATGACTCAAATTGAGTTATTACTTTTGAATCATATTAGTGGACTAATTATTGTCAATTACTCCACCTCCAAGATAATTATTGATATTCGCAGCTTATGCATTTGAATTCATTATCTATTGTTGGATTGTGAAACGTTTAAGTTCTTCATTCATGAACTGTTTAAGGAGATAGTCTACGCCATTTGTTTCGGGTAGACATGTACAGGTTATTATTTTAAAAGCTATCCAAACCGATTGTTGGTGCGGATTCTTGGACTGAGAGAGCAACCCTTATGTAGGGGATTATAATGTGTCGGTTATTCGATGCAGTCAGAGTTAAATGTTATGCATATACATGGTGTACGAGAGGCCGATCCCCTCGAGTACAACTGACGGGGCCAGGTTTTAAAAGAGTTAGTCGAATGATTGACTCTTTGGCCAAAAGTTCATGGTCGGTTGGACCACTCAGCAGTAAATAATCATTATTCATTGATTCATTTGGACTTTGATTATGTCATTTCAGCTATTTCATCAATGTTCATAAATTGTTGATCTATGTAGCTATTATTCTTATTCACTCATGATATATCTTCATTCTTGCTTTTAAACTTGCTGAGCAAAGTAGTTGCTCACCCTTGCTATATCATGAACCTATTGCAGTTAAGCCGGGGAGTTCCAAAGCGGACAAAGGCAAAGGAAAGCTTAAGGAATAGTTATATATACTATCCCGTTGTGTAATCGTGGAATAGTTTTGTATTATTAATGTATTCTGCGATGTATTTATTTAAGGTTGTAGATCTTGGGACCGTAGTGAACCTTTTGTAATGAACAACATATGTTTATTTTATTCCGCATTAGTTGATTTATGTTGTTTAGAGGTGTATGGATGCATTTTATCGTGAGCACCAAATTCGAGGTATTGGTACCTGAATTTGGGGGTGTCACATGTATGATAAGTTATGCTTTGACATGTCCCTTAAGACCTTTAGGGTATATCAAAGGGTATGATTGGGTATAATAAGTTGTACATGGAGATAGGTGAATGATCAACAAAGAATCTACCACTTCTAGTAAAAGGAGAGAATGTCCTATGTGATTCGATAAATGACAACTCAGAAGTCTTTGGCCAAAGCAGAATGAAATTAGAAAAGTGTTTCTAATTTGCATTATTTAGAGTTGTGCATTTGAGAATCGAAATACATATAATCAAATAAAATAAGACTTGACAGTAATTCCATATTTTATATTTGATTGGGATATTGTACGGTAGAAGGATTGAATTGTACGGTAACTATTCACTAAAAGGTTCTTTTGTGATTAATGTTGAAATCTATGTTATCTGGAAAGTCATTGATCACTAAGGGGGCTTACCCTTATTGTAGAATAAATATTATTTATTTAAATAAATTAAATAGTTTAATTTATTTATTTAAATAAGATTAGAATTATTCTAATTAATTTATTCACAGCCGGTTTAATATGGAGAACCTAAAGGGTCACACCGTAAAAGAAAAATATTTGTTTAAGAAGTAAATGGCATAATTGTAATAGTATGTTAAGTATATTTAATTTAATCTATGGTGATAAAATAAATTAAATATCTTAATATTTATTATTTAATATTTTAGAAATATTAAATATAAATTAATAAGAGGAGTCTTATTAATATTATTACTATTATTATTATTTAATTTATAAATGATTTAGGAATTAATTAATATAAGTACTTTCATAAATTCCTAATTGGATTAGGAGTTTAATTAATTAAAAGAGTTTAATTAGAATAAAAACCCTAATCCTAAATAGTTTAGGAGGGTTCCCTTTATCTATAAATAAGAGGAGTCTTATCATGATTTGGGGTTACACACACTTCCATTAGAATTGTGGAGAGTACTTACAATTTCTATAGAGATAGAAACTAGGGTTTTGCAACACCCATCTTCTTGAACAAGTATTATTCCATGGTGGATCACCTCTAGAGGCCAAACACTTGGATGGCTAACGTTGATCAAAGGAAGGAATTTAATCGGTGAAATTCAAGGAGAACGCGAAAGAATTGGAGTTGAACTTGTATCTGAGGAAGATAGAATTCTACAAGGTTATAATTCTTATTCTCCATCTCTTTCATTTAATTAATAATTGTAGCGCCCCCAAATTCAAATCCCTTGAACCTCGGACCTGGTGTGTTACGGTATATCATCTTCTTACACATTCTATATGTAACGCGGAATATATAAATATAAATTGTTTATTACATAAGTTCTTCATCATTCCCAAGGTCTACCAACCTTAACTGAATACATACCTTAATAATTAAAAAGGTTTACATAATTATTTTACATAAGATAAATGTAATATTAAGTTACTCTTGTACGTTTCCTCTTGTCTTTGATCCCCCTAAAGCACTCGGGCTTAACTATAATATTATCATGATATAGCAAGAGTGAGCACTCGGTCTCACACATTTTAAGATATAAATATTTTATATCTTGAAGCTTAAACTATTTATATTCCATTTTAGAAATATCTTTTAACTTTACTCGCAAATTCGGGGTTTAAACAACTAATATATAGTTTTTATAGTAAAACTCAATTTACTATATTATTTCTTTAATTTAAATACTTTTTATATCTTTTTGTCTGTCCATGAGTCAACTCGGACCATTGCCTCATTAATAAATATTTTATCTTGCTAGCACATTAGCTTCACTTTTTGTTTTGCGAATAACTCGTATTTTTTCTTTGTATATATATATATATATATATATATATATATATATATATACACACACACACACACACACACGCCGCTATATAAATCTTAGCTCAAAAACTCTGTTTTAAACTCTGAAAACCTTGATTACATCACTTTTATGAATGTAATACTTTTTAACGGTTTCATGCTTTTCGTTTTGCTATAAAACCATTTTACATGTCATTTTCGGCTTACGCTCGCTTAAATAATGTGCCGAAAAGTGTTGCAGAGGCTAATTTTTAGACTTTTCATTCACAAGCCAAAACTCGCCGTGGTTCGTTCCAACTCGTTTTGCTTCACAACTAAATCTTGTTTAACATATTAAGACGCGTATAAAGTCTTGGCTTCGCAAAATTCTAAGTTTTTCATCATTTTTACTCTTTATGGTCACAAATTTTCAATTTTCGCGTATAGAGGTCAAAACTCGCCTCAACGCGTTCCAACCCAACTTGCTTTACAAATAAGTATTATTTAACATAATAAGACTCGTCTAAAATATCGACTTCACTAAATTCCATGATCTTATCCGATTTTGTTCTTTATGGCCATTTAACGAACATAACGCGTGCGATTTTGTTTTCGTTCGATTTCTTAGCGATTTAATATCGAATAATCCGTAATTTCTTTCTGTATAACTCCGCACAACAACAACTATATGCCAAAGTTCTAATTCTATTATTCCAATCATCGTTACATTAATATACATGCATTATGTAAATAGTTAGCTTACTAACTATTTCAATCTCTTCATTCTTTAATTATGTAATATGTAACATGCCATGATGCATACCTAATGATCAAAAGATGATTCATTATGTAGGAACTCAGTCTACAATAAACAATACATAATATAAAACATACATGTATATAGCTATTTCATAAACTAGTTCTCAAACTTTTCAAAGTTTTCATTTTTTTCCCAGCTTTACCCTCTCTTGCTAAAACTATCGTAACTTTTTTGTTTCGAAATATTTTTCAGCGATTCTTAATCCCACGCGAAGCTAACTTCCGGGACTACAACTTTTACCTACTGACGTTTTTCCAGATTCCAAACAAATCAGTCCAGAAATTTCGTGCAAGAGGACTGCTACGAATTCGTTGGACAATTTTGAGTCGACTACTTTGAATGGTCATAACTCTTTGCTCTGAAGTCGGAATTAGTCCATTCTAGAGTCTATGGAAAGCTTAATCAGTGTACTATAATATCCTAAAAGTTTAGAATTTTCTGAACAACATAGCTAACCCCGAATTTTTATTTTAGGGACAGCAGTCCACTAATTTTTCTTTTCTTTTGTTTTTCAAGAAATTAACCTCCAAAATAGTTAGATCTATACATAAAATACTCATCAACATATAGATCCAAGGTTTTAAAGTTCAAGAAATATAGCTTGATATTTCATCAAAAACAAATTAAATAAAATACATAAACTAAATATTTAGAGTTTGATTTTTATACCTTACACTTTCTTCTCTTTCCATAATATGAGATGAGCTTGAGATATTAAAGGATCACTGTAACACCCCTTTCCCGAACAGGAAAGGAATGTCACATTCAAAACACAACAAACCTCGAAATAAGTA
Organism: Aralia elata; assembly: GCA_034770075.1. NCBI lineage: Eukaryota > Viridiplantae > Streptophyta > Magnoliopsida > Apiales > Araliaceae > Aralia > Aralia elata. The sequence goes on along the minus strand of CM068387.1, from coordinate 42,608,729 downwards.
AACAGAACACTAATAACTTAAAAATATTTAATAGTCGATAACCATTAATGACGAATTAAATACAAATTCTCTAAAAATTGACACAATAATCAAAACCTAAAATTAAATAAACCTATTCGGTCAAAGGTCTCTCTTCACATGAAATCTTAAACCGCCCCTGCAAACCTGCCGGAAGAAAAACACAGCATGAGCCAAATGCCCAGTACGGATAAAGATATACAAAAGATGCACAACTGAAATACTGAATCAACTAAACAAAATACTGAGTAAGGCCTCAAGAATAAATATCGACGGAAAAATATAATCTCCAAAGTCCGATAAAACATATCTGAATCAATAGAATTAATGAAACGAACAGGAGGTTGAAACAAGGTGGCTAAGTGATTATTTCATACCGAACTCAAAACAAAACACAAATATGTCTTGCCACACAGGCAAGTCAAAATAATGTCACACACACAAATCACATGCACATTGGACCGTGAATCCAAATGCATGCAAATCGGAAGGTATGTCTAGCACAAACATCACCAATCCGCAAAACAGAACAGAAACTAGGGCCGACCCATACGCCTCCCACAACAAAAACCCCAAATGGCCCACTTCCTCCGGAGCCCAAAACAGAGACGCCGTGGACTGATCACACCGCCACGGAAAGTGTCATGCCTCGGTGCTAAGAGGACATGCCTGTGGTACCCCCACAGGTGGTTATAGCTCAGGTATACCCTATCGCTTATTCTACAAAGATATGATGTCACAACACATGCAACATAATACCAACAAAGGGTTCTAAACATACATGTTGAACCAAATCAAATCATAAACATAATGTCTCCAAAAGAAGGTAACAACATGTACCGCTCTACAAAGATCAATAAAATTTTATGCATGAAGAATAAATTCAAAAGATTACAAAACATGGAGTTTGGAACATCTAGATCAAACCAAAGCAAAATCAGGATCTAATTAGAAACGAAATAATTAAGTGAGTACCAAATTTTGAACGATTACCAAAATAAACAAATCAATAAGATGAGAGTATCGCTGAAAAATTATGGAATATGTTCAAATTATAATAGAAGGAAAGGAGGTCAAATTACAAAATAAAATCAAAGTATTAAAGATCAAACTTCTATTCAAGAGTGTCAACAGGAATATAAGAAAAATGTAACGGATAACGAGATATCACAAGATATATATAATCAATAATCAGAGGAGTGGAGTACGGAATCCGTATCTGATACGCAAAACCACTTATAACACACTCCACAAAATCTTAACATCTAATGCCAATGATATCAAATACGAAATCTTAATCACCACCTAAATATATTCGCCTCGAATTAAATATAATTCAAACTAATAATTCCAAAATAATTTATAACTCATTTAATATGCCTTTAACTATTGTCTTAGATCATTATTCATATTCCAAAACTTAAAAGTCAATAATAAAACTTAAGAAATCTTAAAACCCCAATATGGCAACTTTCTTAAGACGCCAGTCCACTATTCTGGTCTTATCACTATTAATCAAAACTTATTTGTCAAATTAACTAGTTTTAACAGAAACTAGACTTCAAATACTCCAATTTAGCCACAAGAATCACCCAAATCGGATTTAAAATTATTAAATTATACTCTTTTAAATATTAGAACTTGTTGCTGAAAATTCTGCTACAAAAATTTTAGATCAGCCCTTTCTTAAAATCCATAACAAATCATCTTTAACGGTTCAAAATTAGTGAACATATTCTAAGCTTATATATGTATAACATATCCAAAAATTATAACGATCCAACGGTCGGATTAAGAGATATAACCCACACAATTATACCTAAAAATATAGAAACTGATTTTCAGATTTTAACGTTTATGTTCAATCAAATTATATTCCTCTGTATAAATTTATCTCCTCTTTTCGATTATCATGATATCCAATTTCATGTCTATATATTTTTTTTAAAATAATCACTAATTTAAAAATTCTCATAACTAAACTTAAAATTAAAATACGAAATAATATTTACCTTCGTTGTTCGCCTTTCTTCAATACGCAGCAGTAAAGAATCTGACTTTTGGGTCTTCTAGAGTCTTCAAAATATCTTTATGTCTCAAAAAAATTGTAACTCTCGAAAAGATACACGAAATAGGCTCAAGAATCACTCGATTCGGAGTTAATATGACTGAGTTACGAATTTTTAAAACTAGGGCTGAAAATAGTCGCGGGAATTAGAATAGATTGTGGTTTCCAGTAATTTCAGACATAAATATGATGTCTAATAACTCTTTTTCCTGTTTAGAATTGTAGAGAACGAAAAACTGAAGAAATAGGCTTTGGATTCACTCAATTCCGACATCGGATGAATTAATTATGATTTTTCTAATGAGCTACACTGCGTATAAGTATTCTACGCGGGAATTTAACTAACTAAATTAGAATAGGCTTAGGATTACATCTTCACTCTTTAAATATAAATAGGAATCAATATGAGAGTTACAAAAACCCTAATGGACTACTCAATTTTAATTTAATCAATTATTTAATTATCTACTAAAAGAATTTAACTTTCCAAACAAAACAAGGAAGTAAAAAAAAAATTAGTAACTTACCTTTTCCAATTCAATTATACTATTATAAATGAAATCAATTAATATTTAATTATTAACAAAAATATGGGTTATTACATTCTTTCCCCCTTAAAAATAATTTCGTCCTCGAAATTCAAATAAATTATAGAAAGTTTTATTTTTATTTAAATTGAATAATTATTCATGAACTTTAGTTAAGACGTAGTATCGTCCTTTGTAACGATCAAGGCTGATAAGTCCATCGGTCCACATAATTATCCATGTACTTGTAGAAGATTCGGCAGCTACAACATCAAGCCTTGGTAAGGTTTTCGTTCTGTATCAAATTAAACCACATGCTCCAGAGCTGGTGCGGCCCCGTCAATTTCTTGATTTTCATTCTTGCAAACGTACTCTTCGGAACGTAATTCGAAAACCCATAATTTTCTCCACATCTATAATCGAGTTCGAATACCCAAAATATTCAAAATTATCTTTAATTCGAAAAGAAAAACTCATGTTCTGCACATGATTAGGATCTAACAATTTATTATATATAAACAAATTCATGCAAAACTACAATAACATTAGATAAACAAAATAACTCTACAAATTATATCACCAACTCTTCCTAAGTTCTTCAAGAGCCTCAATCCAAATTAATTCTCAAATATTATTATACCAAAATATATTACTAAGATCTCTTCATCGCCATATCAAATTCTAAGTCACATTTTATTATCAGTATAAGCAAACTATAGATATTCAAGATCTCTCAAAATCAATTGGATTCACCACTAATCATATATATTAACCATTTAATAAATCATTATTCTCTTAGTATAAACCTTAACCCAATATATTCAAACATCTCCTCATACTATCACAAAGAAACTTCGCATAACATAACTCTAATATTCTATTCCACTAGAAATAACCGCAAAATTGATCATTAACTCCAAATGATTAATCTAATCACCTCGAATATCAACAACTCAAATTTATAAGAGATCCTCTATGCTTAATAGTTTTTAATTTATCAAATTATCTCATCAATATGCATACCTCAAATTATCCACAAACTTAACAAAAATCAAAACATAACCCAAATCAAATCCTCAATTCTAGGATTATAATAATTGTTACCAGAAATAACTCTTAACAAATAATTCTCCAATATCAAAACTCGCCGATACAAATACTAATATCATAATCATATGATCATTTCTTAACCGTACAAAATATAATTTTATTCTTCTTAATGATCTAATCACAATTCTTAACTAGTATCATTGCTACATCTCATAACAATAATCACTTTGGCAAAATTATCTCACATTCCTCAAATCAACTACAAATCAAAGAGACCAACACCTGGTCAAAATCAAAACCAACTAAACAGAGAACCAAATCGAAACAAACTCCTACGTCTACCCAGTGGTTTACCCACAACTAACAGGTCAAGCCTAAAGGCAATCTACAGAATCATAACCTAAGCTCTGATACCAACTCTGTAACACCCCTTTCCCGAACAGGAAAGGAATGTCACATTCAAAACACAACAAACCTTGAAATAAGTAAACAAAGCACTAATAACTTAAAAATATTTAATAGTCGATAACCATTAATGACGAATTAAATACAAATTCTCTAAAAATTGACACAATAATCAAAACCTAAAATTAAATAAACCTATTCGGTCAAAGGTCTCTCTTCACATGAAATCTTAAACCGCCCCTGCAAACTTGTCGGAAGAAAAACACAGCATGAGCCAAATGCCCAGTACGAATAAAGATATACAAAAGATGCACAACTGAAATACTAAATCAACTGAACAAAATACTGAGTAAGGCCTCAAGAATAAATATCGACGGAAAAATATAATCTCCAAAGTCCGATAAAACATATCTGAATCAATAGAATTAACGAAACGAACAGGAGGTTGAAACAAGGTGGCTAAGTGATTATTTCATACCGAGCTCAAAACAAAACACAAATATGTCTTGCCACACAGGCAAATCAAAATAATGTCACACACACAAATCACATGCACATTGGACCGTGAATCCAAATGCATGCAAATCGGAAGGTATGTCTAGCACAAACATCACCAATCCGCAAAACAGAACAGAAACTAGGGCCGACTCATACGCCTCCCACAACAAAAACCCCAAATGGCCCACTTCCTCTGGAGCCCAAAACGGAGACGTCGTGGACTGATCACACCGCCACGAAAAGTGTCATGCCTCGGTGCTAAGAGGACATGTCTGTGGTACCCCCACAGGTGGTTATAGCTCAGGTATACCCTATCGCTTATTCTACAAAGATATGATGTCACAACACATGCAACATAATACCAACAAAGGGTTCTAAACATACATGTTGAACCAAATCAAATCATAAACATAATGTCTCCAAAAGAAGGTAACAACATGTACCGCTCTACAAAGATCAATAAAATTTTATGCATGAAGAATAAATTCAAAAGATTACAAAACATGGAGTTTGGAACATCTAGATCAAACCAAAGTAAAATCAGGATCTAATTAGAAACGAAATAATTAAGTGAGTACCAAATTTTGAACGATTAGCAAAATAAACAAATCAATAAGATGAGAGTATCGCTGAAAAACTATGGAATATGTTCAAATTATAATAGAAGGAAAGGAGGACAAATTACAAAATAAAATCAAAGTATTAAAGATCAAACTTCTATTCAAGAGTGTCAACAGGAATATAAGAAAAATGTAACGGATAACGAGATATCAAAAGATATATATAATCAATAATCAGAGGAGTGGAGTACGGAATCCGTACCTGATACGCAAAACCACTTATAGCACACTCCACTAAATCTTAACATCCAATGCCAATGATATCAAATACGAAATCTTAATCACCACCTAAATATATTCGCCTCGAATTAAATATAATCCAAACTAATAATTCCAAAATAATTTATAACTCATTTAATATGCCTTTAACTATTGTCTTAGATCATTATTCATATTCCAAAACTTAAAAGTCAATAATAAAACTTAAGAAATCTTAAAACCCCAATATGGCAACTTTCTTAAGACGCCAGTCCACTATTCTAGTCTTATCACTATTAATCAAAACTTATTTGTCAAATTAACTAGCTTTAACAGAAACTAGACTTCAAATACTCCAATTTAGCCACAAGAATCACCCAAATCGGATTTAAAATTATTAAATTATACTCTTTTAAATATTAGAACTTGTTGCTGAAAATTCTACTACAAAAATTTTAGATTAGCCCTTTCTTAAAATCTATAACAAATCATACGTTAATCTTTAACGGTTCAAAATTAGTAAACATATTCTAAGCTTATATATGTATAACATATCCAAAAATTATAACGATCCAACGGTCGGATTAAGAGATATAACCCACACAATTATACCTAAAAATATAGAAACTGATTTTCAGATTTTAACATTTATGTTCAATCAAATTATATTCCTCTGTATAAATTTATCTCCTCTTTTCGATTATCATGATATCCAATTTCATGTCTATATAGTTTTTTTAAAATAATCACTAATTTAAAAATTCTCATAACTAAACTTAAAATTAAAATACGAAATAATATTTACCTTCGTTGTTCGCCTTTCTTCAATACGCAGCAGTAAAGAATCTGACTTTTGAGTCTTCTAGAGTCTTCAAAATATCTTTATGTCTCAGAAAAATTGTAGCTCTCGAAAAGATACACGAAATAGGCTCAAGAATCACTCGATTCGGAGTTAATATGACTGAGTTACGAATTTTTAAAACTAGGGCTGAAAATAGTCGCGGGAATTAGAACAGATTGTGGTTTCCAGTAATTTCAGACATAAATATGATGTCTAATAACTCTTTTTCCTGTTTAGAATTGTAGAGAACGAAAAACTGAAGAAATAGGCTTTGGATTCACTCAATTCCGACATCGGATGAATTAATTATGATTTTTCTAATGAGCTACACTGCGTATAAGTATTCTACGCGGGAATTTAACTAACTAAATTAGAATAGGCTTAGGATTACATCTTCACTCTTTAAATATAAATAGGAATCAATATGAGAGTTACAAAAACCCTAATGGACTACTCAATTTTAATTTAATCAATTATTTAATTATCTACTAAAAGAATTTAACTTTCCAAACAAAACAAGGAAGTAAAAAAAAATTAGTAACTTACCTTTTCCAATTCAATTATACTATTATAAATGAAATCAATTAATATTTAATTATTAACAAAAATATGGGTTATTACAATCAAACCCTCTCCTCTCTTCTCTTTTAGGTTAGGGAACTTGCCTTGACTGGAGATTACCGCTATAATTTAACTTAACTTCTCTCCACAAATCCTACACAATTGTATTTACATGCACATATATATTAGCTAATTAAATATGTCGCAAAACATGCATTTATATACATTATCAATAAATATTAGTTTATAAAAACTAATATTATTTATACTTCATTCAAAACCAATCTTGGTTCCTTTAAAAACTTTATTTATTTTAATTCTTAATATAAATAATAAGGGTCTCACACATTTTAAGATGTAAATATTTTACATCTGGAAGCTTAAACCATTTATATTTCATTTCAAAAATATCTCTTCACTTTACTCGTAAATTCGGGGTTTAAACAGCTAATATATAATTTTTATAATAAAACTCAATTTACTATATTATTTCTTTAATTTAAATACTTTTTATATCTTTTTGTCTGTCCATGAGTCAACTTGGACAATTGTCTCATTAATAAATATTTTATCTTGCTAGCATATTAGCTTCACTTTTCGTTTTGCGAATAACTCGTATTTTTGCTTTGTATGGATATTAGATATATATATATATATATATATATATATATATATATATATATATATTTATATAACACGCCGCTATATAAATCTTAGCTTAAAAACTTTGTTTTAAACTCTGAAGACCTTCATTACATCACTTTTATGAATGTAATACTTTTTAATGGTTCCATGCTTTTCGTTTTGCTATAAAACCATTTTACATGTCATTTTCGGCTTACGCTCACTTAAATAATGTGCCGAAAAGTGTTGCAGAGGCTAATTTTCAGACTTTGCGTTCACAAGCCAAAACTTGTCGTGGTTCGTTCTGACTCGTTTTGCTTCACATCTAAGTCTTGTTTAACATATTCAGACGCGTCTAAAGTCTTGGCTTCGCAAAATTCTAAGTTTTTCATCATTTTTACTCTTTATGGTCACAAATTTTTAATTTTCGCGTTTAGAGGTCAAAACTCGCCACGACGCGTTCCAACCCAACTTGCTTTACAAATAAGTCTTATTTAACATAATAAGACTCGTCTAAAGTATCGACTTCATTAAATTCTACGATCTTATCCGATTTTGTTCTTTATGGCCATTTAACGAACATAACGCGTGCGATTTCGTTTTCATTCTATTTCTTAGCGATTTAATATCAGATAATCCGTAATTTCCTTCTTTATAACTCCGCACAACAACAACTATACGCCAAGGTTCTAATTCTATTATTCCAATCATCGTTACATTAATATACATGCATTATGTAAATAGTTAGCTTACTAACTATTTCAATCTCTTCATTCTTTGATTATGTAATATGTAACATGCCATGATGCATACCTAATGATCAAAATATGATTCATTATGTAGGAACTCAGTCCACAATAAACAATACACAATATAAACCATATATGTATATAGCTATATCATAAACTAGTTTTCAAACTTTTTAAAGTTTTTATTTTTTTTCCCAGCTTTACTCTCTCTCGCTAAAATTGTCATAACGTTTTCGTTTCAAAATATTTTTGAGCGATTCTTAAGCCCATGCGAAGCTAACTTTCGGGACTACAACTTTTACCTACTGACTGTTTTCCAGATTTCGAATACATCTATCCAGAAATTTTGTGCAAGGGGACTGCTTCGAATTCGTTGGACAGTTTTGACTCAACGACTTTGAATGGTCATAACGTTTTGCTCCGAAGTCAGAATTAGTCCATTCCGGAGTCTATGGAAAGCTTATTTAGTGTACTATAATATTCCAAAGCCCAGAATTTTCTGAACAACATAGCTAACCCTAAATTTTTATTTTAGGGGCAGCAGTCCACTGATTTTTGTTTTCTTTTGTTTTTCAAGAAATTAACCTCCAAAATAGTTAGATCTATACATAAAATACTCATCAACATGTAGATCCAAGGTTTTAAAGTTCAAGAAACATAGATTGATATTTCATCAAGAACAAATCAAATAAAATACATAAATTAAATTTTTAGAGTTTGATTTTTATACCTTACACTTTCTTCTCTTTCCATAATATGAGATGAGCTTGAGATGCTAAAGGATCAAACCCTCTCCTCTCTTCTATGGCTGTTCTTTCTTCTTTTTCTCTCTCTTTTCTATTCTTTCTCTTAGTTCTTTAGGAAACTTGGAAGCAAATGAAGTAAAAATTCTTTTTTTTACTAAAGAGAAAGGATATTTTTAGTTGGGTAAAATGTATACATATAATCTATGTAAGTATATGCATATCTCTCATATCTTCTTGCCTTCTCTCTCTCTCTCTCTCTCTTATCTTGTGCATACTTGCAATCTTGACAAACATAAGGTGGTCCACTAATACAGGGACACATGTCATGGAGTGGATAAGAGTTGTTGACCAACTATGGAAGAAAAAAAAATAAAACACATGCCTTATTACTCCTTCCTTGCCATCGGGGTACTCCTCCTCCAAAATGGTCAAATTTTGATTTTCTTTTCATGCTTTATTAGCTTATTAAATTGACCTAAAAGTCTCTCCCAAGTTGGGCTAAGTTTTGGGCTCCCATTTAATTCATTTGGGTTTTTCAATTTAATTATTTGGGCATGTATTATCATAGTTCAATACTTTAATTTTATCTTACCCTAATTATTTACTTAGGGTTTTTTAATCCACTCATTTAGGATTTTAAATAATTACTCATATATATTTAATTATATAACCCAATTAGACTTGGTTTAATTAGTTTAATATAATTTAATAAGTTAAGATAAATAAAATAAATCTCTTAAGTTAGTTTACTAGTATATATTTTAAATACTAAAATTTTTTAATAAATATAACCCTTAGGTTATTTAATTCTCATACCTAATATATAATATTAGGTTACTTTTTAATTCTTTTATAAAATAAATAAATATATATACACATTTATAATATATACATTTATTTAATCCCATACATACCTCACAAGAGTCACAAAAATATTTATCATCATTTATGAATAATTATTATATTTATTTCTTGGCTTTCCTTTTCATTTCTTAGTCACTTAAATTAAATAAGTTAACTAACTTATTTAATTCACATAAAACATATTCACTCATATTCCCATACAAGTGAAAAATTTCTTTAGTAAATAAGATATTACAATTAAAATAATATTTTCTCTTTATTAAAATAATTCAATGCTAGAATTTATTTTAATATCCTTTATTTTAAATCTAAGTTTTATTCTTTAACCTTTATTTAATCATTCAAGATTTTATTTATAAATCTTATAAATTTTTAGGTCGTCACAATAATTGTGCATAAAGAAAGATTATGGTGATGGTTTGTATAAAATTTTAAAATCTGATTTTATCGCGCTACCGCTTTATTTATGTAATTTGATTGCATGTTCGCGTTATATACAAACCTAATAGTGGTATCAAGAGCCAAACTTTATGCGAATTATTAATTGAGAGCCACGACGCTCATTTGTGTGAGTTGCGGCGCTGGGCTTAAGCCACGGCGCTCAAATCCTTGAGTTGCGGCGCTTGGCAATTCTTTATGGGTTGCGGCGCTCAAATCCTTGAGCCGCGACGCTCCGCAAGAGCCGTGGCGCGCGTTTATTTGAGTCGCGGCGCTTGGAGGCCTGTTGGTTTGTTTTTTGTGAAATTTTGAGAAATTTCGAAATTTGACTAAAATAAAGGAGTTTATTTTATTTGGAATAGGATTTCATGTTTTTTCAGAAATTCTAAATTAGAAATAAAGTAGTTTATTTTGATTTGGAATTTAATTAAAAGTAAAGGAGTTTATTTTTATTCAAAATGGATAAATTAAAATAAAGGAGTTTATTTTGATTTAAAATTGAATTAAAATAAAGGAGTTTATTTTAATTCAAAATTGGATTTCATGATAACCAATTAGAGTTGGAATTTAATTTCATGCTAACTAATTGGAGTTGAAATTGGATTTTTCACTAAACAAATTGGAGTTGAAATTGGATTTCATGCAAACTAATTTGATTTGGTATTGAATTTCTTACTAACTATAATTGCTCATTAAATGATATCAATGCATATATGAAACGGTTTTATTATTCATGAGATATATGTTATTTATTGATGCATATAGTGATATGTATGATAATAAATGAGATTGATTATGGACTATTAACCAATGTGTGATTGGATTTATTTTATGAGTATGCTTGAATGAATGAGTTTTATAAATGGGGTCTGCGTACCTCGTCTTTTCTAATTTTTCTTAATGTAAATTCTATCTCCCTCCTATGTACTTCTCCTTGACTGCTGGTCAAGGTTTCTATTTATTATAAATAGTTTCCGTAATAGGATTAGTTAGAATTATTTTGAAGAATTGGAGACAAAGGAGCAAGGAGCGCTTGAAGACACGTTTATAATGGAGCCCGAGATTTAAATGTAATAGTTATATTTAAATTCAGTTCTTGCACCTAGGTTTGACCTTTTGGTTCACTTGGTGACTCTAATGAACCAAACTAGAATAAAAGTCAATAATCAATCCGGGTAGAATAGAGTATTCTATATGTGCATGCTAACTATGTATATATTATATATTATCCAACATGCTTCACATGTTAATCAATATGACGCATATTATATATATATATATATATATATATATTGTAGACACCCAAATTTTGCGTTTCCTTCTACTAACCATGACAGGAGGGCGAAATCGTCAATTGAACCGGCTTGCGGGAGCAAAGGAGCGGGCACAAGGGCAAGCGCCCGGCACCGCCGCAATGTTTTGGGCAACCCAAGTTTACGTGACAATAAGGCCGTCCGAGGCAGGCATTTCCGAATGAGGTGGCACGTCTCCCCCGGAAATTCCCGGACTGCAGAACACGAGCCTATCAGCGAAAACCGACGTTGCGGCACGAAAAATCGAGGCGTGGCACGAAAATCGAAAAAGTCAAGCCCGCCAGCCGCGGATAGATCTGCGGCCAAAGTGGGTGCGCCAGCACGGAAACCGGGGGAAATCAGCACTACCAGCTGAGTGCGATGGGAGGCGTGCCAGCTGGCCAGCCGCAGATCCATCTGCGGCCAGCCGCAGATAGATCTGCGGCTGGCTCTGGCCAGCCTATTTAAGCCCAGCTTCGGGCAGCATACAGGAGGTTGGAAGAATTTGAAGGAAGAAGAATTCTGCAGCAGCAAGAACAACGGAAATAGAGAGAAAAAGGAGCAAATTTTGCAATCAAATAGGAAGAAAAGAGAGGAAAAAGAGAGAGGATTTATATTCTTTGATTTTGATTGTACCAAATATACTCCTTATCTTAGTCAAATACACAAGTTCACATCCATTTGAGATCATTTGCAAGGTGAAAATTCCCTTTGTTCTAGCAATTTATATCATATTGTTTGGTTAAATTAAATGTAGTTTTTCTTGTATATTGTTGTGGATCTATGGATTGAGGACTATTAGTGAGGTTTCTAAAATGGAACGAAATTCCTCCTAATGGCCCGATGATATCCATTTGGTAAATTTTTAGCTCGTTATATTAATGTAGCGATTTTGGATGTGAGCCTAGGAGCGCGACCTCGTGGTCCAAAATCCGATGATGGACATCTTTTTGATATATGTAATAAATTCGATGTACCTTTCATTGTAAATATGTAATCGTCGGGCCTTAAAACGACGCCAAGGCGAGAATCGTGTTTAAGGCCCCGAAAATAGTGAAATTTGTGATTGTAGGCGTTTGGGGTTATTTTGATGGCTTACATGCCCATGAATAGCTCCGACGCGTGTTTAAGCTCGATTTGATTTATGAGACGAAATTGATTTCAAAGCCAAATGATAAGATCTTCGTAAAATTCAATCAAACTAGGCTATTAGAATCACGAGGTTAAAATTTGAGAAATGTTAATGAATGTCGATTCCTATCTAACGAAAAGCTAAAGAAAATCGTTTTCAAACATCACAAAATTTGATTTTAGAAATAAGTAACGTTTCATTAAATCTTTGTGCATAGGGTGAAAGAGATTCTAGAAATTGCCCGATCATTTCATGAAAGCAACGTATAGATCTCGATTCCTATTTTGACGAAGGTTTAAAACTCTTGTTTCGCCAAAACGACACCTAATGAAAATCTCATAGTTTTTGATAAATATAAAATCAAATTTTTCTTATAACGAACCAAGCTTTCTCGTGTATACCGAAAAAGACATTCCGAAGCGTTCTCAAATTAAAACACGATTTTCCCTAAAAATCCAAATGATTCTTTCATACAAACTCACCACAACATTCCACATAGGCACACACACACACGCGCGCGATACAACACAACATTTCATGAATTAAAGGATAGGAAAGCATCAAGATTTGCGGTAACCGTGTTTCACGGAAGTCGGGGGGTGCCTAACACCTTCCCCTCGCTTAAGCAAGCCCCCGAACTCTAATGAATCTCGATTCGCAGACCAATTAATTCGGAGTCACATGTGAGCCACGATTTATAAAAAAACGAAAACTCGGATGAGTTGGTACATCCATTTCAAAAATACCAACTGGCGACTCTGGTTAATTGGCTCATCATAAAAAACGATCTTTCAAAAACCCCGTCGACATCAATGCCGATCTTTTCCAAAAGAATCATTAAATCAAAAGGAAAAAATTGGAAAAGGACAAGCGGATAAAACCGGCGTCGACATATATATATATATATATGTGCATGCGCACTAAACAAGATGAGACAAATAATAACAAATCCCTCAAAGAAATATATTAAGTCCTAAATGTTCAAAGATATTTGAAATATTGAACGTCGCCTTCTAGCATGGTAAAGCAATAGAGTATTGAATATTTAATATGAGTTTGTTGTGTTACCACAAGGCAAGTATTAAATATTTAAGATGTTGCCTTATCACATTTAATGCTTATTAAGGAATTGAACATTACTATTTTGTTGTGTCACCACAAGGACGGTATTTTTCTCTTCACATATATGGAAGTGCTAGGTTGGACTTGACTTGGATAATTTTGATTCGGATGTGTCACCACTTGATCAAAATAATCTAAGAGGCAAAATACAAAGAGTTACATAGTGATGTAATTGACAATAGTTGTCTACCTATTTATTTATATATCATTTGTTGTGTCACCACAAGGCTATATGCATTTGAAATGGGATTCTTATTCTCACTAGCAAATTAGATTTGCCGAACTATATTATGAGGGTAATATAGTTTGATGAAAATAGTGAGAGATACCAATTTAAATAAAGACCTAATTTATTTTGATAATTAATAAAATGAATGTATGCTAAAATGTTGTTAATTCATTTACAGAATTTTACAATGTCTAAATTACTATTATTGCGGAGCATATTAGATGCTAATAAACCGGACCGAACTACACGGACTAGTTAAGGATTCTGAGAATAGTTCTCAAGGTTAAAAGGCTATCTTATGTCCTTAATAAGCCTATCCTTACAATGTTTGCAGACAATGCCTCTAAGGAAGAGATTGCTACTTTTAGAAAGTGGCAAGATGATATAAAGTTGGCTCAATGCATCATGCTCGCATCCATGAGTAACGAGCTTCAGCGTCAGCATGAAACTATGGATGTTCCTACTATACTCTTGTACTTTCAAGGAGTTGAATGGTGAGGAAAGTAGGACTATTAGATATCAGATATCTAAGGAGCTCTTCCGATCTAGAATGACCGATGGCACTATAGTATAGACAAATGTCCTCAAAAATGATCAATCTGATTGAACAATTAGGACAACAGGGTTTTGTCATGGATGGAGAGTTGCTCCAAGATTTGATCTTGCAATCACTTCCGGACTCTTTCTCATAATTTGTTGTGAATTTTTACATGAATAAGCTATATGTTAGCCTGCCTGAATTACTTAAACATGTTGAAAACTGTAAAGAGTCACTTTTCAACCAAGAAAGACCAAGTCTTACTTGTAGATGATTCTTCCAAGAAAAGGAAGTGGGCCAAAGGATCTTTTGAAAAGAAGAACAATTCAAAGAAGGTATAAGGAAAGGCAAAAACAAAGGACAATAAGAACAAAACTGATGCGGATAGCAAATGAGTTTGTTTCCATTGCAATAAACCTGGACACTGGAAAGAAACTGCAAGGAGTATCTTGCAGAGGCTAACTATATATAGGTTTGTTCATGATTGAAATAAATCTTTCTGTAAGTTAAGGTTTTACTTGGGTATTGGATACCAGTTGTAGTTCTCACATATATAATCCAATGTAGAGAACAAGCAGAAGTAGAAGGCTAAACAAAGAGGAAGTAATCTTACGTGTGGGGAATGGAGCAATGGTTGCTGCATTAGCCGTAAGAACTTATAGTTTAGCATTGCCTACGGGCAAATCTATTGAGTTAATAAGTTGTTATTATGTTCCAGTTCTATTTAGAGACATTATTTTCATTCCGTTGTTGGACAAAGAAGGTGTTGATATTATATTTAAGAACAATAGTTGTTCTATTTATAATAATAATGTTTTGTATAGAACTAGAACAATACTTGATGGACTTCATATACTTGACTTATACGAAAAATAATTTTACAAATTGAACAAACTAGTAAAAAGAAAAGGAGATGATCATTCAAAAAGTTGAATATGTGTATTTGATGAAATACAAGTCTGAATCATTTGAAAGGTTCAAAGAATTCAGAAGTGAAACAAATTAACAAAGTATTAAGATTCTTTAATCAGATCGTGGAAGGAATACTTGTGCAATAAGTTTCTAGATCATCTCAAAATGATATTTTCTTATAATGGACACCTCCTGATACGCAATAATTGATTGGTGTATCTAAAAGGAGAAATCGTACCTTGTTGGATATAGTGCAGTCGATGATGATTTTTACCGACATTCTAGTATCCTTCTGGGTTATGACCTAGAAATGGTTGCATATCTACAAAATAAGGTAACCTCAAAATCTGGCCCCAAGACTCCATAAAAGTTATGGATAGGGAGGATTCCTTGTCTTAAGTATGTTAAGATAAGGGGTTGTCTAGCTGATGTGAAAAAGGTTTCGAAAGATAAGTTTGGGACAAAATTTGACAAGTGAAGATTTGTGGAATATCTTAAAGAAAGTTTAGGGTATTATTACTATAATCCTACATGCTGCCTTCTTAGATAAAGGTATTTATCATTGAAGGAGCTAGTGGGAATGTAATAGATCTTTAAGGAGTTCAAGAACCACAAAGCACTTTAAGTGAAACCGAGGAACCTGTAGATAGACCTATTGTACCACAACTAAATCGTAAATCTGAAAGAGTACCGAAGATACCTAAAAGGTATGGATTCATCATAAAGGATGATGATGAGGTACGCATCATAGAGGATGATGATTCAGTTATATACGATGAGGCCATGAGTAGTAGACACTCAAAGAAATGGCAGATGACCATGAAATCTAAAATGGACTCCATGTATGAGAACCAAGTATAGACTCTGGTAACTCCACGTAAAGGCATAGTGCCTATAGAGTGAAATTGGGTCTTTAAGAGAAAGACTGGAGCAAATGGCAAGGTGGAGACCTATAAGACCAAACCTATTTAAAAGATTTCAAAAAAAGTCAAGAAGTTGACTGTGATAAAACCTTATTATCGGGTAATGCTCAAGTCCATTTGGATTTTGCTTGTGATTGCAGCTTATTATGAAATCTGGCAAATGGATGTGGAGACGCCCTTCCTCAATGAAGACTTGAGGAGAATGTATTTATGATACAGCCAGATGGATTTGTTTCAATGGTTAAAGCAAATCATGTATATGAGCTACAACAATTTATTTATGGATTGAAGCAAGTTTTTCAAAGAGGGAACATTCGTTTTGATAAGGCAATCAAAAGAGTTTGATTTTATCAAAAACGTGAATGAACCTAGTATGTACAAAAGGGTCAGTGGGAGCGCTATGACATTCCTAGTATTATATGTTGATATACTACTGATAAGGAATGACATATCAGTGCTACAATCAGTAAAAATAAAATTATCTAAACATTCTTCCATGAATGACTTGGGAGTAACATCCTATAAATTGGGAATATAAATCTATATAGATAGATTTAAAAGGATGCTCGGCTTAACTCAAGGAATGTATATTCATTCAATGCTAAAAGCATTTAACTTGGCAAACTCCAAGAGAGGTCTTATGATGATGAGCCATGGAGTATATCTTTTTAAGTTGTCCTCAATGAAAGAGAGATCACATGAGTTACTATCATGTATGCAATGAATATACAACGCCTGATGTTGATCAGTCATATTCTAGAGAAGATCACTATAAGACAGTGAAAAACATCTTTAAATACTTAACAGTTACTGAGGATGTGATCATGATTCATGGTGGGTCTGAATTAAAACTAGAGGGTTAAACAAGTACTCAAGTTTTTCAGACTGACAAAGACAATAACAAATCCACTTTAGGGTAAATTGTTACCTTGAATGGTGGTGCAGTGAATTGGAAAGGTTCCAAACAGCAAAGAGTTGCTGGTTTAGTGACAAAGACAAAGTATATAGCTGTACAAGAAGCTGCAAGTTGATTGTTTGGATGAAAAATTCATTACAGAACTAGGAATAGTTCTTAAGCCCCATCTTGGATTCAAACATGTGTTGCGATACTTTCATTTGATTAGAGGGATCATTGAAAGAGGAGAAATCACTATAGAGATAGTGGATTCGAGAACAACATTGCATATCCAATTACTGAAGCTTTATCCAACAGCAGGATGATCGTTACTTAGAGAAGAAGGGTATTAGATACCATGGCGATTGGCTTTAGTGCAAGTGGGAGATTGAAAGTAGTATGCACACAAGCCAATCATATTTGATATGATGTAGCATATACTTTGTAATCTTATTCGTTTATTAAAGACATTTTACCTTATCTACATGGTGCTGTTATATTAAATGTGACAAACCCATAGTTTTGAGCAATGCTTTTAGAATTATGATGATGATCATGCTAATGAGATCTAAATTCTAGATAGCTCACAAACTAAAATCGTTCCTAATCGTTGGATTACTAAAAAGGGGATTAGTGAATTCAGATAGATTAGTACATACTTTGCTTGTTCTTAGGAAGAGGATGATTGATCTCATAATTATTTATGTGGAGACACTAAAGCAAGTATGTAGGTGCTTATTGGAGAATAAGTTCACTGAACGTGGCTCGCTAAAGGAATACCTAATGGAGTTTTACTTGCCTGTCAATAGGAATTCCTTAAGTGATAGTAGTACAAGTGATCCTTAGACTTGAGATCATTATAGTATCTTATGTATGATGAGTTATGCTTTGACATGTCCCTTAAGACCTTTAGGGTATATCAAAGGGTATGATTGGGTATAATAAGTTGTACATGGAGATAGGTGAATGATTAACAAAGAATCTACCACTTCTAGTAAAACGAGAGAATGTCCTATGTGATTCGATAAATGACAACTCAGAAGTCTTTGGTCAAAGCAGAATGAAATTAGAAAGATGTTTCTAATTTGCATTATTTAGAGTTGTGCATTTGATAATCGAAATACATATAAACAAATAAAATAAGACTTGACAGTAATTTCATGCCTTATATTTGATTGGGACATTGTATAGTGGAAGGATTGAATTATACAATAACTATTCACTGAAAGGTTCTTTTGTGATTAATGTTAAAATCTATATTATCTGGTAAGTCGTTGATCGCTAAGGGGGTTTACCCTTATTGTAGAATAAATATTATCTATTTAAATAATTAAATAGTTTAATTTATTTATTTAAATAAGATTAGAATTGTTCTAATTGATTTATTCACAACCGGTTTAATATAGAGAACTTAAAGGGTCACACCGCAAAAGGAAAATATTTATTTAAGAAGTAAATGGCATAATCCTAATAATATATTAAGTATATTTAATTTAATCTATGGTGATAGAATAAAGTAAATAGCTTAATATTTATTATTTAATATTTTACAAATATTAAATATAAATTAATAAGAGGAGTCTTATTAATATTATTACTATTATTATTATTATTTAATTTCTAAATGGTTTAGGAATTAATTAATATAAGTACTCTCATAAATTCTTAATTGGATTAGGAGTTTAATTAATTAAAAGAATTTAATTAGAATCACTACAAAAAAAAGCCCTTTGGCAATAATGCGTTTTCGTTGCTAAAGGTTCAATATTTCGTTGCTAAAGGTCTTTTGCAACGATTTTTCGGGCGTTGCAGCTTTCGTTGCGGAATGAGCGTTGCTAATTGTTCTACAACGAAATTATTTTGAACGTTGCAAAAAGTGAAACATTTAGCAACGAAACTTGAATTTCATTCAAAATTATAGATCATTTAGCAACGAAACATTTCGTTGCCAAGTTATTTAGAAAATGTTGTTAAAAACCAATTTTCGTTGCAAAAGCCTACTTATTAGCAACGAAATGCATTTTTTCTTTGCCAACGAAAATGAAATTTCGTTGCGTTTGGTATACTTTTGGCAACGAAATTTGTCGTTGCTGAATAACTTGGGAATTGTTTCCTAAACTTGTTTTCGTTGCTAATTGTATACTTTTTAGCAACGATTTTCGTTGCTAAATGTACATAGTACATCGGTCATATATTATTTTGCATCGAGATTATGATCAATTAGCAACGATAATATGCGTTACGGATTAATTTTAAAGAGCAATGAAAGTTGTCGATTAGCAACAACACTATACGTTGTTGTTTGCTTTTTATTTGCAACAAAAGTTGATATGATTTGCAACGAAAGTAGATTTGATTTGTAACGAAAGTTGATTTGGTTTGCAACGAAAGTTGATTTGATTTGCAACGAAAGTTCATATGATTTGCAAGGAAAGTTGATTTAACTTGCAACGATATAAATGTTGCCTTTGTTTCAACAATATCCTATTCTGTAATGAATGTCGAATTATATTACAAACAAAATAAATCCTGACTCAATGACCCCATAGCAAATTATTATCCAGTACAAATAAAAATATAGGTTCGTCTCCTATGAAATTGTCTGTTAAAGTGAAAATGTTACATGTTAAAATTATTAGTAATAAACAAAATCTCAAAGCCTTCAATGCCCACAAACCCAAGTCTTAAAGTGATGCAAACTCCAATATTCATAAATTTTTAATATCCTGTAAAATTAAAAAACCAAATAAATATAAAATTAAGTGATATCATGCACATGATCTAAGAGATGAATTTCTATATTTAAATTACAATAATATTTTTGAAAAATTGTAACCATGTAACATTTTCATCCTGGAACAATTCTAACATCTCCACGCAGGGATAATCAAATAAAGATAAAGACCTTTAACATGCATTTTATTTTGTTTGTTTTACATATTTTGGAAGTTAAAATAAAATGTAAAAAAAGAAAGAAAGAAATAATATTCTTACTCAAAATAACTAATCCCATCCTTGTATATTTAACTTTATGGCATATTATAATTGGGTTGAATGCATGAAATATCATAACAAGTAATATTGGTTTAAATGTTTAATAAAGTTACCGGATAAAGCAAATCTTGGTTTTCGTTTTCCTTGTGATGGACCTGGAAGAGGGGGAACGTGTCAAGTATCGGCTTGGGATCATGTCTTCTTAGGACTATTCTGGATGTACAATGCAATTTCGATAGTAAAAGATTTACAAAAGAAGATAAAAAAATATTTCAACAATTGCTAAAAATGTGCTCTAGCCACTCTTAAAATTTGCATACGAGAATTAGTATTTTTAAAAAAAAAAAAGAAATACTTAACTCTACAAGAGGTAGACATGAAATTGCATGATTGTCAGGAGACGAGTAATATCTCAAAAAATCAGTATGATACAATATAAAATTAGCAAAAGTACATAAAACTTAAAATTTTAGTTAAAAATAATAATACTTTTAGTCCACATTAAGCAATGTCAATAAAAATAGCCTATAATACTCCCCCGTGTTCCAAAAAGAAACCAGTACTCTTATAGAGAGGGTAGTACATTGTAACAATTGAGTATTTTCAAACTCAATTTCAATTTTATATTTATCTAGAAAAAGGTCATTAAATTATTTTAAATACACAAATTACTAAGATTTTAACCATAACTTTCCCACGATTACACTAATTTTGCAGCTAGAATAAATAAACAGATTACGTTTCTCTATAAACTTGGCATTAAAGAACAAACTAACTGAACTGGAGTTTATGAATCAATCAAGCAAAAAATTAGCAAGACCCATATCACCAAATGAAAAATTGGCTAGCTTGATTGCAAATGGTTGTGATTCAGATCTTAAAATCAGAAGTTCAGTACAAAAAATCCTACATGTAGAGTGAAACAAAACTATAAACACAAAGAAAAACATGTTATGAAAGAGGAAGAAATATTTACCATACTTTCACTTAGTTATGACTTATGCCATTTCCCAATCTAAAGACATCAGCGCATACACAATCAAGAAACTCTGTAGAAGTAAAAAAATTTGCCTCAGTAAAAAGCTAGAACACTTTCATGACCCAAAAGCTTGAATGCAAATAATTTGTAATATAGTAATAATAACATTATCTTTAGACTTATATAACAACACTAATTCTATAACATCATTATCTGCAAACATATAGCATTACTAACAATAATTATAGAAAACCAAAGGAGAACATCACTCTATTTACTATATGCAAAAGTAAGAAGGGAAACACATTTTCATGAATGAAAACTTCAAAGGGAACTGACCTTTTCTTTTGTTCCAGCACTCCTAACAACATAGCAGCCCAATAGCTTCGCAAACTGCCCAATATGCTGACCAACAACTCCAGATGCTGCTGATGAAACGTAAGCACTCTCCCCTTTCTTCGGGGAGCAAACCTCATAGAAACCAGCATAAGCAGTCACATACGACATACCTGAAACAACACCAAAGGAAGACAAAAATAAATCTAGCTGAACATATACTAATATTTAAAAAGACGAGCATTGTACAAGTAATTGGAGATAGAAATATAACCAATATAACCTTGTCATTCCCACATCTTTCTGTTGCCATTTCACATACACAAAAAAAAAAATTGATTAACAATTGTTATATTCCGCCTACTGCAGAAACAGAAAACTTCATATAAAAGAGTTTTGCTAGCTTAGAAAGAATAAGTGTTAAATTTCAAAGAACTCACTTTTACCATTTTACATGAGAATTTAGAACTAATTATAATCAAATTTGAAGTTAAAATAAAATGTAAGAAAAGAAAGAAAGAAATAATATTCTTACACAAAATAACTGATCCCATCCTTGTATATTTAACTTTATGGCATACTATAATTGGGTTGAATGCATGAAATATCATAACAAGTAATATTGGTTTAAATGTTTAATAAAGTTACCGGATAAAGCAAATCTTGGTTTTCGTTTTCCTTGTGATGGACCTGGAAGAGGGGGAACGTGTCAAGTATCGACTTGGGATCATGTCTTCTTAGGACTATTCTGGATGTACAATACAATTTCGGTAGTAAAAGATTTACAAAAGAAGATAGAAAAATATTTCAACAATTGCTAAAAATGTGCTCTAGCCACTCTTAAAATTTGCATACGAGAATTAGTATTTTAAAAAAAAAGAAATACTTAACTCTACAAGAGGTAGACATGAAATTGCATGATTGTCAGGAGACGAGTAATATCTCAAAAAATCAGTATGATACAATATAAAATTAGCAAAAGTACATAAAACTTACAATTTTAGTTAAAAATAATAATACTTTTAGTCCACATTAAGCAATGTCAATAAAAATAGCCTATAATACCCCCCGTATTCCAAAAAGAAACCAGTACTCTTACAGAGAGGGTAGTACATTGTAACAATTGAGTGTTTTCAAACTCAATTTCAATTTTATATTTATCTAGAGAAAGGTCATTAAATTATTTTAAATACACAAATTACTAAGATCTTAACCATAACTTTCCCACGATTACACTAATTTTGCAGCTAGAATAAATAAACAGATTACATTTCTCTATAAACTTGGCATTAAAGAACAAACTAACTGAACTAGAGTTTATGAATCAATCAAGCAAAAAATTAGCAAGACCCATATCACCAAATGAAAAATTGGCTAGCTTGATTGCAAAGGGTTGTGATTCAGATCTTAAAATCAGAAGTTCAGTACAAAAACTCCCACATGTAGAGTGAAACAAAACTACAAACACAAAGAGAAACATGTTATGAAAGAGGAAAAAATATTTACCATACTTTCACTTAGTTATGACTTATGCCATTTCTCAATCTAAAGACATCAGCGCATACACAATCAAGAAACTCTGCAGAAGTAAAAAAATTTGCCTCAGTAAAAAGCTAAAACACTTTCATGACCCAAAAGCTTGAATGCAAATAATTTGTAATATAATAATAACAACATTATCTTTAGACTTATATAACGGCACTAATTCTATAACATCATTATCTGCAAACATATAGCATTACTAGTAGTAATTATAGAAAACCAAAGGAGAACATCACTCTGTTTACTATATGCAAAAGTAAGAAGGGAAACACATTTATCGCATGCAAAAGATCTACGAGTCTATCACGGTAGCATTAGTTAAAAGACAGAGTATACTTTGACTATGAATAGGATCTCTAGGATCACGAACAAGGTGAGCAAAGACAGAGTTGCCATTGGAGGTCACCGATGTGGGAGAAGTAGAGACGGTTGACTCCATGGTCGTCGATGAGCCTTCGAGGTGACGAGCCATAGCAGATAATCGAGGATCAGTCGAGGAGAGTGAAGGGATTTGGTGTTGCTGAAGGATTAGGGATTTGATTAGAATTTTGAACCAACAGCCTCTCTTTGCTTTATGGGTAAGTGAAAATCCTGAAATTGTGGAGAAGGGGATGAAAGGTTAGAGTGTACATAGCGGGAATGAAACAAAGAGATGGAGGGAAAAAATTTGGGGAAATATTAAACCTAGCGCTAAATTATAATTATAATTTTTGTGTTTATTCTTTTATTATTAGTATTTTATTCACCTTTGTATTGGATTTTATTTTTTTATAAGATAATTAATTAATTCTCTTTGTGATAAAAATTTATTTATGACATTTTTTTTATTATAGACATTTTTTTCTTAGTTGGAATTACTTGTGTTGATTGTTGATAAAAAAAAATTTATATTTAGGTGTGAGATAATAATCATAACACTTTATTATTAAACTGCTTGTGACTTAATTTTTTGAATTTTTTGTTCTGTTTTCTGTATGGTTTGACTTCATTAAAAAAATAATTAATTTATATCCTTTTTATA
This sequence comes from Aralia elata, assembly GCA_034770075.1. Classification (NCBI taxonomy): domain Eukaryota; kingdom Viridiplantae; phylum Streptophyta; class Magnoliopsida; order Apiales; family Araliaceae; genus Aralia; species Aralia elata. The sequence continues at coordinate 42,584,607 of CM068387.1, read as the reverse complement.
ATATACCTAATGATTACGTCAGATGGTATACATATTTAAAGTCATCATCGACCAAACATTCATATATAAAATAAGCAAAATACATAATTTTGAAAATGTAATTGGAGAAAAATATACTAATTGAGATCACCTTCGACCTTGGTTAATATATAAATTGTATTTTGATATATATATATATATATATATACACACACACACACACACACACACACACACACATATATATATATACACACGCATGGTATAATTAGTATTTTTTAATGAATATAAACCATAATTGACTACGGTCAAACTATATAAAATCACTCATGGTCAAATCGGTTATCATGTCACTGTTACTAAGTTAGACAAACAATATATTATTCAGTACTAGTAATAACCAATTAAATAACTCATTAGTTATAACAAAAATTCTTAATATTAAAAGTGCAATTTCAATTATCTAGCTATAAGGGTGTAAACGAGTTGAACTGAACCAAACTGAGGATTACTCAGAGTCAATTCGAGAAGTTAAATTCATACTAAAATTCGACTTAGATTCGAATTGCATTTAAAAAACTCTACTCATATTCAACTCAACTCGAATATTCATTACTTGAATTCGATCCGACTCGGATCGAATTATATTCAAACTACTCGTGAACTTCGAATTCAAGCTCAAATTCAAAAATTCAAGTCTCTTCATAGTAACTATTTTTATAATAGATATAATTATAAATTGAACTTATTATTTTACTTAAAAATTAAAAAATATATTTATTATTACACCTTATAAAATATAAAATCACAATTAAAAATAAAAATAAAATAATAATAATTAATTATTCTAATTTTATTTAACTTTGTATATATTATAAAAGAATGTATTGAATCACAATCGAGAGTTCGAATAGTTTGAATCCTAAACGAGTCGAGTATAACTTTACTCAGATTCTACTCATATATTTATTCAAGCTATATTTTGTGCTCAAATTTGGATTATATTATTAACGACTCTGAGTCTCGCTCGTATTTCTTTAGTCGAGTTCGGATTAAGTTCGAAACGTTTGGTTAGTTTTAGAGCCATATTTAGGAGTTAAGAAGCAGCAAAACAGATTAAAAGAAAGAGAAAACTTCGAGACCTCACCATTCTCTCACACCCTCTCCAAGACAGAGTAAAAAACCGATAAAACCAAATAACCAAACCGAATCGATTTTTTTTAACCAAATTATTTTTTGTTATTTGTTTATTGTTTACAATTCAGTTATATTTGATTTAATATCTAATTTTCGGGTTTGGGTTTGATTTTTGAATTTGTTTATTCGGTTAATCGATTACCCAAATCAGAAAAAAAAAAAATTAAGCCTTAAAAGTCACTCTCTGATCTAAGATCTCGCTCTCTGCCCTAACCCAAAACCCCAGTCCCCAAATCGCGAGTCGCAACTCCGCTTTGCCTCCGGTGTCTCCGCTTTACCTCCGGCGTCTCTGCCTCCGCTCCTCTGTGGCCCCGTCCTAGTCTCTGGCTCTCTCACTCTCTCACTCTCTGCCCTAACACAACTACAGAGGCCACAAGCAGGTAATTCAAAATTGGACCTAACTCTCTCACTTTCTAGATGTTTAAATGTGTAATTGAACCTATTTTGTTATTGTGTTCATAATTTGGTGAGTGGGTTTTCCAAGAATTTGGTGAGCTTGTTCTTGGAGGAAGGTGGGCTTTTGTCATCGGAAGCTGTGAGGCTAAAAGTTATTTCTAGAGTAAAATATCAGAAGCTTGAAGTTTTTGATTGATGTATTAATCTTGAAATTTCTTTTACCTGTTGTTGTCAGTTTGCTAAAACTGACCAGATATAGAGTGGAAAATAAATCAAAGTCTTTTGAATTGATATATTATGATTTTATGCCTCAATTATTTAAAGGGGTCTTTCTCAGTTTCGTAGCATAGGTAATTTGGTATTGATTTGTACAAATGGATTATCTCAGCAACACCCATATAGTGTGCAAGATCTTATTATTCAATGCCAGTCATTTTATTTTTGAGTTCCTGCATTTTCCTGACTTCTCTGACATGTAGAGCTATGGTTCCATTTTTAATTAATTGGATTAAGTATTTCAAGTATTAATTTCTGTTTCTTATTTAACAATGTCTGTGCTATTCTACCATTTGCTGTTGTACATGCTTAAATGTCTGTATGACTTCTTGCCACTTTGGGAGATTTGTAGAGTGGTCATTGACCAAGTGGTCCAGTTCTAGAACTAAGGCTTGTGGTATGCGAAAAGACTAAGTGAATGGTGGTAGAATACTCAAGACATTGGTATTTTATTGCAAAAAGACTAAGTGAATGGTGGTAGAATAAGTAAATAAATTTCAGAGATAACTAATTACGGGACCCTCAGTAAACTCCAATAACATGGTGTAGATACTTTTTCTCTGTATTTTCTTAGATGTTTCAACCAGTTGCTGTAAAGCTTATTAGGTTTTCTTTTCAATTTGATGAGAGAGGAAGCCAATTATTTTCCTTTGTTAAAATTACTCAGTTGTATTCTTTTATCATCACAAAGTGTTATGATTATCTTATAATTAATCGCTATAGTATCCATATTGTAATGGAGAGGAATGATAATTTTTAACAGTCTATGGAGCTGTTATTTGTAACAGAAGTAGATTGAGAGAAAAGGTCGAATGCTTACACATGTCTGCAAATACATAGGATGTAGCAACAACTTCCATCCATGACATAGTTAGTTGCATTATGAAAGGATTTAGTAAGTACATTTCAGAGTCTAAAGCTGAGCAACCACTAAGAAACAACCAGTAATAATTTCAAAGCTCATAATATAAGATGTTTCTTACCTAAGAGATTCTTAACTTCACAAAACTCAATCATACAGGTAAAGTTTTATATACCTTCATCTTCAAGCCAATCCCACTCTTCATCCTAATCAGCTGCTCCTTCTTGAATGCCAGGTTGCCAACCTTAACAATTTCATAAAGAAGAGAAAAAGAATCACATAATGGAAATACAACAATGTTCTTATCAGGAAATAAAAATAAAATGAATGTACAACAATGGAAGATAAACTTTAGGGCAAGGTAAAACTGATTCTTTTTAACCTTTAGAATTGCTAGTTGAAAATTAAATGCAATTTCATTTTTTACTATTGACTTGTTATGAAACCATGCCAACTCTTAATATAGTTACATTTTCACAGATGGACCTTAACTCAATTTCGCAAAATACAGCGTATACCAAATAAGGACTTACCACCTACCTACACACACAGCATAAACACAATGGATTTTGCAGCAATATAAATAACATCTTCAGCCTTCACCAACTAGATGCAAAGAGAAGAGCAGTTATTTGTAACAGAAGTAGATTGAGAGAAAAGGTCGAATAGCTCCGTTGATAAAAGTTTGTTTTTATTTCTAGGGTTTGTTATGAAATAATTTTGTTCTCAAAATTGGAAATCTTTTGGGGTTAATTAATTGTTTGTTTGTCTATTTGTGAATTAATTGTTTGTAGCTGATATTAAAATCATGAGCACATGAATATCTTTAACTTATGAGACAATTGTTATAATTTGCTCTGGTACAAATTTTATTACATTCTGCAAGGGATCCTGCGTCATGAAGTAAAAGCACTAGTTTGGGATCCTGTGTCTTGTTTTTTCTTATGTATTTTAGTGTGCAGGCTTTTATTTTGGAACCATGAAGAGCTAAATACTTGATCAGTGGATGTTATATTGTATACACTAGCGAATGTGCATCAGTTGTTCGTGACCATAAGATGGATGGATCTGTCACCTAAATCTTACTGATAAGGACGATCAGTTGGATATTTATATACCCTTCACTTTGCGCTAGCACTTCAAACCAAAAGTATTTTCAGTTTTTACAAACTCAAATTGCGTCTTCTTTTCAGTTTCCTTGATTGGAATTGAAGTTGTGTTTAACAACTCTCAAATTCTTTGACAAAGTGTTAACACTTGGAATTGTGTTACCTTTTAACAGATTACATTATTTTAAATTGGGTTCTGTAGAATTATGAATTGATCTGAAGTTGTTGAAAAGTATATCAATTAGATTATGTGCTTGATTGATTATTGATACTATGAAATGATGTTGATGAGATGGGCTATTTTGCTATTTGTGATAAAAATACTTTTTAGTTTCTCTTAAATGCTAAGTGTAATTCAGTTTCAATATACAATATTTTTTAGTAAAGAGCAAACTTCCAACTATTGCTGCTGTTGTTTCAAAGCTAGTGGATTAAAATGGAAAAGATAGCTCGAACCTTGAATTTGTGATATTATGGTTTAAATCTGAATTCAATACACTCATTTGCCTCTAGTTTGTCTGTTTTAGTCCTTACTTAAATGAACGGCAGAATGTGTTAGGTTTAATTTCTTTCCATATGGACCCAAATGGCACAAATATTTTGGTTTTGCTTCAAGTGCCAGATAAACATGACCAAGGATCACTTTTCTGTATAATGTTAGTCTTTTGAGTTTAACAGAATATAAAGTTTAGAGAAAGTTAGAGAACTATTTCTGTTATGTCTAGCATTGTTTTATTGTGCATCCATTTCCAAAGAGGTATCGTGTTTACTTCCAGATTTCTGCAAACAAACTAATCAACTTTGTGTATAGTCCCTCTCTTGTTGCCAGCTAGTGTGTACTTGACTTATAAGTGTTGCAAGACTTTGCAAATATGCCCTTTTTGGAAGCATGTGTTTATATATATATATATATATATATATATATATATATATATATGATAATGATTTCAGTGTACATATGATCTCTAGAGTTTGCCATGTTTATGGCTTTTATTGAGGGAATGTCTACTCTGAAAGTAGAAAAGTATTACATTTAGATATGATGCACATATAACCTGTGTATAATTTACTCTATTTATAATGTTCATGGTCCATTTTGGTTTTGCGTCAAATTAGAGGGATAGTCAAATTTAAAACTTTCACGTGACATGTGACGCCCCCAAATTCGGGTCTCCAACTACCCGGATCTGGTTATCACGATCCAATACAATCATTCACCTCTAACAACATATGGTAACTAAAATGCGGAATATAATAAACATATGTTGTTCATTACAAAGGTGTTACTAGTCCCAAGATACAATAACTTAAACACTTAACACAAATCCATACCCAAATAACTATCAGGGTTTAAATTACATTAAGAATAATCTACTACACTTATGATAAATCAGCTACATGAAGCCTATCACTTCATCTTTTCTTTCCCTTTGCTCTTTCCTGATGTTTCGGGTTTAGCTGCAATAGAGTCATGATATAGCAAGGGTGAGCAACGAGTTTGCTCAACAAGTTTTAAAGCGCAACAATAAAGGATATATCATGACGAAAGAAATATGGAAAGAGAATTCAACAATATAATTATCAGAAGCAAGAACAATAATTGCTTTTAGAACAATTGATAGTCAAGTAGACTTTGAACAAAAACATCCAAATGAGTCAATAGCTAGTTGACCCTCTGGTTACTGGCTACAGAATAAGTACTTGAGGGGATCAGCCTCGTGTACGTTATGTATATGCATAACATTTAACTCTGCTGTTTATACCTTATATATGGTACCTGGGGTACTTCCCTATAATAGAAGGGGTGTTCATTCAGTCTAAGAATCCTTACCATCGATTGGTTCGGATAGCGTTTATAAATTTTCACATACTTGCCTGACCGAACAATGGTTCAGACTTAATCATGAACAGTTCGTAAATTTCGGAACTTTAATAAATGTACGAATTTAAATGCACAAGTGCGAATGTCCATACATATATAGAGGTGGGGTAATTTTAAAAGTAATTAGACCACTTAAAGCATGCTTGGAGATACGATTCAAGCCTTAAGAATAACTTGCAACACAACAACTTTGAGTAGAGTTTAAGGAACTTGCAATCATTTAAAGTTTCAGGGTAAAGAATTTGCTCAAGGATAGGAAACTTGCCTGTTTGCTCAGCTACAAATAAATCTTAGCTTTAACTAATTGATCTTGGATAACCTATCAGTTGATAAAGTCGGTTTATCCATTAGCATTGCATAACTGTATATCGATACACTCACTTATGCTATTTATTTAGCAGATAAACAATTCATCATTACTATATAACATTAGCTAAACAGAAATTAATTAATGACTCTTAGCTATTAGGATAAATGATAGCTAATTATGGTTACTTATCATTTGAGTACTCAACTATTACCTTTATTTGTCTCAAAAGATGGGCTAATAATCTTTATTTTCCATAATAAATAAATTTATTATGGTTTAATAATAATTGATCACTTATTTAGTCATGTTAGCGCTTAATTACCATTCACCATTAAGGGTACTTGAGTAATTATTATTCCTTGTTCCTTATTCAACATTAATAAAATACTTAATGTATTAATTCTACACACACTTAACCATTATTAAATATTAATTAAATAATCATTAAGTATCTTTATTATCTTTATTTATTAATGCCAAAAATAAATAATTAATTTATTAATATCACTCATACTTAATCATTATTTCATTAATGATTAAGTAAGTGTTATCCTTATTAGCTTTATTCATACCCAATTATTATTAATATTAATTAGATAATAATTAGATATCTATTACCTTTATTTATTATGTAATGTTAAACAATAAATACTTATTATCTTTATTAAATAAATAATAATAAATGATTATTTTATTAATTTTATTCATACTTAATTATTATTAAATAATTAAATATTTATTGTTTATTGATAAATAACTTTATTCATACTTAATTAAATATTTAGTACCTTTATTTATTATTATTTGATAAATAATAAATAATTACTTTATTAACTTCATTCATACTTAATTATTATTAAATATTAATTAAATAATAATTAAATATTTACTATCTTTATTTATTAAATCATAAATAATTAATTGATTAACTTTATTCATACTTAATTATTATTTAATAATAATAATTAAATATTTATTATCTTTATTTACTATTTATTGATAAATAATAAATAATTATTTGATTAATTTTATTTATTAGTTATAATAACTAGTTAATTTACAAGAGCATTATTAGCTCAAATTAATAGTCAATAGTTAAGCCAATGATAGTACACTTGATTAACAGTTAACCTCCATTGAATTACACAACCCATTCGAAAATTTTCATTGTTGTATAATATTACTCAGTTAATAGCTTTGTGCTGCCAAAATCACACACAATTATATCCAGCTCCTGTCAAATTTCATTCCAAAAATTTTACCCAACACAATAAGCAACAATCCAAAATAGATTCATAGCAATTCTTGACTTCGAAATTCAGTAACCATCCCAAACAGAAGAACAAAGTTTAGTTTAGGCATAATACCCACACAATAAGAAAAAGAACTCCCAACTGTTTTATCACAATTTTCAGTTCTAGTATTAACCATAATACCAACATAGACTAAAGGTTGATTCCTGTAAGCACTATGCATTGACTACATGATTATCACCAAACGAAACAACCTGCAATTAACCCCAATGTTTATACAATACAATACCAGGTTTCCAAACAGAAACAACACAATACAATACCAAATGTTTAAATCCAAACAATATCATACAATCCCCAAAACAACGTATATTATAACCAATACCAACACAATCGGCAATACAAACCAAGAACCGAAGGAAAAAATTTATATAAAACCCTAAAAGAAAACTATCACAATACTCATTAATTCCCAGTGTTGTACCTTGGGTTCGATCGACTTGCTGCCTTTCTTCTTCTCCCAAAATACTCGACCAATCCGGACATCCACCTCTCGTTCACCCGCGTCTGATCTCCCCTGTTTTCTCCTCTCTGTGACTTGCTTTTTCTCTCTCTAATTTGGACTCATAGGAACTCGGTAGCTTGGCTAGGGTTTGGACTCAATTTATAGGAAATTGGTTACCCAATAAATCGGGTATAGCCCAATTAACCGAGCCATTGACCATCGGGTAGAGGGGGGTAGCGACTATCGGTCCATTTCAGCCCCATCACTTCCCGGCTGGGTTCGGCCAGCACCTCGAGCCGCGTGATTCTGTTGGTCATTTCACCGGATTTCTGGGACCCCTGGTCCGTTCGATTGAGCGCTCGGTTGCTTCGGTTGACCCTTGAATCGACCGCTGGTCTTTCTTCACGCCGTCCGCTCGCTTCGAGCTGTCGCCGGCGCCTTCCTCCCGTCTCTCATCTCTGACTGATGGGGGGCCTAGACTGGTGGGTTTGATTTGAGGGGTTAGGGTTGCTAGGCTCGGTTGGGTATGATGTGAGGGATGCGAATTGCTAAATCCCCAATTTGATTCACTGATTTGAGCTCTCCCAAATTAATTTACCGGTTGCCCCAAACGGATCCAACCCGTTGCCAAGACTCAACCCGACTGTAATTAAAATTGGGCTCAACCCAATAGTGGGTCGGCTAATGAATGGGAAAACAACCCATTAAGAAATGATAAGAGAATTGGGCCCAATAGGAAAATAAAAGAAAATTGGGCTCGGCTTATTTTAAAAATTTAGGTCCAATCCAGAAATAAATAAAAAAGAAATGGACCAATCCAAGTGACCCAATTAAATTAACCACCTTGTATTTCTAATATTTTAAATTAAATAATTAAACCAATTAATTAATTATTTAAAATATTTATTCTAACCATAATTTTTTATTCGAATTATTTAATCCGATAATGATAAAATTATTTATTTACTTCCCCAACTTTCTTGCCAATCAAATGTTAGGGTTAAATCATTAATTTATTCAAACTATTAGTGAGTCCCTTTAAGGCAAAGAAAATTATTGGACCATGTATTTATATAATTAAATAATAATACCTACATGGATCCAATTAAATCTGTAAAGTTAAATAAAACGAATTTCATATATCAAAATAAATTGATACAATGTTTAAAATTTTCTGGACATTACATGACAAATATTACTTGATATTTCAGTTGCATTGTATTTTTAATCATTCTACTAGTGTCATAACTGTTAGTGATGTAAAAGGAATTTATGCTGCTACCATGTTATGTGCTGCTAAAAGAATGATAGCTTAGAATTTGATTCACTAAACAATAAAGACTAGTCATATTTAGTAAATAGTGAGCATGATTATTGTATGTTTCAGATAACTCGTTGAGCCATTTCTTGTTTCGGTTTTATTTAGTCTAGAAATTTGAAGTAGACTTGGAATTAGCTTCCTCTCTTGCATTGTTTATGAAAGTAGTATGCACACAAGCCAATCATATTTGATATGATGTAGCATATACTTTGTAATCTTATTTGGTTGTTAAAAGGCATTTTACATTATCTACATAGTGCTGTTATATTAAATGTGATAAACCCATAGTTTTGAGTAATGCTTTTAGAATCATGATGGTGATCATGCTAATGAAATCTAAATTCTAGATAGCTCACAAACTTAAATTGTTCCTAATCGATGGATAACTAAAAAGGGGATTAGTGAATCCGGATAGATTAGTACATACGTTGCTTGCTCTTATGAAGAGAATGATTGATCTCATAATCATTTGTGTGGAGACACTAAAGCAAGTATGTAGGTGCTTATTAGAGAATAAGTTCACTGAACGTGGCTCGCTAAGGAATACCTAATGGAGTTTTACTCGCCTGTCAATTGGAATTTCTCTAGTGATAGTAGTACAAGTGATCCTTGGACTTGAGATCATCATAGTATCTTGTGTGTGATGAGTTATACTTTGACATGTCCCTTAAGACCTTTAGGGTATATCAAAGGGTATGATTGGGTATAATAAGTTGTACATGGAAATAGGTGAATGATCAACAAAGAATCTACCACTTCTAGTAAAAGGAGAGAATGTCCTATGTGATTCGATAAATGACGACTCAGAAGTCTTTGGCCAAAGCAGAATGAAATTAGAAAAGAGTTTCTAATTTGCATTAATCAGAGTTGTGCATTTTAGAATCGAAATACATATAATTAAATAAAATAATACTTGACAGTAATTCCATGTCTTATATTTAATTGGGACATTGTATGGTAGAAGGATTGAATTTTACGGTAACTATGCACTGAAAGGTTCTTTTATGATTAATGTTGAAATCTATATTATCTGGAAAGTCGTTGATCGCTAAGGGGGCTTACCCTTATTGTAGAATAAATATTATTTATTTAAATGAATTAAATAGTTTAATTTATTTATTTAAATAAGATTAGAATTGTTCTAATTGATTTATTCACAACCGGTTTAATATGGAGAACCTAAAGGGTTACACCGCAAAAGGAAAATATTTATTTAAGAAGTAAATGACATAATTGTAATAATAAGTTAAGTGTATTTAATTTAGTCTATGGAGATAGAATAAATTAAATAGCTTAATATTTATTATTTAATATTTTAGAAATATTAAATATAAATTAATAAGAGGAGTCTTATTATTATTATTATTACTATTACTATTATTTAATTCCTAATAGGGATTGGGAATTAATTAATAAAAGTACTCTCACATGAATTACTAATTGGATTAGGAGTTTAATTTAATTAAAAGAGTTTAATTAGAATAGAAACCCTAATCCTAAATAGTTTTGGGAAGGGTTTTCCTACATCTATAAATAAGAGAAGTCTTATCATAGATTAGGGTTACACACTCTTGCATAAGAATTGTAGAGAGTACTTACAATTTCTATAGAGATAGAAACTAGGGTTTTGCCAACACCCATCTTCTTGAACAAGTATTATTCCTTGGTGGATCATCTCTAGAGGCCAAACACTTGGGTGGCTAATGTTGATCAAAGGAAGGAATTTAATCTGTAGAATTCAAGGAGAACGCGAAGGAATTGGAGGTGAACTTGTACCTGAGGAAGCTAGAATTCTACAAGGGTATAATTCTTATTCTCCGTCTCTTTCGTTTAATTAATAATTATGCATAAAGAAAGATCATGGTGATGGTTTGTATAAAATTTTAAAATCTGATTTTATCGCGCTTCCGTTTTTTAATGTAATTTGATTGCATGTTCGCGTTATACAAACCTAACAGTGGTATCAAGAGCCAAACTTTATGCGAATTATTAATTGTTTTGATTATGTATATACATTGATATGTGTTAAGAACAATTTAATTGAGCATAATTGTTTGTGTAAAATTATTTTATTTATTTTATTTATTTTTTTATTTATTTTAATTTTATTTATTTTCAATTAAGATAAAAGGTTTATTTTGAATTGGAATATAATTAAAATTAAAATTTTTATTTGAACTTGGAATTGGATTCTACGTTAACTAGAATAAAGGAGTTTATTCATATATGGAATAGGATTCCATGTTTCCTAGAATAAAGGAGTTTATTCACATATGGAATAGGATTTCATATTTCCTAGAATAAAGGAGTTTATTCACATATGGAATAGGATTCCATGTTTCCTAGAATAAAGGAGTTTATTCACATATGGAATAGGATTCCATGTTTCCTTAAAAAATAAAAATGTTTATTTTGGTAAGGAATAGGATTCAACATATTTTATTTTCCAACAATTTTAAGTTAAAAATAAAGGTGTTTATTTTAAACTTGAAATTGGTTTCCATATTAATTAAAATAAAAGAGTTTATTTTGATTTGGAATTTGATTAAAAATAAAGGAGTTTATTTTTATTCAAAAAATTGGATAAATTAAAATAAAAGAGTTTATTTTGATTTGGAATATGATTAAAATAAAGAAGTTTATTTTAATTGAAATTGGATTTCATGATAACTAATTAGAGTTGGAATTGGATTCCATGATAACTAATTGGAGTTGAAATTGAATTTTATACTAACTAATATTGCCCATTAAATGATATCAATGCATATATGGAATGGTTTTATTATTCATGGGATGAATGTTATTTATTGATACATATAGAGATATGTATGATAATAAATATGGATTGATTATGGTCTATTGACCAATGTGTGATTGGATTTATTTTAGTGAATGCTTGAATGTATGGGTTTTTATAAATGGGGTCTGCGTACCTCGTCTTCTCTAATTTTTTCTTAATGTAAATTCTATCTCCCTCCTATGTACTTCCCCTTGACTGCTGATCAAGGTTTCTATTTATTGTAAATAGTTTTTGTAATAGGACTAGTTAGAATTAATTTTGAAGAATTGAAGACAAAGGAGCAAGGTGCGCTTGAAGACCCGTTTGTAATGGAGCCCGGGTTTAAATGTAATAATTATATTTAAATTTAATTCTTGCACCCTAGGTTTGACCTTTTAGTTCACTTGGTGGCTGAACCAAACTAGAATAAAAGTCCATAATCAATCCGGGTAGAATATAGTATTCTATATGTGCATGCTTACTATGTATATATTATATATTATACAACATGCTTTGCATGTTAAATAATATGACGCGTATCTTATATATATATATATGTGCATGCGCGCTAAACAAGATGAGACAAATAATAACAAACCCCTCAAAGAAATTATATTAAGTCCTAAGCGTTCAAAGATATTTGGAATATCGAACGTCGCCTTCTAGCATGGTAAAGCAATAGAGTATTAAATATTTAATATGAGTTTGTTGTGTCACCACAAGGCAAGTATTAAATATTTAAGATGTTGCATTATCAAATTTGATGCTTATACATAGACTGAACGATGCTGTTTTGTTGTGTCACCACAAGGACAATGTTTTTCTTTCGAATATATGAAAGTGCTAGGATGGACTTGGATAATTTTGATTCGGATGTGTCACCACTTGATCAAAATAATCTAAGAGGCAAAATACAAGGAGTTACATAGAGATGTAATTGACAATAGTTGTCTACCTATTTATTTATATATCGTTTGTTGTGTCACCACAAGGCTATATACATTTGAAATGTGATCCTTAGTCTCACTAGCAAATCTTTAATTAGATATGCCGAACTATATAGGGAGGGTAATATAGTTTGATGAAAATAGTGGGAGATACCAATTTAAAACAAAGACCTAATTTATTTTGGTAATTAATGAAGAAATGAATGTATGCTAAAATGTTGTTAAACTACAAATTCATTTACAGAATTTTACGATGTCTAATTCACTATCACTGCGGAGCATATTAGATGCTAATTAATCGGACCAAATTAAAAGGACTGGTTAAAGAATTTGAGAATAGTTCTTAAGGCTGAAAAGCTATCTTATGTCCTTAATATGTCTATCCCTGCAATGGTTGCAGACAATGCCTCTGAGGAAGAGATTGCTACTTTTAAAAAGTAGTAAGATGATGCACAGTTGGCTCAATGCATCATGCTCGCATCCATGAGTAACGAGCTTCAGCGTCAGCATGAAACTATGGATGCTCCTACTGTACTCCGGCACCTTCAAGGAGTTGATTGGTGAGAAAAGTAAGACTATTAGATATCGGATATCTAAGGAGCTCTTCCGATCTAGAATGATCGATGGCACTACAGTATAGACAAATGTCCTAAAATGATCAATATGATTGAACAATTGGGACAACTGGGTTTTAATGGATGGAGAGTTGATCCAAGATTTGATCTGGCAATCACTTCCGGACTCTTTCTCACAAATTATTGTGAATTTCACATAAAAAGCTATATGTCAGCCTGCCTGAGTTGCTTAAACATGTTGAAAACAGTAAAGAGTCAATTTCCAACCAAGAAAGACCAAGTCTTACTGGTAGATGATTCTTCCAGGAAGCGGAAGAGGGCCAAAGGATCTTCTTAAAAGAAGAACAATTCAAAGAAGGTAAATGGAAAGGCAAAAATAAAGGACAATAAGAACAAGACTGATGCAGATAGCAAATGAGTTTGCTTCCACTGCAATAAGCCTGGATACTGGAAAGTAAACTGTAAGGAGAATCTTGCAAAGGGTAACCAGAAGAAGCTTAATAAAGCTTCGGTTACAGATATAGATTTGTTCATGATTGAAATAAATGTTTTCTGTAAATCAAGGTTCTACTTGGGTATTGGATACCAGCTGTAGTTCTCACGTATGCAATCCAATGTAGAGACTAAGCAGAAGTAGAAAGCTAAACAAAGAGTAAGTTATCTTATGTGTGATCTTATGTGTGGAATGGAGCAAAGGTTGCTGCATTAACCATATGAACTTATAGTTTAGCATTGCCTACGGGCAAGTCTATTAAGTTAATAAAGTTGTTATTATGTTCCAGTTCTCTTTAGAAACATTATTACTTCTGTTGTTGGACAAGGAAGGTTTTGGTATTATATTTAAGAACAATTGTTGTTCTATTTATAATGATAATGTTTTGTATGAAACTGAAATATCACTTGATAGATTTTGTAAACTTGACTTACATGAAAAATAATTTTGCAAATTGAACAAACTAGTAAAAGAAAAAGGAGATGATCATTCAAAGAGTTGAATATGTGTATTTGATGAAATACAAGTCTGAATCATTTGAAAGGTTCAAAGAATTTAGAAGTGAAACAAATTAACAAAGTATTAAGATTCTTTGATCAGATCGAGGAAAGAATACTTGTGCAATGAGTTTCTAAATCATCTCAAAATGGTATTTTTCTCATAATGGACACCTCCTGATACGCAATAATTGATTGGTGTATCTAAAAGGAGAAATGTACCTTGTTGGACATGGTACAGTCCATAATGATTTTTACTGACATTCTAGTATCCATCTAGCGTTATGCCCTAGAAATGGCTGCATATCTACTAAATAAGGTAACCTCAAAAATCCGGCCCCAAGACTCTATAAAGGTTATGGATAGGGAGGATTCCTAGTCTTAAGTATGTTAAGATAATGGGTTGTCCAGCTTATGTGAAAAAGGTTTCAAAGATAGGTTTGAGACAAAATCTGACAAGTGTAGATTTGTGGGATATCCTAAAGAAAGTTTAGGGTATTATTACTATAATCCTACACGCTGCCTTCTTAGATATGGGTGTTTATCATTGAAGGAGCTAGTGGGAGGGTAATAGATCTTGAAGGAGTTCAAGAATCACAAAGCACTTTAAGTCGAATCGAGAAACCTGTAGATAGACCTATTGTACCACAACCGAATCGTAAATCTGGAAGAGTACCGAAGATACCTGGGAGGTATGGATTCATCATAGAGGATGATGATGAGGTACGCATCATAGAGGATGATGATCCAGTTATATACGATGAGGCTATGAGTAGTAGACACTCAGAGAAATGGCAGATGGCCATGAAATCCAAAATGGACTCCATGTATAAGAACCAAGTATAGACTCTGGTGTATATGGGTCTTTAAGAGAAAGACTGGGGCAAATGACAAGGTGGAGACCTATAAGACCAGACCTATTTAAAAGGTTTTTCAAGTCAAGGAGTTGACTGTGATAAAACTTTATTACCGGGTAATGCTCAAGTCCATTTGGATTTTGCTTGTGATTGCAGCTTATTACGAAATCTGGAAAAATGGATGTGGAGACACCCTTCCTCAATGAAGACTTGAGGAGAATGTATGTATGATACAACCAGAGGAATTTGTTTCAAAGGTTGAAGCAAATCGTGTTTTAAGCTGCAATGATCCATTTATGGATTGAAGCAAGCTTCTCAAAGATGGAACATTCGTTTTGATGAGACAATCAAAAGAGTTTGATTTTATCAAAAATGAGAATGAACCTAGTGTGTACAAAAGGGTCAGTGGGAGCACTGTGACATTCCTAGTATTATATGTTGATATACTACTGATAAGGAATAACACACCAATGCTACAATCAGTAAAGATAAAATTGTCTAAACATTCTTCCATGAATGACTTGGGAGGAGCATCCTATAAATTGGGGATATAAATCTATATAGATAGATTTAAAAGGATGTTCGGCTTGACCCAATGAACGTATATTCATTTGATGCTAAAGGCGTTTAGCATGGCAAACTCCAAGAGAGGTCTCATGATGATGAGCCATGGAGTGAATCTCTCTAAAATTGTCCCCAATTGAAAGAGAGATCACATGAGTTACTATCATGTATGCAATGAATATACTAGGCCTGATGTTGATCAGTCATATTCTGGAGAAGATCACTGTAAGACAGTGATAAACATCTTTAAGTACTTAACCGGTATTGAAGATGTAATCATAATTCATGGTAGATTTGAATTAAAACTAGAGGGCTAAACAGACTCAAGTTTTTCAGACTGACCAAAACGATAATAAATCCACTTTAAGGTAAATCGTTACATTAAAAGGTGGTGCAGTGAATTGGAAAGGTTCCAAACAGCAAAAAGTTGCTAGTTTAGTAACAAAGACAAAGTATATAGCTGTAAATGAAGCTGCAAGTTGATTGTTTGGATGAAAAGTTCATTACAGAACTAGGAATAGTTCCTAAGTCTCATCTTGGATTCAAACATGTATTGCGGCACTTTCATTTGATTAGTGGAATCATTGAAAGAGGAGAAGTAACTATAGAGATAGTGGACTCTCAAGAACAACATTGCAAATCCATTTACTGAAGTTTTATCCAAACAGCAGGATGATCGTCAGTTAGAGAAGAAGGGTATTAAATACCATGACGATTGGCTTTAGTGCAAGTGGGAGATTAAAAGTAGTATGCACACAAGCCAATCATATTTGATATGATGTAGCATATACTTTGTAATCTTATTCGGTTGTTAAAAGGCATTTTACATTATCTACATAGTGCTGTTATATTAAATGTGATAAACCCATAGTTTTGAGTAATGCTTTTAGAATCATGATGGTGATCATGCTAATGAGATCTAAATTCTAGATAGCTCACAAACTTAAATTGTTCCTAATCGATGGATAACTAAAAAGGGGATTAGTGAATTCGGATAGATTAGTACATACGTTGCTTGCTTTTATGAAGAGAATGATTGATCTCATAATCATTTGTGTGGAGACACTAAAGCAAGTATGTAGGTGCTTATTAGAGAATAAGTTCACTGAACGTGGCTCGTTAAGGAATACCTAATGGAGTTTTACTCGCCTGTCAATTGGAATTCTTCTAGTGATAGTAGTACAAGTGATCCTTGGACTTGAGATCATCATAGTATCTTGTGTATGATGAGTTATACTTTGACATGTCCCTTAAGACCTTTAGGGTATATCAAAGGGTATGATTGGGTATAATAAGTTGTACATGGAAATATGTGAATGATCAAAAAAGAATCTACCACTTCTAGTAAAAGGAGAGAATGTCCTATGTGATTCGATGAATGACGACTCAGAAGTCTTTGGCTAAAGTAGAATGAAATTAGAAAAGAGTTTCTAATTTGCATTAATCAGAGTTGTGCATTTTAGAATCGAAATACATATAATTAAATAAAATAAGACTTGACAGTAATTCCATGTCTTATATTTAATTGGGACATTGTATGGTAGAAGGATTGAATTGTACGGTAACTATGCACTGAAAGGTTCTTTTATAATTAATGTTGAAATCTATATTATCTGGAAAGTCGTTGACCGCTAAGGGGGGTTACCCTTATTGTAGAATAAATATTATTTATTTAAATAAATTAAATAGTTTAATTTATTTATTTAAATAAGATTAGAATTGTTCTAATTGATTTATTCACAACCGGTTTAATATGGAGAACCTAAAAGGTCACACCGCAAAAGAAAAATATTTATTTAAGAAGTAAATGACATAATTGTAATAATAAGTTAAGTGTATTTAATTTAGTCTATGGAGATAGAATAAATTAAATATCTTAATATTTATTATTTAATATTTTAGAAATATTAAATATAAATTAATAAGAGGAGTCTTATTATTATTATTACTATTACTATTATTTAATTCCTAATAGGGATTGAGAATTAATTAATAAAAGTACTCTCACATGAATTCCTAATTGGATTAGGAGTTTAATTTAATTAAAAGAGTTTAATTAGAATAGAAACCATAATCCTAAATAGTTTAGGGAAGGGTTTTCCTACATCTATAAATAAGAGAAGTCTTATCATAGATTAGGGTTACGCACTCTTGCATAAGAATTGTAGAGAGTACTTACAATTTCTATAGAGATAGAAACTAGGGTTTTGCCAACACCCATCTTCTTGAACAAGTATTATTCCTTGGTGGATCACCTCTAGAGGCCAAACACTTGGGTGGCTAACGTTGATCAAAGGAAGGAATTTAATCGGTAGAATTCAAGGAGAACGCGAAGGAATTGGAGGTGAACTTGTACCTGAGGAAGCTAGAATTCTACAAGGGTATAATTCTTATTCTCCATCTCTTTCGTTTAATTAATAATTGTGCATAAAGAAAGATCATGGTGATGGTTTGTATAAAATTTTAAAATCTGATTTTATCGCGCTTCCGTTTTTTAATGTAATTTGATTGCATGTTCGCGTTATACAAACCTAACAGTTTATTCCGTCTCTCTTCTTTCTCCTGCTTATGACATGCTTTAGTCTTACTTTCTAGTAGATTTTGTACGATGTATGATATTTGGATTCTGATTTTTTTTATTTTGGTTAAATATGATGGAAAGTTGAAATTTAGTTAATCTATTGTTGTAGTTGGTGTTTTGCTGTTGTTACAGCCAAATATTAGTAACTTTCTCTGCTTCTTCGTGCTGCCTCTGGGCTTTTGTTGCTGCTGTTATGTTATGTTGCTGTCCTTGAAGCAGTTGGTCTGGCTTTGCTGCTGTTCGGTCTGGGGCTCTAGCTGCTCTAGCTGTCGTTGGTTGTTGCTCTTATGCAATTTGGTGGCAGTTTGGGTTGATCTAACAATACTCAGTCGATTATAGTTAATGAATGCATAGATACCTATTTTCATTTCATTTTTCTTTATTCCTAATGCAATGGACCTTGATGATGGGGATGACTTACAACAATTATGATAATAAATATAATGATTAAACAGATCTGGTTCTCATTCATTGTCATTGTTTATCAGCCTCACTTATTTTCTCATAGTGTTTGCCAAATCACAAAGTTTTGATCTTAAATTTTCTAATGAAAAAAATAATCATAAAAAATTATCTCCCATTGTGTTTTCAGAGTATTCTAATATATATATATATATATATATATATATATAGAGAGAGAGAGAGAGAGAGAGAACTATCATTAAGGTTTACCCAGCAAAAGCGAATGAAAAAAGTAAGGTGATCTAAGGGAGGACCTCTCTAAAGATTTTGGAGTAGGAACCCTCGCCAGATTTCAAATGGAGGGTAGGTTTTTTTTACTCAAGCGAGAAGAGAGGCTCGTGAAGGGATGTTGAATAAGTTTCAGTTTAAATGGTGGTGTAAATTTATTTTATTTTTAATATAACAATTTTGTACTTATTAATAATTTAAAAATACAAAATGATGAGTTTTGGGGAGAAAAAAAAAGATAGCGAAATGTGCTTCTTGGGGTTATTTAAATTTAGGGAAACATTTTAATAGTTGTTGCGAAACATTGTACAAAATGCGCAACGGAAGAAAAATTGTTGACAATGAATGTAGTCCATATTTGGCTACGAAATAAGGCACCCAAAAATCTTTTGTTGCCTACAAGAGTTAATCATTATAAACTACGTTCAATTTACTATAAACTCTAATTTTTGTAAATTAGAAAATATATCTATACGTGGTCAATTTTAATTTTAAAAATTATAACTCTAACAAAAAAAATAAAATTAAAACTGTGCATTTATTTTGAGACAAAGTGAAACATTTGACAGTATAAAATTGCGTCTAAATAAAAAAAAATTTAAAATACAAAATGATGCGTTTGGGGGGGGGGGGGGGAAGAGGTCGAAACGTGCTTATTGGGTTTCTATTAATTTGGGGCAACAATTTGCTAGTCGTTGTAAAAAATTGTACAAAATACGCAATGAAAAAAATAATTGTTGCCAATGAATGTGACCACATATTAGGCAACAAAATATAGCAACAAATTTTTTTTCGTTGCCCACGATAAGGAGAAATCACATTGGCAACAAATAGGCGTTTTTTTTCTTTTCCCGCTAACGATTTGGCAACGAAATTTGGCAACGACTCATGAATTTCGTTGCGAAAAATGAAAGCCTTTCACAAACTGTAACGAATGCCAAAATTCGTTGCTAAACATGTATTTTTGGCAACGACTTTATAAATCGTTGCCCCAAAAATCGTTGCCAAATGTCTATTTTTTTGTAGTGAATAAAAATCTTAATCCTAAATAGTTTAGGAGGGTTCCTTTTATCTATAAATAAGAGGAGTCTTATCATGATTTGGGGTTACACACACTTCCATTAGAAATTGTGGAGAGTACTTACAATTTCTATAGAAATAGAAACTAGGGTTTTGCCAACACCCATCTTCTTGAACAAGTATTATTCTTTGGTGGATCACCTCTAGAGGCCAAATACTTAGGTGGCTAACGTTAATCAAAGGAATGTATTTAATCAGTGGAATTCAAGAAGAACGCGAAGGAATTGGAGTTGAACTTGTACCTGAGAAAACTAGAATTCTACAAGGGTATAATTCTTATTCTCCATCTCTTTCATTTAATTAATAATTGTGCATAAAGAAAGATCATGGTGATGGTTTGTATAAAATTTTAAAATCTGATTTTTTCGCGCTTATTTAAGTAATTTGATTGCATGTTCGCGTTATATATAAACCTAACAGTAGATATATGAGATATGAGAGAATTAAAAAAAAAACTCTGCACTAATTTATTCTATTATTTTATAATTAATTTAATTTCGTCATGAACTTTATCGACATATAAATCATATCCAATATACTATTACGTTCCCTCCAAGATGACACATCTAGGTTGACCTATTTTCAGTATCCTCCAACAAAACTCATTCTGAAAATTCCTACTATATACAATGGCAAAACTTGTAACTAGTTACAAGTTCAAAGATAATCTCTGTGTTAATTGGGAAAATTTGTGGTAGAAGATAAAACATTTTCCGGCATCTAATTTTACATTTTTTAATTTTATTTGTTACTAGTCTTACATTTTAAGATTGTTTTTTATATTAATTTTTTTAAGCACAGAGTAGATGGTTATATCCTTTTAAAAATTATTTCTGTTTCCTTCTTTTCTTTCGCATTCCAAGTTAATCCCAAGCATACCCAAAATCCTAAAAATAGCATCTGATCATTGCTTGGTTTCTACTAATTTTCATCCAATTATCTTTTACATACAAGCTAGACTGAAACCTTAAATTATGGCAATTAGGGAAACAGATAGGGGATGTAATCTCTCAACATTTATGCCAATCAATTTTGCACTTAAAAACAAAATCGAACAAAAGCTAAACTTATTTGTATAGTGCTATTGTTCGAATTCAAATTTGTTATTCCTGTTTATCCATTTAAAATATTAATAGTAAATGAATATTTTTGACGTATAAAGTCTCAAATTCAAGTTCTTGCACCACACAAATTTCTTGAAAAATGAAGTCAGAGGCATGAAGATTTAGGGTTAGATCGACCACTTTAAATTGAGATAGTAGATGAGACAAAGAATGAGACAGAAGATTTAAATTTCTATCATTTGTGCATCTTATAAAATGTAAAAACCAAATTGAAAAGACTATATAATTCATATTTTTTTTCTTTCAACCCTAGAGAAATCTACCTAGTTACTTAACCAACTTATAGAAGAAGAATATGATATTTACGTGTGTTCATGCTCTTCCTTTTTCCTTTCAAACCCTAAAAATCTGCCAGGCGAAAACCTAATATTACTATATTCTGAAATTGTATCAAGCTTAGGAGACCATACTTGATCCTTTGACCCAACCAACATATCATAGTGCTTCTTCAATTCCGGCGTACTACAAAGAAAATTAGGGTTTGGACTATCATTTTCTTTTCCTATTGTAGTAAAGCAACTGATCATAAACTCCGGCGATACCTTAATCAAAGCTTTTCCATTAGAACCCTTCATGTATTGAAATGGAGTAGTGTCCTTGAAATTAATCGCGGTCCGTTTAGTGCTAGAAACTAGGGCAGCAAAAGAAGAAGCCGAAAGGACATTGCTTGTGAAACAATTAATGGGAAGCACAAAGTAGGTTTGACCGGTTATAAGCTCGTCGTCGATAGCTAGGGCAGGGATCGGTTGGCCGATGAAGAGTGAGTCTGCCTGGCAAACCATGCGATCGGGGAACTCGAACATGATTTCTCCGGCGACTGGAGTTTTGCCTGTGAGAGTTCTTGTGGTTCCTTCCCAAAAAATTAGCTTCACAAATGAATTTGGTTGACAACAAAGAACCATTGTATTGCCCATGAGAAAAAAGAGTTAATTTAGGGGAGGAGTTGAGTTTGTAGTTATTATATATAGAGGGGGAAGGTTGACTTTGAGGAAGTCATAATTTGTTCTTCTCTTGGAGGTTTTGGGAGGTCGGTAGTCAGGAATGCCGGCTTTGAAACATCTTAAGGGACGCATTATGTGGTGGATTTATGTCAATCTAATCATCAAAAATCAACTAAACCTAAAAAATACATGGCCCATATTTACTGTCCCTTTTCTGTTTTATTTAGCATCTTATATATCCTATATATATTGGTATCAATTAGTGCCTATTCATTTTTTTCTGTTTTATTTGTTATTTTATTTTATATATCGGTATCAAGTAATATTTATCTATTTAAAAAGATAATTGTGTCTAGATAATTACATTATATTTGTTGTATCGGTTGAATTTTTGCTATAAAAATCCTATTTATCTATTTATTTAATGTTTATTTATTTGTGTTGAACATTGTTTTATTAATAAAAGTACATCATTCATCATTCATTAAAAGATCATTGTTTATATATATCGCCATATTATATATGTTATGGTTTATGTGTATAAATAAATATTATACACAGAAGATATAAATCATATGTAATATATAAATAAAGAAATAATGGTTTATAACTTAGGATAATTTGAAAATATTATCCTGTAGGTTATAGTGCTTTAACAGAGATGATTTATCTTAATCATAGAAGTTGGACTTCTAGTTAAAGTACTAATGCATTAACGGTGTGCATTAAACGGATTATGTGACAATATTTTATTTATAAAATATTTTCACATAAATACTAATTTATAAAATTTCTTAATTTTGAAATAATAGTGAACTTAATATTGTTATATATATTAATTTGATGTTCCAATGAGTGAGATTACATCGTGTTAATTAATTAATACCTCGGAATGTCGATTAATATATTTAATTAATATTAAGAACATTATTATTGTCAAAACATCTATAAGATTTTTCATAAGATAATTTATCATTAATCATAGAATCTTGGCCGAGTCTTTTAATATTTATTATTAAAAGGATTGATTTAATTGTTAAATCAATTTATGATCAAATAGAGATAAATTGTGGACCTATGAAATTAGTATAAATGTATCGGAATTATATTAATTGATTCTGAAATATTTATGTACATTTATGGAGGAAATATTTACAGTTTATTAGTAAATGATTTATTTAGTTAATTTCTAACCTGAAGTGCAATTACAATTATTTAATGGAATTAATTATAATTAATATTTATTTTGAATATTATTATTGGATAATAATATCTAGATAAGTATTGAAGTCAGAAAAGGAATCCCTTAGGATCCCCTT
This sequence comes from Aralia elata, assembly GCA_034770075.1. Taxonomy (NCBI): domain Eukaryota; kingdom Viridiplantae; phylum Streptophyta; class Magnoliopsida; order Apiales; family Araliaceae; genus Aralia; species Aralia elata. Next base: position 42,561,070 of record CM068387.1, on the reverse strand, counting down.
CCTAGCCTAATATGGACTAGATTCATAAGAGATGATAAAGATCAATGTTATTATATATATCATTGATTAGAAACGAATTTGGATGAGATTGAAGATTTAGATTCTAAAATACATACATGACCTCTTCCTTCATTGTGTTACATCATAAGTTCGAGTTTACCTCTTAGCTTGATCAAAGCGTTACATGAAAAAAATAAAATTTTCCTAGGTTCTCCCTGTACTTTCCTCCCTGGCCCCTTGCCCAGGTTCCCCTAAGCCATAGTCCATAAGAGAAATGTATCCTTAAAATTGAATTGTAATAGAATAGGTTCTCACAAAAAATGAAAAAAAAATGTCATATGAAGTTTTTAAAATACTCCTCAAATCCGAGATTGAGAATCTTATTTTAACTAAACAAATATTAATCAGATCTTTTTTTATATTAATTTTTTAACCTATTATCTCAATTTTAGTAAATAATACTTTATTCATTTTAAAATATAAGATTATTATTGATTTTTGAAAAGAAAATTTAAAAAAATTTCAAATTCAAAATTGATATGATAGATTTATAATTATAAAATAATAAACCTTATAATTAGTAGTACTTTTTAGGTAATTTATAATTTTCGTCATTGTATTGATTAAAATTATAAATATTTATATATATCATAAATTTTAAAATGTTTAGAGTTTCAAAATTTGAGAAGTCTAATAGTACTCTCTTAAGGTTATGTTTGGTTAAACACAATGTTTTAAAATAAGATTTAAGCTCTGCTTAGGTGCTAAGCGTTGTCCAGCCTTGAAAAGTAGGTGTTACATGCCCGCCTAGCAACCTAGGAGCTGATCTTGCAACTAATGCCTTGCATCCACCACCATTGGTGCAATTTGTTTACTCCTCTTCCGTAAAGAATACATGATGTTGTTATCTATTTTATTTTATTTTATTTCTATAAAAGATGGGAGAACATTTGATACTATTATCCTTTTAATATTTTAAGATTACTATTAAATGCTTCAAATTTCTATCAAAATTCAAACATATCCCTATAAGTTGACAATATTTTAAATCAATCCTGAAACTTCTTTTTTTTTTTTGTAAATATAACATTAATTGTATTTTAAATATATATAAAAGAGTAGACTTAATGTTTTTACAATTGGAAAAAAAGTGAAATGAATTACATTGCCTAGAAAAATATCTAGACCCTAACAAGTCCTAGGTGCTTGAAGATTACTTTATCGTGTAAGTCCGTCTAAAGTTTGTTAGAATACTGATTAAACATAACTAAACTATCATTTAGAATTTAAAATTTTATATAATTAGGAATTCGATCGATTGATGTTCATAAATGTACATAAACTTTTTAAAAGAAGACTTACTTTGAGACAGAGTCTTCATCACCAAACAAAGTCTTCTAAGACTTTGTTAGCTTCACTTCTGTATCACGGTCAACCCTAAATAAGGTGATATTGATGGCCAAAAAGCATTCTATCGCTCATTCAAGCTAATAAATGAACACAACCAATAAGTTTATTAGAGGGAACGTACGTTATCAGATACCGACATGAGGGTATAGCCAATTTAATTGAACCCATGCATTATTAAGGCATGACCCATTGACCTGAAGCTTGAAAGATTTGCTAGTTTAAATTAAAATAAATTAATTATATTGTGATTTAAAATGGAGCTTGTACTTAGATCAAGTTATCAAATTGAGGATAGTAGTTTAAAGAAAAGAAGATAATTTAGCATATATATTGTGAGTTAAAATTAGATAATGTATATACATAGATGATGTTAACTTTATGACGTTTTATTAAAATAAGAATAATTTTGTCCAGTATAAATATTTCATTAATAATGTGTGATTGTATGAAACTTTAACTCATAAATTATATTCTCTCTATTTCAAAATATAAAAATAAAATTGACTTTTTAAAGTCAATATTAGATGTTTTTAAATTCAAAAATGATGTGATTCATTTTATTTTTAAAAATAATAAATCTTGTAATTAGCAGTACATTTTACCTAATTATATTGTGATCTAAAATTAAAAGAAGTTATTTCAATTTTAAATTTTTGAAAAATATATTAAAGTAACTTTAAAATATTAATTTTATTATAGATTTTAGAATGGAGGGATTACTAAATCTATCATTAATATATAAATGATGAAATAACAAAACTATTATTAATACGCTCCTCAAAATTACATTTTTATATCTTTGCAATACTTATGAATGTTACAATTTATTTTTCTTAATACCGTGTTGTTCTTTAGTTTTAGCCACCATTACACGGCCTTTGTTTATTTATCATCAAATACACACTTGACAGGTAATCTTGATGTTGCCCTTTTTGTCTTCGTTATAAAGCCCATAACTTTTCATTACTTTATTTTGCCTCAATAATAAATTCAAATGTACGTCTATGGCGCTCCATTATTCATCTCATATTATAATATCGATTTAAAAATTTCTATTAATATTAATTTTTTAAAAGTTAATTTAACATATTTTTAATTTTAAAATGATATAATTCATTTATGTCTTAAAAGTAATAAATTTCATAATTAACAGTACTTTTTAGATAATTATATTTTATTATATTGACAAAAATTAAATAAATCCATATCAAATTTAAAAAATTTAAATTAAAATTTTAAAAGTATATATTTTGATCTTACATTGTAGAACTGAGGGAGTATTTAATTTCTAATTTAATAAACAATAACTCTCCTAAAAAACTAATTAATATAACCTGCCTTACACACTTTTAATAAGAGTTTTATTTTATTTTAATGTTTTTGGGTGTAAACTGCATAAAAGATTTTATTTTTTTCAAACAGCATTTCAAAATATAGCAAGCTAATTATTTGTTGATATTGTCAGCCTTTGAATATTTTAAAAAGATATACATTAAGAAATTTACAGAAAAAAAATAAATGGAACCATTTGAGACAAAGTCGTAGTCGTTCAAGATATATACATACTATATACATATGCATATAACATTTATATATATTGTAGATCTCGCACGTGAAAAATTGTTGGATAAGATGATGTGAATTAAATAGTAGATGCAATGCATTAGTATTCCTGTACTTTTTTAAGGTTCAATGTTACGAGAAGGAAGAATCATGTAGATAAGTTGTGTAAAAAATTATGTTGATTTTTGTGTCCGCTTCTCCTAAATTTGTGATTAGGTTCTAGATGTGTTATTGTATTGAGTAATGTTAATGAAGACAAATTATATATAAAAAGTTATGTATAATTAAGTGAATTTGGTTCACTCTATTATATTTTCATATTAATATATTAATTATTTGATCTTAATAATTTTATTAATAATGATCAAAATATGTTAATAAATACTTGATAATATTAAGATCAATTTTGCCAAAAATTAGAATCACTAAAAATATTTTTACTGTTAAAAGTTTAAAAGAATTTTCAAGCATAGAAACTTTGATGAAAAATTTACATGTTCATCAAATAGTGAAAAAGTGTCAGATTACTTTTATTTTTAGAACAATTATACTACTTAATACTATAAATTAATTGACTAGTTTTGATTTCAATTATAATATCCAAAACTATAAAAATAAAAACATGGTGTATTGGATGTAATTGGAAGGAATGTACAATAGAAGGGAGTCAAGTTTGATGGTATAAAAAAAGAGAAAAAATAGAAAACCAGACTTACCATTGGATATTTTACACATTTTTACCAATACGCAATATGTCGACGACAAAAATTTTCGTTAGTTGTTGTTATAATTGACTTTTTCCTGATTATCTGTTATTATGTTTGAAAAGATTACCATTTCAATTTCTTGTATTATAATCTTTTCATCGTTTTGTAACAGTTTACAGTTTCAATATATTTCAGTCAATTAGACTATTTGATCAAAAAAATGTGATGTTTGTGAAAAAATGACCTTTATTCGATTTTTTTAAAGATTGATTTTAATGAGCCAATAACACAGGGTCAAATTGGTATAGTTTTAAATGGATGTACTAGCCCATTCAGATTTTGAGATTTAGCAATTATAACGCCCAATTAATGTGACTCTATAAGATTGATCCGTGAACTAAGATTCAAGAGTTTGAGGGATTGCTTAAGCAGAGGGAAGGTATTAGGCACCCCCGACTTCCGTCAACCACGATTACTGCGTTCCTTATGTTTTTCACTTTCGTTTAAAGAAGTTGTCTTAATAGATAAATATGTGTTTTGGTGTCATCCACAAGTGTGTGCTTTTGTGTCATCCATAAGTGTATATGTGTGTGTGCGATTTCACTATTTTTACTTCACTTTATATTTGGAAAACAAAATTACATTTGAGATGATAAGAATAAAATCATATTCTAGGAAAGCAATTAAATGTGTCACTTTTAGTATATATCCTATTTCTTGCAGTAAGAATAAGGATATCTACTAAAAGTGTTGGTTTTACCTTTTCAATATAGGCTTAGATACACTTTAAACCATTCATTTTTTTTTTATTTTTTACAATTTAAACCCTAATGTTTTTACTTTAAGACATTAAACCTTAATGTGTCTAAATTTTTATAAATTAAACGTTTTGGACACTGAATTTAGCATTTTTTACCGGAATAAATCGCGTGACTTAAAACGAAAGGACAATTAAATCTTTTAAGGGTATATATCGTTTATATTAGCTGAAATTTTTTCACAATTTTCTTCTTCATCATACAATAATCATGTGCCTCTAATTTTATGTGCTTTTAAAGATATTTAAGTTTTTCTTTAATGTGAAAAATTAAGTCTTTTAAGAGTATATATCGTTTATATTGGCTCCAATGTTTTCTACTTATTTTCTTCATCATACATGTTTGTCCAGAATCGTATTTGACAATTACACGCAAGTATACGTGATCAACAAGTAGTATAGTGATAAGTAGAGTATCGTTCCCACGAGGAATACGCTAATAATATTAATCCAACTACTAACTTAATATCAATTTGATTTTATTTAAACAAAGGAAAATTAAGATTCTAAAACTAACTATTAAAACTGAAATATTAAACAAAGATTAATACTATATTACAATACTAAGATTACAATTTCCCCCAATGCTTCATTTAAATCGCCTCACTCTCTTCTCAATTAATTATAATGAATCGTTAACTGAGAATTCATAATTATTTAACAACCCTCTTCCGATGATTCGATAAAAATATCTATTCCAATTAAAACACTATATTCTTATGCGAAATAATTAAAAACAGATTCATTAAGTATCAATTCTCAATAAAGTTACATGCGGTATACATGTATATTCATATCTTATACACAAATCATGATATTCAACACAAAGAATATTCAAGATCACACGTTATCATATCCAGATCTAACCTTAGAATTTATTTTCCAATTTCATCTAGAATATATCAGATAATTGTTTATCAGACAATTATAAATTAAGCACAAAATATGATAAACGATCTATCCATAATCAACAACAATCAACAAGAGAGTAAATTAATTTAAACTACGTATCGGGTTCCATTACAATCTTAAAAGAAAATTTGTTCATCATAAAGTCTAAAAACATCATCAAATAATTAAAAAGCATCCTCAGATTACAAGAATAAAAGAGTAAAAGTAGAGAACAAAAACTCTATCACAGCTTAATCTCCACTCTCCACCTCGTATCCTTGCAAGCTTTTGTGTGCTTCCCTTAAAAATCTGATAAAAACCTCTCTTATGTGTATCTCTAAATATTGATGTATCTTCTCCCTATATTATCAGTCTTTTATTGTATTTATAAGTCCAAACGGCTTAAGAATGCACAATCCTAGCCAAACTTAACTTAGCACAGTGTTCCACTTGAGTTAGAACTGCACAACAACTGATCAGCTAAGACTACGCGCACAGGAGCCTCATCAGCGTCGCATCCCTGCATCCCAGCGCCGTAGCGTTGATTCTCTGGATGCCAAGCGCCACAGCAGCTCTCAAACCTAGTGCCACAACGCTGGCTTGGATCCTGCCCAACTTCGCGCCTAGCGCGCGCATTTGCTGCTCATGCCTGCCAATGTTGTGCCATCCATGCCAATGCCATGTTGCACGCCGACAATTGCTGCACGCCATCGACCTAATGCTGTGTTTTTCTCCTCAATTATGACTGATACTCCTTCATTCGATGGTTAATACATCATTTCGCGCTAAATCTCAATTCTTATATATGTAGACACCCAAATTTTGCGCTTCCTATACTAACCCTGACAGGAGGGCAAAATCGTCAATTAACCTAGCCTACGAGAACGAAAGGTGGACATAAGTACGAACACTCAAAGCCGCCACCACAACGACTTGCAATCAAAACCGACGCGACAACGAGCGGATATCATACAAATCCTGTGTCATGTCGCAGCCATTCGAAGCGAGCATTCCTGAATGATATGGCGCATTTCCCAGCAGTTTTTGGACTGCAAAAATACAAATCTTTCAGCGAAAACCAACGGTACGACACGAGAATCGAGGTGTGGTACGAAAATTGAGAAAATCAACCCAGCCAGCCGCGGATTGATCTGCGGCCAATGATTAAAATAAACTGAAGTGCGCGGCGGGCTGAAGTGCGCGGCGGGCGCGGAGAAACCGAGGCCAGCCGCGGATCAATCTGCGACCAGCCGCGGATCTATCTGCGGCTGCCTCTGGCAGCCTTTATCAATGCAGTTTCTTCATTTCATCCAGGGAGTTGAACAACGACGGAAGAAATTTTGGAAGAGGAAGAAAATAGCAGCAGGCAGCAGCGAGTTAGGGAGAGAAAAGAGAGAAAATAATGAGGATTTGTACCCCTTTTTGGGAGATTATAGCACATATATTTCCTACTCTATTCAATACACAAGTTTATACACATCGTGGGGATTATTTGCAAGGTGAAAAACCCTTTGTTATAACATTTTGTTATACCAATTTTGTTAAGCTTTTTGTCATTCGGATTATATTAAATGTAGTTTTCTTGTGTATTATGGAGGATTCATGGATTGAGGATTATTAGTGAGGGTTCCAATGGAACAAAATTCTTGCTAATAGCCCGATGATATCTATTTGGCGAATTTCTTAGCTCGTTATGGTAATATATTATGCGTAATGTATTTAAATTGCTATTATAGGGTATTGTGGTGGGTTAGGCAATCCGGTGTTGCTCCTTTGTGTATTATTCATTTTGTGGGTGTGTAGAAATTTCGGATGTGAGCCTAGGAGCGCGACCCCGTGGTCCAAATCCGATGATGGACAATTTTTGGGTGTATGTATTATGGGCGATGTACCCCTTCTTGTAAATTGTAATCGTCGGGCCTTAAAACGATACCAAGTTGAAAATCGGGTTTAAGGCCCCGAAATAGTGAAATATGTGATTGTGGGCGCTTAGGGTTATTTTGATGGCTTACATGCCCATGAATAGCCCCCGCACATTTTAATGCTTGATTTGATTTGCGACACAAAAAATGGATTTCAAAGTTAAATGATGAAGATTTCCATAAAATCAATCAAATTAGGTTATTAGCACCACGAGGCTTAAAATGGGAAGTGCTAATGAATGTCGATTCCTAGTTAAACGAGAAAGCTAGAAAAAAAATCGTTTTTCAAAACATCACAAAAAATGGTTTTATAAAAAATAAATGACGTTTTATTAAATCTTTGTGCATAGGGTTAAAGAGATCCTAGAAGTTGCCCGTTATTTCATTTACGAAAGCAACGTATAGGTCTCGATTCCTATTTTGACGAAGGTTTAAAAAACTCTTGTTTTGCCAAAACGACACCTAATGAAAATCTCACAGCTTTTGATAATTAAAATCAAACCTTTCTCATAATAATAATAAGGCTTTCTCGTATAGGCCGAAAGACATTCTAAAACATTCTCAATTTAAAACACGACTCTTCATAAAAAACCAAATGATTTCTTCATGCAAACTCACCACAACATTCACATAAGCACACACACGCGCGCACACACACATTTTAAAGGATTAAAGGATAGGAAAAGCATCAAGATTGCGGTAACCGTGTTTCACGGAAGTCGGGAGGTGCCTAACACCTTCCCCTCGCGTAAGCAAGCCCCCGAACTCTATGAATCTCGGTTTGCAGACCAATTAATTCGGAGTCATATATGAGCCAGCGATTTACGAAAACGAAACTCGGATGAGTTGGTACATCCATTTCAAATATACCAACTGGCAACTCTGGTCAATTGGCTCATCATAAAAAAACGATCTTTCAAAACCCCGTCGACATTCATGCCGACCTTTTTCAAAAAAAATCATCTAATAAAAGGCAAAAATTAGAAAGGGTAACAATCACCAAAGGAGAGATTCCTCCCGGCGTCGACAGCTGGCGACTCTGCTGGGGAGATTAGAGGGCTTAAGCCGTGTTCAAATCTTGATGCTGTCCTATCCTTTAAAATTTTATAAATACGTGTGTACGTGCGATATTTTGACAGGTTTTACTTGTGGTTGTGTGAATGTGTGTTTTGTCCAATGAATGAATGATTGAATGGAATTGCTTTACTTTAAAGTAATCATTTGCATACGGTGAGGACGATGAATGTGAATGTATATTGAGAGTGTACCTCCTCCTGAGGAGAACCTGTCGGTTGCTTATTATTGAACTCGAAGGGGCTGCTCCCCGGAGATGGCTCAGGAAACGCACCACCCATATCTGCTCCAATCGAAAGGATTCAGACGAGTAGATTGCGAAGATTTGGGAACCTTCATGCCGAAAAGCCGCGAGAGTAACCTTAGGGTAGGTCAGCCTCAGATTAACCCAACGCAGGGAAAATCTCTTCATGCCCTTCTATGTTTACGCGTATAAATGTCATAATCCCATTCAATTTTTTCCCTTGTTGTCAAAAGAAGGTACTAACCTCTATGTTTTGCAGGGAATAGCTGGGAAGGCATAATAATTCGTGTCTAGCATTTATTATTGCAATAAGGGATTGCTAACATTTTGTTTTACAGGGAAAGATTAAAAAACCAAAAAACACAAAAGTTACAGCTTTAGCATGCATCCACATCTTTCATTTCCCAAAGATTAAACTCCAAACCATCTTTTTCTGTAAGATTGCTCCTCAAACGCGTTTGCAATCTAAGAAGGCCCATGATTCTACATCTGAAATGGCTGATTGTCCACCTCCTAATCCTGGTTCCATATCTAGGGAGGAATTCGATGATTTTAAAAAACAGATGTTGGAAATGGCCACGATGCTGAAAGAGCAGTTCCTACTGAGACAAGATCCGCCAAACAAGGATCCGCCTAATATGCCACCGCCGGGGGGTAACCAGAATCCTCCTAAAGATGATACAATCCTTTCTAAGGATGATCAACCCCAGCCTAAGGGTGAGCCAGTCATCCCCAAAGCCATTCCTATACCTAACAGGACAGTAATCACTATTCCAGAGGAGGGAGACACTGATGATCTTCGAAAGAAAATGAAGCAGATGGAGGAGACTATCCAATCTCTGAAGGCATAGGTTCCCTGGGCAGGGTAAATTATTCAGATCTGTGTGTCTTTCCAGGAACTAGGTATCCGGAGAAGTTCAAGATCCCAGAATTTGAGAAATATAATGGGAAGGGAGACCCTTATACACACCTGAAGATATACATTGGGGAACTTGGGTCTTATGCAGAGGACGAAGGACTGAGGATGCAGTTATTCCAAAAGAGCCTAACTGGAGAAGCGAGAACTTGGTATGCCCGCCTTCATAATGCTCGGATCTACAACTGGGAGGAGTTGGCCCATGCTTTCTTGACACAATACAGCTTCCAGGCACAGATGGCCCCAGACAGATATCAGCTGACAAAGATCAAGAAGCAACCAAAAGAATCTTTTAGGGATTATGCATAGCGGTGGAGGGGTATGGCTGCACAGGTGAATCCCCTAATGAGCGAGGCAGAGATAGTAATGACCTTTGTGGATATTCAGGAGGCGCCCTATTATGAGCGAGTGATAGCGGGGATTGGAAGACCTTTTGCCGAAATGATAAAGCATGGAGAAATGGTTGACATGGGGTTAAAGTCTGGCAAGATCCGGGACTTCACAGCTCTAGAAGCAATTGCGGAGCAAATCCAGAGTGGAAACTATGGCAGTGCTTCCCACAGGACCCAAAGGAGAAAGGAGGAAGATGTTTCCCTCATTCTGCAGGGATCATCTATGAAGGTGGAGAATAGCCCTCCAGTGCAAATAGAGAGAATTGTGCCACCCCGACAACCTAATTTCGATAATCAAAGGACAAACGGACGGAGAAGATTGGAGACCGCAAGAGATCGGGTATTCACCCCGCTTGGGGATCCTCTTGAACAGATTTTGGCAGTATTAATAGCACAGAGAAGGATAGTCGATTTGGCACCCCCAATTGACCCGAAAGGGAGAGGATTTGACCCGAGTAAGAAGTGTGTGTACCATTCGGGTTCCCTTGGTCATGATACTCAGGAATGCTGGGCGCTGAAGCACAAGATTCAGAACATGATCGATAGCGGGGAAATTGTGGTAGAACAGCCAGAGTCACCAAATGTTAAAGTCAATCCCCTGCCTAAGCATGATGGGGAAGGGGTCAATGTGGTGGAAGCCAGCGAAGCCGGAGGACCACCAAGGCTGAATTATATAAAGAGAATTGATGAGATGATTGGCAAGCCTGTGTCTGAGACAAGAGGTGGAGAATTGACCCCCATGAATGATGAGTCGGCCAAAAAGGAGAGTTTCCTGCAGGAGGTCGTGTGACAGTTTGAAGCCAAGTGTTATATCTCTGGACGGTCAGTAAGCAGTGGAAAGGGGAAGGATGTTGCCACGCCATCAAGAACCCTACAGAGTGTGTCTGCCATCAATTGGGCAGGGCTGACTATTCCTGAAGAGGTTATAAAAGAACAATGTGATGTAGCTGTAGTCATCGAGGAAGTTTCCGATGCGAAGCCGCCCTTCATCTGTCGCATTCCAGCCGATCTGACCACCGACAACTGGATGATGGAGCCAATAATATCCAAACAAGGGTAAAATATGGCGTCAGGGTGGTATACCCCGGATGGTGGGGGATGAATAGATACCAGTTTTTTGTTCCTTATTTTGAATTTTGCATGGTTATGTTATTTTGTCATGTTATTTCAAAGATGATCATTGCGGGAAAATGACTTATATATATGACAAATATTTTTGCTTCATGTCAGGTGTACCGATTTGAGTATTGCTTGCCTAACAAACGATTTTTCAAATTCGAAAGATGACTACGATTTTGATATTGAGCTGGATTTCGATTTAATGGGCATTGAGCAGGATGAGACAGATAATGACGACATGCCTGACGAGATCAAAGGATGGGTCAAAGACAAACCCAAACCCAACTTAGACCAAACCATCACCATAAATATCGGAACCCCTGACAAACCCAAAGAGCTCAAGATAGGGACAGACCTGACCCCTAGCCAGAAAATAGAAATAACTGAGTTGCTAAACTAGTATGAGGATATTTTTTTTTGGTCTCATGAGGACATGATCGGATTGTCCACCGACATTGTGATACACCGGTTGCCCATCAAGGAGGGTTTTAAGCCTGTCAAGCAGAAACACCTCAATTCTATCATTTACCGTCCTAAGATGAATGAGGCAGTGGAGGCTGCAAATAAGAATATCAAGAGAATCATGGCGAAAATGTCTGCTAATCATCGGGGATGGCCGGATCTGCTACCTCTCACCCTGCTGGCGTACAGAACGTCGGTGCGTACTTCTACAGGGGCAACTCCTTACGCTTTGGTATACGGAATGGAGGTTATTCTGCCAGTTGAGGTTGAGATGGCGTCCCTCAGAATCTTGATTGATGCTCAGATAAATGAGGAGGATTGGATGTAAAGTCGGTACGACCAATTGGCCCTAATTGATGTAAAGGAGGGTGGCTGCTGTTTTGCACGGTCAGTTATATCAGCAAAGAATCTCTCGATCGTACGACAAAAAAATAAGACCTCAGAAGTTCAAGGAAAATGACCTAGTGCTAAAGGAGTCATGCCTTGTCAAGACGAAGCCAAAGGGAAGTTTGCCCCGAACTGGGAAGGACCTTTTGTGATTAAGAAAATGCTATCCGGAGGAGCCCTCATATTGCGAGAGATGGACTGTGAGGTGTTTCCACAGCCCATCAATTCTGACTCGGTGAAGAGGTTCTACGCTTAAAAAAAAATATCAAATCATCATTTTCTCCTCTTTCTTTGAGGAACGAACTACGTAGGACCTGATCTCCTGACTTGTAGGAGTACGTAGGCAGCCATCATGGCACGGTCCAATTCTTTACAAAATAATACTTTCTCTAACCAAAACCGATTCCCAACAGCCAGAGAAACCTTCCTATACCCTCGAAACCTTCCCGAAACCAGCCACCTAATCAGCTTCATCTCAAATGACATAACCCTAACCCAACCAAACAGTTAGCCAAAATCTAAGACTCAGCTTGATGAAATCAATAGGGTGTACGGCAATATCTGTCAAATCTCCATCAAAACTTGAGGAGAGGAAGAAGGCGAAATATCAAAATCGTGGTTAGCTGGATAAAATGAGGATCCAATGAAAGGCAACGATACGATAAGAAAGGGAAAATGACTAAATTTAAATGCATGTCTACATATATGAGTCATTTTGTTATAAGATTTCTCTTTCGATAACCGATGAAACTGACATAGTTTATGCAGGAAATAAAATGATCTACAAATCTGAAACTAACTGAAGCAGGATGGATAAAGTGATGGATAGATCTGAAGCATCGGCATCCCCTGCAATCTGCTGTCCCATCATGTCGATGCGATCCAATAAAGCAATGGCTCGGCTAACAGTCTCAGAGTGAGCATCCATAACTGCCCTAGTCTGCAATACAATGGCTTCTCTGTCAGCGAGGGTAACATCTCTGGCCAGAATGGCAGCATCTCTCTCAACAAGAGCAGCATCCCTCTCAGCCTCAGTAGTAATCAAGGCCAGACGGATCTGGCTATCCTCAGTAACCCGACTAGGGGCAGAATCAGCTGAGATGGAATAAGGAATATGGGCGGGAGTGGAGAAGCCTTCTAAATCAGGTCCGGACAGCACCCTTGTAGACTCAGGAGGAACAGATACCTCTGGGGTGGTATCATCTGTGAAAATCACTCGAGAGTCATCAAATACTCCAGTCTGATTCAAACCAACCATATCAGAGTCTCCGTGCAACCATTGCACATAAGCAGATGTCTGAATGGGGCAGCTCTCACTATACTCGGCAAAAACCCTGCGAGACCAAAGATCATATACTCGCAGTAGATCTCTCTCTGTCTGGGGTGATATGAGGAGTCGGTAGTCGGCTGCGCCCGTGAAAGGGTGAAAATCCTGTATCTGATCAAACTGCCCCATAACTGCCAAGGGATGATAAGTCGTCACGCCCCTTAAGCCAGAAATAGGGATGAAATCCAAGGTGGGCACATGAGTCGAGAAGCTCATGAAGGAGCAATAACCCGAATAGATCAAGAGGTAAAAGGGCTCCTCAATAGCCGATAAGAATTCTATCCAGGAAGCCGCATCAATACAGTTCACGGGACGGAACGAAAATTGCATGTCTATGTCGTGGCTGAAGCAAAACCCATGGCGACGGAAATGACCGATGGGGCTGAAATGGCTCATGAACCACGCATACAACAAAACAGAGCTCCCTCTGAATACTCTGCCTCGGAAAGACTGACAATATGAGGCTGACATGTAAGTGTCTGCTAGTATCATGGGAATAATGGTGTGATCCTCCTGGAGTGCTCTAGTAGCTGCAATAACTCGCATATCCAACAGAGCGGATCCGGCTTGCAGATACAAAACTGAGATAACACAAGCCATCAAAACATCTACTCTCAAGGCGCCCCAGCGCTCCTCAAATACGAAAAAATCGCCGGAGAATAGATGAAAACTGTCAGGTGAGCCGAGTCGGTCAATCAGGAAATGAAGGGGAACTAGGTGGTCTGATGTGATCACCGATAACAGAACTGTCCTCCGCAACCCAATAAAAGTCAAGAACTGACGGCGCATGGAACCAGCTGTGACCCTGGCACAAGGACCATCCAAAGACAAGCCGGTAAAGCGAGCATACTCCTCGAGAGTGGGGGTCAGCTCCACTATCCCTAATCTGAACACCTGACGGGCAGGGGTCCAATATCTCAGAATACCCTCCACAAAGCCTGCCGGCACCTGAAAGGATAACAAGGACCAGGAATGGCCCAGAAAACCATCTGGGATAACCCTGTCGGCTGGCGACGAACAGTCCAACTAGCGAAAAAGCCTGCCAACCAACCCTGTGGGAGCACTGAGATCTAAGCGTACCACGGCGTCGGGAGACGACATCTGTGAAAAATAGTATCAAAAAGACTGTGCAGGGGTCATTCTCTATCCATAAATAAAAAGCATGCATCATACAGTTAATAATAGAGCAATTGATCAATTTTAAAATCCATTTGATTTATGAAAATAAAATACGAGATTTCGACCAACCGAGTGCGAAACGCGACGAATCGATTGGTCGAGGCAAGACCCGACAGGGAACCGGTGATTACGAGATGAGCGACTGGATACGAGACCCGGCGCAGACAAGACGATCAATCGGATACGAGACCCTGTGATTACGAGTGGAGCGACCGGATACGAGACCCGACGCAGACAAGACGATCAACCGGATACGAGACCCGGTGATTGCAAAATGAGCGACCAGATACGAGACCTGGCGCAGACAAGATGATCAACCGGATACGAGACCCGGTGATTACGAGACGAGCGACCGGATACGAGACCCGGCACAGGAAGGACGATCAATCGGATACGAGACCCGGTGATTACGAAACGAGCGACCGGATATGAGACCCGGCGCAGGCAAGACGATCATCTGGATACGAGACCCGGTGATTGCGAGACGAGCGACCGAATACGAGACCCGGCGTAGACGAGACAATCAACCGGATATGAGACCCGGTGATTACGAGACGAGCAACTAGATACGAGACCCGGTGCAGACGAGACAATCAACCGGATACAAGACCCGGTGATTACGAGATGAGCAACCGGATACGAGACCCGGTGCAGACGAGACGATCAACCGGATACGAGACCCGGTGATTACGAGATGATCAACCGGATACGAGACCCGGTGATTACGAGACGATCAACCGGATACGAGACCCGGTGATTATGAGACGACCAACCGGAGACGAGACCCGGTACCGATGAATCAATTAACCGGAGACGACACCCGGTGCAGACGAGTCGACCAATCAGAGACGATAACCGATATAGACAACTCGACCAATCGGAGACGAGACCTGGTGACGACGAATCAACCAACTGGAGACGAGACCCGGTGCAGACAACTCGGCCAACCGGAGACGAGACCTGGTGCCGACGAATCAATCAACCGGAGACGATACCCGGTGCAGACGAGTCGACCAATCGGAGACGATACGTGATACAGACAACTCGACCAACCGGAGACGAGACCCGGTGCCGATGAATCAATCAACCGGAGACGATACCTGGTGTAGACGAGTCGACCAATCAGAGACGATAACTGATACAGACAACTCGACCAACCGGAGACGAGACCCGGTGCTGACGAATCAATCAACCGGAGACGATACCCGGTGCAGACAACTCGGCTAACCGGAGACGAGACCCAGTGCTGGCGAGACGATTAACCGGAGACGAAACCCGGTACAGACAAGTCAACCAATCGGGGACGAGAACCGATACAAGCGAGTCGACCAATCGGAGACGAGAACCGATACAGGCGAGACGATCAATCGGAGACTCGACCCTACATCCACAAGACGACTGATCGGATACGAGACCCGACAGTTATGAGATGACGATGATTCCGAGACAATGACGATTACGAGACGGAACCCGACAACGACGATGCGATCAGCAATTGAGTCTGGTTGAGGTCAATGCTCACAATAAATTTATGATTGCATGATGCATTGACACCTTTACGAATGTTCTGCATCCATTACATCTTGTGTTGCATCATAAGTTATATGTGTTGCATCATATATGTACTGTCATTCATGCATCGTGTGTCTACTTCTTTATCATGTTCATTTCATTTAACATTTCATAAACATGATAAAGAGGGGCAGCTGTAGACACCCAAATTTTGCGCTTCCTATACTAACCCTGACAGTAGGGCAAAATCGTCAATTAACCCAGCTTACGAGAACGAAAGGTGGACATAAGTATGAACACTCAAAGCCACCACAACGACTTGCAATCAAAACCGACGCGACAACGAGCGGATATCATACAAATCATGTGTCATGTCGCAGCCATTCGAAGCGAGCATTCCTAAATGATATGGCACGTTCCCAGCAATTCCCGGACTGCAAAAATACAAACCTTTCAGCGAAAACCAACGGTACGACACGAGAATCGAGGTACGGTACAAAAATTGAGAAAATCAGCCCAGCCAGCCGCGGATTGATCTGCGACCAATGATTAAAATAAACTGAAGTGCGTGGCGGGCTGAAGTGCGCGGCGGGCGCGGAGAAACCGCGACCAGCAGCGGATCAATCTGCGGCCAGCCGCGGATCAATCTGCGGCCAGCCGCGGATCAATCTGCGGCTGCCTCTGGCAGCCTTTATCAATGCAGTTTCTTCATTTCATCTAGGGAGTTGAACAATGACGGAAGAAATTTTGGAAGATGAAGAAAATAGCAGCAGGCAGCAGCGAGTTAGGGAGAGAAAAGAGAGAAAATAGTGAGGATTTGTACCCCTTTTTGGGAGATTATAGCACATATATTTCCTACTCTATTCAATACACAAGTTTATACACATCGTGGGGATTATTTGCAAGGTGAAAAACCCTTTGTTATAACATTTTGTTATACCAATTTTGTTAAGCTTTTTGTCATTCGGATTATATTAAATGTAGTTTTCTTGTGTATTATGGAGGATTCATGGATTGAGGATTATTAGTGAGGGTTCCAATGGAACAAAATTCTTCCTAATAGCCCGATGATATCTATTTGAGAATTTCTTAGCTCGTTATGGTAATATATTATGCGTAATGTATTTAAATTGATATTATAGGGTATTGTGGTGGGTTAGGCAATCCGGTGTTGCTCCTTTGTGTATTATTCATTTTGTGGGTGTGTAGAAATTTCGGATGTGAGCCTAGGAGCGCGACCCCGTGGTCCAAATCCGATGATGGACAATTTTTGGGAGTATGTATTATGGGCGATGTACCCCTTCTTGTAAATTATAATCGTCGGGCCTTAAAACGATACCAAGTTAAAAATCGGGTTTAAGGCCCCGAAATAGTGAAATATGTGATTGTGGGCGCTTGGGGTTATTTTGATGGCTTACATGCCCATGAATAGCCCCCGCACATTTTAATGCTTGATTTGATTTGCGACACAAAAAACGGATTTCAAAGCTAAATGATGAAGATTTCCATAAAATCGATCAAATTAGGTTATTAGCACTACGAGACTTAAAATGGGAAGTGCTAATGAATGTCGATTCCTAGTTAAACGAGAAAGCTAGAAAAAAAATTGTTTTTCAAAACATCACAAAAAATGGTTTTATAAAATATAAATGATGTTTTATTAAACCTTTGTGCATAGGGTTAAAGAGATCCTAGAAGTTGTCCGTTATTTCATTTATGAAAGCAACGTATAGGTCTCGATTCCTATTTTGACGAAGGTTTAAAAAACTCTTGTTTTACCAAAACGACACCTAATGAAAATCTCACAGCTTTTGACAATTAAAATCAAACCTTTCTCATAATAATAATAAGGCTTTGTCGTATAGGCCGAAAGACATTCTAAAGCATTCTCAATTTAAAACACGACTCTTCATAAAAAACCAAATGGTTTCTTCATGCAAACTCACCACAACATTCACATAAGCACACACACGCGCGCATACACACATTTTAAAGGATTAAAGGATAGGAAAAGCATCAAGATTGCGGTAACCGTGTTTCACGGAAGTCGGGGGGTGCCTAACACCTTCCCCTCGCTTAAGAAAGCCCCCGAACTCTATGAATCTCGGTTTGTAGACCAATTAATTCGGAGTCACATATGAGCCAGCGATTTATGAAAATGAAACTCGGATGAGTTGGTACATCCATTTCAAATATACCAACTGGCGACTCTGGTCAATTGGCTCATCATAAAAAAACGATCTTTCAAAATCCCGTCGACATTCATGCCGACCTTTTTCAAAAAAAATCATCTAATAAAAGTCAAAAATTGGAAAGGGTAACAATCACCAAAGGAGAGATTCCTCCCGGCGTCGACAATATAAAAACACTAAAATACATCAAAATGAACTAAAAATACTCAAGAACTCACAAAATCATCAAGCCAAGAATACCCAATTCATAGGTATAAAACCCACTCATCAAATACTCCCAAACTTAAATATTTGATTGCCGTCAAGTAAAACTGTTAGAGTCTGCATGATTATTATGATGATTTAATTTGATGATGAATATGATTAATGTATATATATACTAGTAGATTTTGTACAGTCTTTGATAATGATTTATTGATCTGATGTACAAGGACTTAGAATAGAAAGATTAAACTTGTTAGGTTGATCTCATTGAGTTGATCTGATGTACAGTTAATAGGCTTAAGTTATGTGTAAAGTTAGTCTGCCAAAATTGTAAAGTAAAGAAGACAGATCACAGACTTAACTCTTAGTTCGTTAGGCATCAGACAGATCGCAGAGCCTTTGCATCTATCATAAAGTTCACACCTCAATTCGCAAAGACAAATTCGTAAAGTGAACAGGATTGTAAATCCAAGTAAAGCTCACTAAGCAAATACTAAACGTAGAGTATTTCAGAGAATCGCAAAGTAAAAATCAAATCGTAAAGTAACTCCAAGATCGAAGAAAGAATCGTAGAGCCAGCTCTGGAATCGTAAAGCAGATCTTCATAGAGTTGAGAGTAGAGTTCATTCGTAGAGTTGAAGCCGTATCGTATAGCTATCTTTAGAACATAGAGCAAACACTACGAACTCTCATATTCGTAGAGCAATCAAGTCTGACAAGAAAACTGACATGGGAGCGTTGCTAATTGAAGGTCCCGATGCACTTACCAAACATCCTTGGTTGAAATTGAAGATCAGAAGATGTGTCTACTAGCTAGTTTGCTGATAGCGACAACTTAGTGGTGTTAGGTGAAAAAGCAGAGTGATGTGACAGGCAAGCAAAAAGGAAGCTAACTCATGGATATAAAAGTCAACATCAAAATCTCAGGATATCTAAAGCATTAAATGCACCAACGGGAACCTAACAACGAGAAAAAATTTAGGTAGACTATAAAATACAACAGAGATTTAAATTCAACGTAACGAACAACGATCAAAAAAGCCTAAACTCTGCTAAAGCAAAAAGAACATACTCTACGATTTGAACATCTAGTTCAAGCTGCTAAGTACCTGAGAAGAAAAGCTTAATGTCAACTTAGCAGCACCTCTCAATAACATTCTTTCAACTGTTCATTCTGGTCTTAGTGACCACAGAGATTCCAAGTCTGTTGGGCTTGAAGAGTACTCAGTGTACTGAGTTGTTCCAAGTCTGCTGGGCTTGAAGAGGGCAAGAGTGTCCTTATTGTAGTGACTAAATTACCAAGTCTGCTGGGCTTGAAGAGGTCTTAGTGTCCTTATCTCAGTGACTAAAATATTCAAGTCTGCTGGGCTTGAAGAGGGCAAAGTGTCTTGGTCAAAGTAACCGAATTCTTAGTGAATTTTCTACTTGTTGAAGTAGAAGAGTGGATTAGGAGTTGTTCAGTCTCCGAACCAGTTAAAACTTGCTTGTGTAATTCACTTTCCTGTCTTACATTCTGTCTATATTATTATTGTTTGTGATTGAGATTCTAGTACTGAACTTAGAACTGAGATTTATAAGTGATCTTCAAGGGGACTTTTAAAATATATATTCCATTGTGCTCAATCAATTTGATTAACAAATATTTGGTAATTTCCATAATAAGTTAAAATTTCAAAAAGGATCAATTCAACCACCCTTCTAGATCTTTAAGTGCATTTGGGAAATAACAAGTGGTATCAGAGCAGGTTCTCACGACCATAAAGCTTACACTTTGAGTTGATCAATTACACTAAACAAAACCAATACTGAGCTTGGTGGAGGAAACAAACTACATCTCCTAAACAAAGAAAAGTTTGCTAACTGGAAAGTACGTATGTAGGCCTATATAGACGCTATCGATGATGATTTATTTGATGCTGTCCTAAATGGTCCAAATGTTCCAACCAAGCTAACTCCAACAACTGATGATCCCAATAAAGTAGCTGTCAGGCAAAGAATAGAATGGACAGAGAATGAAAAGAAGCTGGTGCAACTGGACAAGAGGGATGATAATATTCTATTCATGGCTCTAGAAGATGAACTCTTTGAAAATGTCGTTAACTGCACCACTACTAAGGAAGTATAGGAAGCCCTACTGGTAATGCATGAGGGCATTGAAGAAGTCAGGGAGAACAAACAACCTCTCTTGACACAATAATATGAGATGTTCACTCATATTCCTGGAGAAAATATCACTGCAACCTATGAAAGATTCAATGTGCTTCTC
Organism: Aralia elata; assembly: GCA_034770075.1. NCBI lineage: Eukaryota > Viridiplantae > Streptophyta > Magnoliopsida > Apiales > Araliaceae > Aralia > Aralia elata. The sequence continues at coordinate 42,540,486 of CM068387.1, read as the reverse complement.
AACTCTCTAAGATCCTATGGCAAGGTCTACCCCAACAAAGATTTGAATATCAAATTCATGAGAGCTCTACCAAAAAAATGGGATACTAAGACCACTGTAATGAGAGAGTCGAAAAATCTGCATGAGATGACTGTGCAAAAGCTCTACGGTAATCTTCTTACCTATGAGCTTGAGCTGAACTAAAGAGTAGAAACTCTCTCAAAAAACAAAAGGAAAAACAAAAGAGTAGCACTTAAAGCTTCTGAGGCTGCTCCTAGAGCTCCAGCTGAGAATGTTGAAGATGATGATCAAAAAGAACCTGATGAGGATGAAGACATAACCTTGCTTGCTCGAAGGCTAAGGAAATTCATGAGGAAAAGAAGGAGCTGGAGGCCAAGGAAGAATTTCAATAAAAGTAGCAGCAACAAAGACTAAGACAAAGATCTTTGCTACAACTGCAAGAAGTCTGGCCACTTCATCGCTTATTGCACTAAACCTCTGCGTGAAGATCTCAAAAGGGATAAGAAGAAGTTAAATGCAAAGAAAGAATATAAAGGCTACAAAAAGCACCACAAAAAGGAAAAAAGGCTATGTAGCTGAAGGATCATGGAGTGACTCAGAAAGTGATTCTAGCTCAGACTCCAGTGATGATGAAGAACCTCAAGTTTTATATCTATGCCTGATGGCAATAGAAGAAGATTCCAGCACAACCACTAATCGTCGAGTAATCGATATCAGTGAGGTATTTGACTTCAACTCTCCTGATGTTAACATGGATAATCTTAGATTAGCTTTACATGATATAACATCTAAATTGCATAAATATATGAAGTTGTTCCGGGTTCTATCAAAGGATCATTATCTTCTTCAAAAGGAGAAAGAGAAGGTGCTCGTAGAGTTAGAAATTGCTCTACGAAACACTGCCTCTCTATCCAAGCTTGAAGCAGAGAATGTACACTTGAGAAAGATAACTGAGTCTAATGCCCTAAGAGAATCTGTTCTCACCTCTAAGATAAAGGAAATAGAGAAGATGATCTTTATGTGGACCCGTTCTTTTTCATCCATGGATTCATTAATCACAAGTCAAAGAGCAGTCTCTGAAAGATCAGGATTGGGGTTTGGAGATTTCTCATCGACCCCAAGTGTGAAAAAATTTGTGGAGAATAACAATGATAATGCTTCTTCCTCCCATAGAAGTTTGTATTTGTAAAATCCAAAGAGGTTGTCGAGCTTATTATTCCAAGTTGTCCAATCTCTGTTGATCAGATTATTGTTCCAAAGGACAACAGGTCCCATACTGGTCTGGGTTTTGTTGAACTGCAAAGTAAATCCAAGTCTACGATCTTGCCTCGAAGAGTCATAGAGTTTGGCAAGTTCAACTCTACGAATTAACCTGACATCAATCGTAGAGCTGGGTCTTACTCTGCAAAATTTTAAAATCGTAGAACGGTATATAAACAGAAAGAGGATCAGTTATAGAAGAAGGTATATTCACCACACAAGTCCCAAATAAGAAGATATCCACACATACACTCACACATACAACATGTAGTATGTTATAACTGTATTAAACATGGTTATAAAGCTGCATACTGTTATTACTATGAGCATGTTGCATATCAAGGACTCAAAGTCAGGCAGATTTAGGTCCCAAAGGGAACTAACATTGCAGGACCAAACGAGTATGGGTACCAAAATAAATAATAATCATTTTTGCAGTTACCAAGGAGATCTGAATTAATCTGGTATCTCGATAGTGGGTGCTCTAAGCACATGACTGGCAATAAAGCTCTCCTGTCTGAATTCAAAGCGAAAGATGGTCCAACAGTCGTCTTTGGAGATAACAATTCTGGGAAAACCAGAGGATACAACTTAATAAGCAATGGAGCTATCTCGTTCAGTAAGGTAGCCTATGTTAATGGACTGAAGCACAACTTGTTGAGCATAAGTCAGCTATGCGATAAAGATCATCAAGTTATCTTCCTCAACAACTAGTATCAAGTTCAAGACCTAGAAACTAACTCACTAAAGCTGACTGGATCTAGAGAAGGAAATGTATATGTGGTCAATCTCTTTGAATTAAGTTCTTCAACATTAGCTTGCTTCTTCACCAAAGCCTCAGAAGATATAAGTTGGTTATGGCATAGGAGATTGTCTCACTTGAACTTCAAAAACATGTCAAAGCTCGTGTCAAAGGATCTAGTCAAAGGTCTATCAAAGCTGAGCTTCGTCAAAGAAAGACCATGTAAAGCCTGTTAGCTAGGGAAGCAGACCAAGAACTCATTCAAGAGTAAAGCAGTTAACTCAAATGAAAGACCCTTACAACTTCTTCATATAGATCTTTTTAGGCCTATTCCAACTGCTAGCCTTGGAGGCAAGAGATATTTGCTGGTTGTAGTAGATGATTACACCAGGTTTACATGTGTATTCTTCTTAAGCTCTAAAGATAAGACTAGCAATCAATTAATTCGATTCTTCAAGCTGGTAATAAATGAGAAGGGTGAAAAGATAAAGACTATAAGAAGTGATAATGGCAGAGAATTTGATTATTCTGAAGGAAGTCAGTTCTGTGAAGATAATGGCATTCAACATAAATTCTCAGCTCCGAGAACTCCACAACAAAATGGAGTGGCTGAAAGGAAGAACAAGACGTTGATAGAAGCAGGAAGGACACTTCTAGCAGCAGCTCATCTTCCAGAATACTTTTGGTCAGAAGCTGTCAACACTGCCTGCTATACTCAGAATAGGTCCTTGATTCACTCTACGCTCAAAAAGATACCCTATAAGTTATGGAAAGGAAGAAAACCAAACATAAACTACTTCTGTATTTTTGGTTGTGCGTGCTACATCCTCAACAATGGCAAAAGGTACTTGACGAAATTTCAGCCAAAATCAGATGAAGGAATCTTCCTTGGATACTTTTTGGAAAGTAAAGCCTATAGAGTGTTCAACGAGAATTCCTTGGCAGTGGAAGTCTCAATCCATGTCACCGTTGATGAGGCTGATCAAGGCGGATCAGAAAAAATAACTCAACCAGAAGAAATCATAGAGCTGGAACCTCAGATCGTAGAGTAGGAGAATCCTACGATCGCAGAAGCTGAAGCCGTAGAGCCATACCCGACGATCGTAGTGCCAGATCAGGAGATTGTAGAGTCTGTAGTTCCAAATATAGGAACTCTATGAATCAATGAAGATGCTGAACAAGAACTAAATCTTGAAGATCTCAAATAACAAGTCACAAGGACAGATGTTCCATCTGACAGCAAATAGGCAAGAGATCACACTCAGAATTTAATCATTGGAGATCTAAGTGTTAGTGTCAGAACTAGGTCAACCACTCAAAATGAATGTTTCTACTTAAGCTTTCTCTCTCAAATAGAGCCGAAGAAGATTGAAGAAGCTTTGAAAAACTCGAGTTGGATTAAAGCCATGCAAGAAGAGCTAAATTAGTTTGAAAGATGTAAAGTTTGGAGGTTGGTACCAAGACTAAGAAATCATCCAGTCGTAGGCACCAAATGGGTCTTCAGAAATAAGATGGACGAAGCTGGGGTGATCACAAGGAACAAAGCAAGGTTAGTAGCTAAGGGCTACTCACAGGAAGAAGGGATCGACTATGATGAAACCTTTGCACCTGTTGCAAGATTGGAAGCTATAAGAATGTTTCTAGCATATGCAGCCCATATGAAGTTCAAAGTTTTCCAAATGGATGTCAAGAGTGCTTTCCTAAATAGTGAACTTCAAGAAGTGGTTTATGTTGAACAACCTTTAGGTTTTGTCAACTCCGCTCACTCTAACTACGTCTATAAATTAGATAAAGCACTTTATGGTTTAAAGCAACCACCTATCGCATGGTATGAAACACTCACTAATTATCTTATTGAAAATGGATTCACTAGAGGTAGGGTAGACATAACTCTGTTCCTTAGGAAGCACAAAAGTAAGGTATTATTAGTTCAAATCTATGTAGATGATATCATTTTTGGTTCAACTGACGAAAAGTTGTGTGAGAGATTTGCCAAGTTAATGTAGAGCAAGTTTGAAATGAGCATGATGGGTAAGTTGAACTACTTCCTTGGACTCCAAGTGAAGCAAACTGATGAAATGATCTTCATCAACCAAGCCAAGTACATCAAGGATCTACTTAAGAAGTATGGCATGGAATCAGCTGCTCCTATGAAAACTCCTATGGCTTCTATAACAAAATTTGACAAAGATGTAAATGAAAAAAGTATTGATATTACTCAATACCGAGGTTGTGACACCCCTAAATCCGGGTACTTTAACTCCACAGATTTGGTGTTCACTATACCATACATCCAAGACTAACTACCCATGATAAAGATATTATAATTAAACCGAATGAAATATCTTCCCACAAAAAGGGGTTACATCTCAAATCTCTTAAATAAACAAATCCCAGGTTATCTAACCTCTATTACATCAGTGCGAAATCAAAATATAATTTTAAACAAGTCTTGTTACAAATAAACATCAAATGTATAATAGGTCTCTTGCTACTTCGGCATCTTGCCCTTGCCTTTACTCGTGGACGACTCGTCCGATTTCTCAGTCTTAGCTGCAATGTTTTAGTGCAAGAGTGAGCAAACAATTGCCCACAAGCATAATAACGATAACAATTGAATAATTAATGAAATAGATTTCAACTGAGGTATTATAGTTTTCTAAATTCAATCAATAACCAATCGAGATATGAAAGCTTAATACGATACTTGGCTCAAGAACTGATTATAGAATTCAAGGTTTAAAATTGTATTTGAGGGTCACAAGATCTCGAACTATGTCCTAGGTTAATAAGTATTTCTACTGTAACCTTTAATAGTCTTATAGACTATGGACCATCCATCTCGTACTCAGGGGGATCAGCCCTTTGTACAATGTATTGTGCACAAACATTTCAATGCTGTCGCGTAATTAATCCCCTATATTAGGGTTGTTCATCTCAGTTTAGCATCAGAATCCGTACCAAAACGAACTTGGTTCGGAAAAGTTTTAAAATATTCAAAGTCTTTAGAACGCTCATCAACTAAGGACTAGCTGAATCAATTAGGGTTTGCTAGTTACTAAAGCATTTGATTCATTAATAAAGTTTGTACAATAAAAATTCTGTTCGAAGTTTGAACAACAATCAACAATCGAATAACAAATAACTGGAATAAATCTTCAGCACTTAATCATGATAACAACCTTGCTTGAATAACAATAAGCTAAGGCTAATAATCTTGCTCAATGGAAATAACAAGTTTAAGGGAGGAAAACTTGCCTCGTGCGTAGATTACAGATTTAAATAATTCACGTTCCTTAATCGACCTATACATTTCGATTATAAAATGGTAACAATAATTAGTTACAGAACAATATACACTTTAAAATTCGATCTTATCCTATTTCATTGTAACATCTCGATTGTCATTCGATAATCAACAAGTACTTGCTTAACAACCATCGTGGTATCTCATTAGTCACTTTATACCTTAATATAAGTTTTAAACTTGTTTATAGCATCATAGTAAAATCACAAAGAAAAATAAAAATTTAAAATTTCAGTTACTGTTCCTTCGCCGGGGCGAGAATTTACTTATCAAAAAGCTCGTCGGGGCGAAGATTTCCTTAATAATATTCTCACCGGGGCGAGACTTCGCCGGGGTGAGACTTCGCCGGGGCGAGAAATCTAGTACATTTCTACCGCCGGGGCGGTAACCTCCTACAGTTCGCGAACCAGTGACATTCTAGGCCAAATTTTCCAAATTTTACCATCCAACACATAATTTAAACTTACCTAGACATCAAACATGTTATAAAACGATTACCCAACATGTTTCTAACCAATTTAACTATTATAACACACCTAACCAACTAATTAGAACCCAAAAATTCACTATTTAAACAAAATATTCATGTTTTAGCCATTTTAATGAAATCAACCACTAAAAATTCATCTTTAAACCATTTTAATCCATTCCACTTACATTCTTTTCGTTCTTCATCATATTATCATAATCAAATGTCAATTTACCGATTAATAATCAATTTGAGCACCAATTTTCATACATATATACCATACATGAAAGTGAAACTCTGTAAAACTAAAAACTTCATTCTAAAACATGCTTTCATGGATTAATTCATTCAAATTGATTTATAATCATCACATAATCTCTAATACATGCTTACTAGCAACTATAACCAAGTAATTCATGCTTTGAACAACTAACTTCATATACAGTAAAGTAAATTAAAAGAAATACAGTGAAGAAAAAGATTATACCTTCTATTGCTTTAGAAAACTTGATTAATTCTCCTTTGATTTTAGAATTCTTCTCTCCAACCTCCAAACTTCTCTCTCGATTTCTCTCTATTCTTGCTTTGATACAACTCTGCTCTTTTTTTTAACAACTGATGAAGCTTTAGTTTTTTTTTAACGTACTTAGCTTTTAAATTAACCAGTTAAAGAAATCAAGAGTTAGGCCATGTTTGGCCAACTCAAAAATAAAAAAAATAGAATTTCAAAGGCTACTAGGCTTTGTTTGGTTGAACCAAAGAAAATAATCCATTTTTTACCAACCAAGGGTCACAAGGCCTTGTTTGGTTTAACAAAAAATAAAACTTTTTCTCCATTTATTTTAATAATCCATTTTACTATCTAGTTTTAATTGTCACACTTTTAATTTAATTAAACTTATTATTAAATAAATTCAATTAAACTTTAATTAATAATTCTATTTAACCAATAACAATAACACCAAATAAATTATCCTATTCAAATAAATCCTTTATTCAAATAAATCATTTAATTATTAAATTAAATTCGAATAATCACATCAAATCACATTTAAATAACATTTAACATAAATTATTTCACCATAACTTTATAAATTATTTATTTTACTCCATAAATAAATTAATAAAAATATTTATATAATTCAATAAATATTTTTATTTATTCACAAAAATCGCATTCGTTACATCCTTCCCTCCTTAAAAGGATTCTGTCCCCAGAATCACAACGCAATTAATTCGTCCGTTACATTCTCCCCTCCTTACAAAGATTCTGTCCCCAGAATCGCGATACAAAGATTAAACAAAAAATTGAGGATAACTCTGCATCATTTTCTCTTCGAGTTCCCAAGTAGCTTCTTCAATACTGTGGTTCCTCCAGATTTCCTTTACAGAAGGTATCACTTTATTTCTGAGAACCTGCTCTTTCCTGTCCACTATCTGTACAAGTATCTCTTCATAGGATAAATCTTTCTCAAACTGTATTGCTTCATATTCTATCACATGTTTATAATCAGGCTTATACGGTCGTAGCACCGATATATGAAAGACATTATGAATGTGGTCTAACTCGGGAGGTAAAGCTACCTCAGAAGCTACCTCACCCACTCTTTTTAGCACCTCAAAGGGTCCAATAAACCGCGGACTGAGTTTACCCTTTTTGCCAAATCTGATTTTTCCTTTCCAGGGAGATACTTTGAGAAACACAAAACTCCCGACTTCAAATTCACGATTTTGACGATGCCGATCCGCATATTTTTCTTCTGCCTGTCTTGAGCAGCTAATAATCTGGCTCTTATCACCTTCACAATTTCAGCAGTTTGCTGCACTAGCTCGGGTCCCAATAGATGACGTTCACCAACCTCATCCCAACATAACGTAGTTCTGCACTTCCTCCCATACAACGCTTCATATGGAGGCATTCCAATACTCGTGTGATAACTATTATTATAGGCAAACTCGACCAGAGGTAAATGATCATCCCAGTTGCCCTTAAAATCCATAACGCACGCTCTTAGCATATCCTCCAACATTTGAATTGTTCTTTCACTCTGGCCATCGGTTTGAGGATGGTAAGCTGTACTCATTCTCAACTGCGTCCCCAAACAAACCTGCAGACTCCTCCAAAATTTTGATGTGAAACGTTGATCTCTGTCCGACACAATTGATACTGGGACACCGTGCCTCGAAATAATTTCCTTGACGTATAATTTGGCCAGTTGATCCAAGGTGAATCTGACTTTGATCTGCAGGAAATGCGCTGATTTCGTTAATCTGTCAACTATGACCCATATTGCGTCATAACCCTTCTGAGTAGTTGGAAGCCCTACCACAAAGTCCATTGTGATATGCTCCCACTTCCATTCTGGTATCTCCAAGGGCTGTAACAAACCACTTGGTCGTTGATGCTCTGCTTTGACTTTCTGACAAGTTAAGCACTTCGCAACACACTCAGTAACTTCCCTTTTCATGTTTGGCCACCAAAAATGTTGTCGAAGATCCTGGTACATCTTTGTACTTCCCGGGTGTATCTAAAATCTTGAGCTATGAGCTTCGTTCAAAATGTCTTCTCTAATCTCCAACACTGACGGAACCCAGATTCTGCCTTTAAATCTCAGCAACCCTTCGGTGTCGATTTTGTATTTAAGTTCTTCTCCCTTAAGCACTCTTTTCCGTATCTTAACACATTCCTCATTCTGAAGTTGCGCTTCTTTCACTTTTTCCACCAAAGTTGGTTGGGTTTCCATCTGAAACAATTTTTCATTAGGCTCTGCCAGACCCTTCACCTCTAACTCCAATTTAGCCATTTCCGCTACGAGCTTCTCCTGAGCAGTTAATAAAAATAGTTTCTCCCGACCTTTTCTACTCAAAGCATCGACAACCACATTAGCCTTCCCCGGATGGTAGAGAATTTCACAATCATAGTCTTTGATCAATTCTATCCATCTCCTCTGCCGCATATTCAAATCCTTCTGTGTGAAAATATACTTCAGACTTTTATGGTCTGTATATATTTCACACTTCTCCCCATAGAGATAGTGCCTCCAGATTTTCAAAGCAAACACCATGGTTACTAACTCTAAATCATGGGTCGGATACCCTTTTTCATAGTCTTTTAGTTGGCGCGATACGTATGCAATAACCTTACCATTCTGCATAAGCACACAACCAAGTCCTTTATGCGATGCGTCGCTATATACCACAAAATTTCCTGTATCATCTGGCAAAGACAACACAGGTGCCGAACTTAGTCTCTTCTTTAGCTCTTGGAAACTCTCTTCGCACTTCTCCGTCCAAACGAACTTCACTGATTTTCTTGTTAAATTCGTCAACGGAGTGACGATCCTGGAGAAATCTTGAATAAAATGCCTGTAATAACCTGCCAAACCTAGGAAACTCCTCACTTCTGACGGTGTTTTCGGCTGATCCCAGTTCATCACAGCTTCCACTTTAGCTGGATCCACCGAAATCCCGTCTTTATCGATAACATGCCCAAGGAATTGAACACGCTCCAACCAAAATTCGCATTTTGAAAATTTTGCATACAATTTCTCTTTCCTTGACACCTCCAATGTCACCTTCAAGTGTTCTGTGACGCCCCCAAATTCTCTACTCTCTCTGTAGCAGAATTTATGCTCACGTGGAACTATACAACTGTAAATACTCAATAATATATGACTTCTATCTATCCAAGATTCATAGTATCCCATAACAGGTACTAGTTCCGGCCAGAACGTTGTCTGTGTTTGGATACCCTCACTTAGATATATAGATTCATATCTTATGAATATCTCTTTCATATCAATATTCCCTATCTATCTGACATTCACAGTATTAATGATAAGATTGTCCATAAAACTGAGGGGCGCATTCCGGTAAAGATGGCACCTTACCGGCGCTCATTAAGTGTAACCCCAGAACTTATAGGACTCTCAACATCATTTAGATACCCTCATTCAGATGTATAGTTCATATAGACACTGTATTTAACTTAGTACAACTATTCTAAAGGATTTAAAGATCAGAGTATAACGCATTCTATGACATAAAGGATCATAATATATTACATAACATTTTGTTCGGTTACATCATTCGTTATACTAAGTTATTACAAGAACAAGTCTTTAAAAGACTTAAAGTATTCAACAACAGAAATAAAACTTAATAAGCATGGCTTTTCCCCTTGTTAGTCCCAGACGTGCAAGGGATTCATTTATAGCTGCAAAAGAAGATATGCGCAAGAATGAGCTACAAATGCTCAGCAAGTTCATTTGAATATATAAACACCATGTGTTTGATTTGAAAGATACCAACAATGTATACTGAGGGTTCTGTATAAGAACCATATATTTCATTTAGTTCTATCAGTCTTTAAAGACTTAGAACCATTTGAGTTTTGGATATCTGATAGGTGATCAGCCTCACCAATATCCTAGGAGTATGCATATCATCCTACCATTTGTGGTCAATATATTATCGACATTTCTTGGCCTTCCTATGAAGGCATTTCCATTTACTCAGTATAGATGTCTTACCAAACAATTTGGTTTGACACAACAATTTAGCTCGAATAAACAATATATGAACAATGATTCATTTCTTAAGTTATGCTGAACAAGAAGCAATAACTTCACAATAATTGATAGCAAGATGTATAATACTTGCTTAATATAAGTGGAGTAAGGTTAGGACACTTGCCTTAGCGTAGCTCACTATGATTTAGTACAATCGGTCAACGCACGTAGTCTACGTATACCAATAATAAGTGTTAGCACGTATATAAACATGTATCACGTTAATCTAAACAAGTTTCATTAAGGTTCGACGTTGATTCGGTATCTCGGTCGCGTCCTTAATGGCTAATCACATAGATTGTTCGATAAAACTTCATTTGGAAGTCGAATTATTAGTCTAAATAATTTAATTATTATTTATAACATTTTTAGAAGCTTGGTATTATTTTTAAATAATTTTCAGAAGCTTGGAAGTATTTTTAAATAATTTTACAAGTTTAGAGATATTTTTAAATGATTTAATTATCATTTAGAATAATTTTAAAACCTTTAATATGTTATTTAAATAATTTATTTGTTATTTAGAATATTTTTATATACTTAAAATATTATTTAAATGATTTATTTATCATTTATAATATTTTTAGAAAGATAGAATATTATTTAAATGATTTATTTTATCATTAATAATATTTTTAAACTTTATTTTATCATTAAAATAATTTATTTATTACCTATAATAATTTTTAAAACTTAATTTGATATTTAAATGATTTAATTATCATTTATAACATTTTTTTAAATACTTAATATATTATTTTAATGATTTATTTATCATTAATAATATTTTAAATATTTAATATTTTATTTAATTATTATATATAATAATTTTATTTACCTAAATATCATTTTTAAATGATTAATATAATTATTTAATAATTTAATATCATTTTTAAATAATTAAAACAATTATTAAATGATTTATCATAATTATTATTTATTATTTAATTAAATTAAATAATATTTCAGAATATATAAAAATATTAAAAATGAATTTTTATAATTTAAAAATGAATTTTCGGATTTATTTATTAATTATTAATAATTATTTAATATTTATTTTATATTTTAGAATTTATTTAATTAATTTTTATTTTATTTTTATTAAAAATCCGTCGCTAAAGGGCTTTAGCGACGGTCTGCATAGAATAATAGGTTTCTGGGTTTGGGGATGAATTTCGTCGCTAAAGGTGTTCTTCATGAAGAATACTTAGTCAACACTGGCCTATTTACTATACACAATTGTGCCACCCGAACCTTTTGGTTCTTCAATTCTAGAGTTCAACGTAACCCAATACAGAGGAACAACTCAATTCAACACAATACCAAGAAACAAAATACCCAAGCACAAAAAGGAAAAAAAAAAACCCAACGAAACTATCGCAGTAGCTCGGTGAAATCATGGAACCGTTGTTATACCTTGAAATCGAATTGGGTCGGATTGGGGTCCTAGCTGTCGTCCTCCTCCTTCTCCCAAAATAGGTGACGAAGCCGGCGGACATTCACGACCAACTTCCCCTGTTCTTTCTCCTTTCTGCGATTTTTATTTCTTTAATTTGGACTTGGAGGAAATCGGCAGTTTGGCTAGGGTTTGGGTTCCTAATTTATAGCAAGTTGATTACCCAATTCGCTGGGTATTACCCTAAAGCAATCGAATCAGTGACCAACGGTAGGAGGAGGGGACCTAAGGCCGCTAGCTGACGACCCTCATCACCCCCTATGCCGCCCAGTCGCGTCGTAAACCCTTGGTCCGGTCGATAGCGCTTGGTTGCCCACCTCGAACCTTGAATAGCCCAGCGGTCGACGAGTTCTTCCTCCAGTCCGAACGACCGGTCGCCTCATATCATCGCACCGGCCTTTTACACGCAGGCGCACGGCTTGGTGTGACCCCTGCTCCTCTTCCGATTTCGTCTGATTTGAGAGGTTAGGTCCCTATTTGTCCCGTTCTGCACCCAAATCGATTTACAGAGATGGACTTTTCCCCCAACCCGATTGCAAAAAAGATTTAACCCGATAGGAGAAAGATTGGGCTCAACCCAAATGGGGTTGGGTCAGCTGAATTGAATAGAAAAGTGCCATATCATGATAAAATAAAATTATTTATTTATATTTTTCCCAATTTCCTTGCCAACCAACTCTTAGGGTTAACTCACTAATTTATTCGAATCATTGGTGAATCATTTTAAGGGAAATTATTAGGTCATATAGTTATATAATTAAATATTAATACTTACATGGGTCCAATTAAGTTCAAAAAATTTAATTAAAATAATTTCATATGTCAAAATAAATTGATAACAAGGTTCAAAATTCCTGGACATTACAGTAAATCTAACTCTCTAGTCATAGAGCTTCTACATTCTACGACTGATGCACAACAACCACACTCTTCGATCATAGAGTCTCAAAACCCTACGATCGATGTACATAATTCCATCTCTCGTGTACATCAACCTATACACATTCGTACAAATTCTCCATCTCCTATTCAAATATCTTCCATGGTCACTACACCTTAATAATCTCGAGCTCACTCACACTTTTCTTCTCCATTATCTTCTCTAGATAAAGAATCTCAAAACCCTACATCTGATAAATCCAAAGCATTTATTTTTTGTTCCTCTAAAAGTAACACTAACACCAATAAAAACCCACTCCATCTATTCCCTCAGATATTCCTTCCTCCTAAAATTAAGAATTTTTCGATCTACCTCTTGCACTCTTACATTTATCTCAAGGAAATAAAGAAAGCTCTGAGCCCAATCTCAATCAAATTTTGGAGCGTCTGACTGTCATTCCAACAACTCAATAATTGACTAACTTGACATTGAAAGTAGTATGCACACAAGCCAATCATATTTGATATGATGTAGCATATACTTTGTAATCTTATTCATTTATTAATAAAAGAATTAATTTTCTTAAAAGGCATTTTATATTATCTACATGGTGCTGTTATATATTAAATGTGATAAACCCATAGTTTTGAGCAATGCTTTTAGAATCATGATGGTGATCATGCTAATGAGATCTGAATTATAGATAGCTCACAAACTAAAATTGTTCCTAATCGTAGGATTACTAAAAAGGGGATTAGTGAATTCGGATAGATTAGTACATACGTTGCTTGCTCTTACGAAGAGGATGATTGATCTCATAATCATTTGTGTGGAGACACTAAAGCAAGTATGTAGGTACTTATTAGAGAATAAGTTCACTGAACATGGCTCGTTAAGGAATACCTAATGTAGTTTTACTCGCCTGTCAATAGGAATTCCTCTAGTGATAGTAGTACAAGTGATCCTTGGACTTGAGAACATCATAGTATCTTGTGTATAATGAGTTATGCTTTGGCATATCCCTTAAGACCTTTAGGGTATATCAAAGGGTATGATTGGGTATAATAAGTTGTACATGGAGATAGGTGAATGAACAATAAAGAATCTGTGACGCCCCCAAATTCGGGTCTCCAAATACCCGGATCTGGTCATCACGATCCAATACAAACATTCACCTTTAACAACATATGATATCTAAAAGTGCGGAATATAATAAACATACGTTGTTCATTACAAGGTGTTACTAGTCCCAGAATACGATTAACCTTAAACATTCACACAATACATACCTTAAACAGCTATCAAAGTTTAGATTTCATTGACAGAATTTAACTAACACATAAATCTAAAGTCTGCTACTAGAAATCTATCATTTCATCTTTTCTTTCCCTTTGTTCTTCCCTGACGTCTCGGGTTTAGCTGCAATGAAATCATGATATAGCAAGAATGAGCAACGAGTTTGCCCAGCAAGTTTAATGTGCAACAATAAAGATATATCATGATGAAGGAATATTAAAAGGATTTCAACAATAGAATAATCAGAAGCAAGAACATTAAATGCTTTTAGAACAATTGATAGTCAAATAGACTTTGAACGATAACTTCCAGAGGAGTCAATAGCCGGTTGACCCTCTGGTTACTGGCTACAGAATAACGTACTTGAGGGGATCAGCCTCGCGTACCCTATGTATATGCATAACATTTAATTCTGCCATTTGTACCTTATATACGGTACGTGGGGTACTCCCCTATAATAAAGGGGTGTTCATACAGTCTAAGAATCCTTACCATTGATTGGTTCGGATAGCTTTTATAAATTTTCACAAAATTGTCTGACCGAACAAGGGTTCAGACTTAACCATGAATGGTTATAGATTTCTGAATTTGAATATACGAATTCGAATGCACGAATGTCAATAAATGTACAGATGTGGAAAAATTCTGAAAGTAATTAGACCACTTAAAGCATGCTCGGAAATAAGATTCAAGCTTAAAGAATAACTTGCAACAATATATACCTTTTTGCACGAATTAAAACAATGCATAAGGTTTAAAAGCTTGCTCAATGCCAAAAATTGAGTGAGAAGAACTTGCAAAAATGAAAGAAGTTTAGGGTTAGAAACTTGCCTGTTTGCTCAGCTACAATTTAAATCTTAGCTTTAATTAATTGATCTCGAGTGACCTATCATCGGGTAAAGTCGATTTATCAATTAACAGTTGTATATTGGCACCTCTTACTATGCCTTTTGCTCAACAGGTAAAATTCATCATCTATATTTAATTACTAATTGACATTAGCTAAACAGAAATTTATTAATGACCTTTAGCTATTAGATAATAATTAATCATGATCACTATCATTCGAATACTCAATTTATTACCTTTAATTGTATCTAGGTATGGTTTAATAAATTTATTTTGGTTTAAAGACAACAGAAAACCGTTGATCAATTATTTAGTTGATCCACTCTTAATCACTATTTACCTTAGGGGTAATTTAGTAATCATTAACCTTGTCTCTTATTCAACATTGATTTAATACTTGACACACTTAATATATTTAATTAATCATTAAGTGTTTATAATCACTATTTATTAAGGGCCACAGTTAACTAATGAACTTATAAATCTCCCTTATACTTAATCATTATTTCATTAATGATTAAGTAGTTAATTTCCTTCTTATTCAATAACTTTATTCATACTTAGTTATTATTATTATTAAATAATAATCAAATACTTAGTACCTTTATTTACTATTTATTAATAAATAATAAACAATTATTTTATTAACTTTATTCATATTTAATTATTATTATATTAAATAATAATTAAATATTTATTATCTTTATTTATAAATTTATTGTATTAACTTTATTCATATTTAATTATTATTATTATTAAATAATAATTAAATATTTATTATCTTTATTTATTATTTATTAACAAATAATAAATAATTATTTTATTAACTTTATTCATATTTAATTATTATTATTATTAAATAATAATTAAATATTTATTATCTTTATTTATTATTTATTAATAAATAATAAATAATTATTTTATTAACTTTATTCATATTTAATTATTATTATTATTAAATAATAATTAAATATTTATTATCTTTATTTATTATTTATTAATAAATAATAAATAATTATTTTATTAACTTTATTCATATTTAATTATTATTATTATTAAATAATAATTAAATATTTATTATCTTTATTTATTATTTATTAATAAATAATAAATAATTATTTTATTAACTTTAGTAATATTTAATTATTATTATTATTATTAAATAATAATTAAATATTTATTCATATTTAATTGTTATAATAATTAAACATTTATTATCTTATTTACTATATAATAAGAATTATCATATTAACTTTATTTTAATTATCTTTTAACATTAGTTAAATAATAATTAAATAATTACTTTATTCACCTTATTCGTGGCTATCATAGCCAATTTTTATTATGCAGTTATGACTTAAAAACTTTCTTAGTGACACAGCTTATTCAAGTTTCTGGACTGAAATCATAGCCCAACTTGGCTCATTCAGTCATCACACCAAACAGGGGGTGGGCATATAGGAACTCAATTTAAGCCTAACTACTGTTCCTAATTGAGCTGCCAGAAACATATCCCAGATGGAAAGGAAACAGCTCAACCCAAGCATTTTAATACACACTCCAATACAGTGTACATCAACCCATAGCAGAAATTATACTACTCAATAATATTACTACCACAATACCAGATTTCCAGTTAAATTACAACCCAAACCGTATAGTACCAGCTTTCTTTGAATCAAAACCAACAAGGTTATTAACAATTTATTACCCAAAAATTTTAATACAATGTTCTGGGTTTTCAAACCAAAGCAACATCCAAAACTAAATCCCAATACAATACAGATTTCCCAATTTAGAGGAATATTTCCATACAAAACCCAGAATAAATTACCCAAAGGTGTTCACACAATTGATTACCAGTTTCGGAAATCAATTGGCCCAACTCAGTGTAACCACACAACACGTTTGGCATTACCATTCCAGATACAGAGAAAAAACTTGTACAGAAAAAAAGAATTTACACAAAACCCCTAAAACTATCACAAACGCTTGTTGGTATACCTGTGTGTGGTTCGAGTTGCCGTTCTTCGTCGTCGTCCACAATACTCCACCCAGACGGACATTTACAGTCGCTCCTCTCTGTGACTTGTTTTTCTCTCCCCAATTTGGACTTCACAAAACTCGGTAACTGGGCTAGGGTTTGGACACCCAATTTATAGGAAATCGTTTGTCCAATTTAGATGGGTATTACCTTAATTGCTCAACAGGGACCAACGGTAGGAAGGAGTGGGCTGTCAATCGCTCATATCAACCTATCAATCCAAGCCGTGATTTGCCGGCAACCCTCGAGCTGTGAAACCCCACCAGTCACGTCGCAGCATGCTCTAACCCGTTGGTCCGTTCGTCGTGTGTCCAGTCGCCCGTGGCGAAACCCTCTTCGCCTGCTGGTTCTTCTTCACGCCGTCGGTCGATTCAAGCCCTTCGCCGGCGCCTTTTTCCCCCGTTCTTTACTCGACTGATGGATTGAAGCTTTGACTGATTTGCTCGGCTGTTTTCCCCAAATCAGTTTCCTCTTCTTGAAACCCTCCCCCAAACGAATTGCCGGTTATCCCTCTTTAGCTCACTGGTTGCCCCAATTGAAAACAAAATGGACTTAACCCATTGGTTTGAGTCAACCCGACCCGGCATGGAAAGAATTGAAATGGGCTCAGCCCAATAGAGTTGAACCAGCTAAGTGAATTAAAAAAAACGGCCCAAAAAGGAATTTAAGATGGAAATTTGGGCCAGTCCAATAAAATGACCCGATTTAATCTAAGCACATTGTATTGAAATTAAATGACGAACCCAATTAATTATTTATCTAAGATATTTATTATTTATTTATTCATTTATTATTATTATTTTTATTTTTTTTTAACCATAATTCTTTATTTACAAGAATTCATTTATTCATCCTCTTTTCCCAATTTTCTTGAAATTAAATGTTAGGATTAATTTATAAATTTGAATAATACTGCTTACATGGATCCAAATTAAATAAAAATTATATAAAATGAATTTATTTATAAAAATAAATTTGATACAGTGTTTAAAATTTTCCGGACATTACATCCTCTCCCCCTTATAAAAATTCCGTCCTCGGAATTTCAATCTAAGGTTACTCGAATAACTGAGGGTAATTTGCTCTCATCTTTTCTTCGAGCTCCCACGTGGCCTCTTCCACCGCGTGATTTCTCCAGAGAACTTTCACCGAGTGAATGATTTTATTCCTCAGCTTCTGCTCTTTTCTATCCAGTATTTGAACAGGAATCTCCTCGTACGATAGGTCTTTTTCGACTTGAATTGGTTCATAGGAAATAACATGTTTGTAATCTGGCTTATACGGACGCAACACTGATACATGAAACACGTTGTGAATGTGCTCAAGTTCAGGAGGTAATGCTATCTCGTACGCCACCTCGCCAATTCGTCTCAAAATTTCGAACGGTCCTATGAACCTAGGGCTCAATTTACCCTTTTTCCCAAAACGGATCTTTCCTTTCCAGGGAGATACCTTCAGGAACACAAAACTTCCAACTTCAAAGTCTCGTTTCTGGCGATGTAAGTCGGCATACTTTTTCTGACGATCCTGGGCTGCCACTAACCATTGTCTTATTACTTTAATAATTTCCACGGTTTGTTGTACCAATTCTGGTCCCAACAATCTCCGCTCACCAACTTCATCCCAACACAACGGCGTTCGACACTTTCTTCCATACAATGCTTCGTACGGTGGCATACCAATGCTAGCATGGTAACTATTGTTGTAGGCGAACTCTACCAGTGGCAAGTGATCGTCCCAGCTGCCACTTAAGTCCATCACCACTGCTCGGAGCATATCCTCTAGAGTCTGAATTGTTCGTTCACTCTGACCATCAGTCTGGGGATGATATGCCGTACTCATTCTTAACTGTGTTCCCAGTTTCTCCTGTAGGCTTCTCCAAAAATTCGACGTGAAGCGCGGATCCCTATCAGACACAATAGATACCGGCACTCCATGTCGTGATACTATTTCCTTCACGTAAAGTTTCGCCAGCTGTTCCAATTTGTACCTGATCTTGATTGGTAGAAAGTGGGCAGACTTGGTCAAACGATCTACGATCACCCAGATGGCGTCTAGACCCTTTTGCGTTGCTGGAAGTCCCACCACAAAATCCATTGTGATGTGCTCCCACTTCCACTTGGGAATCTCTAAGGGTTGCAACAATCCGCTCGGCCGTTGGTGCTCAGCCTTGATCCTCTGACAAGTTAAACACCGGCTAACGAACTCTGCAACTTCCCCTTTCAAGTGCGGCCACCAATAATGTTGACGAAGATCTTGATACATCTTGGTGCTACCTGGATGTACCGAAAACCTTGTATTATGGGCCTCCTGTAAAATCTCTTCCCTTAAGTCTGGTACGTAGGGTATCCAGATCCTTCCCTCGAATCTCAGCAATCCTGTGCTGTCAACCTTATACTTCGAGGCTTTTCCCTCCGATAACTGTTTCTTAATGTCAACGCATTCCTCGTCAAATTCTTGAGCCTCCTGTATCTTATCCAGTAGAGTTGGTCCTACCGTCACGGCGAACACCTTTTCGTCCACCTCCATTGGATACCTAACTTCCAGCTCCAGACGTTCAAAGTCCCGTATCAATTCCTCCTGGGACTGTCAGTTGCATCAATTTCACCTTGCCTTTCCTACTTAAGGCATCAGCTACTACGTTCGCTTTGCCCGGATGGTACAGAATTTCACAGTCGTAGTCCTTGATCAGTTCCAACCATCGGCGCTGCCTCATATTTAGTTCCTTCTGAGTGAAGATATACTTTAGACTTTTGTGATCTGTATATATCTCGCACTTCTCCCCATATAAGTAGTGCCTCCAGATCTTCAAAGCGAACACCACCGCTGCTAACTCCAAGTCATGAGTTGGATAACCCTTCTCATAATCCTTCAGCTGACGCGATGCGTACGCCACGACCTTGCCGTGTTGCATCAGTACACAGCCAAGACCCTTGTGTGATGCATCGCTATACACTACGAAACCCCCAGTGTTGTCTGGTAAGGTCAACACCGGTGCTTGGCTAAGTCTCTTCTTCAATTCCATGAAACTTTCCTCACACTTCTCCGACCAAACAAACTTAACTGTTTTCCTGGTGAGATTG
The DNA here is from genome assembly GCA_034770075.1 of Aralia elata. Classification (NCBI taxonomy): domain Eukaryota; kingdom Viridiplantae; phylum Streptophyta; class Magnoliopsida; order Apiales; family Araliaceae; genus Aralia; species Aralia elata. The sequence goes on along the minus strand of CM068387.1, from coordinate 42,520,526 downwards.
GTCAACGGCGATGCTATCTTTGAAAAATCCTGGATGAATCTCCGATAGTATCCCGCTAATCCCAAGAAACTCCGGATCTCTGTTGGCGTCTTCGGCTGTTCCCAGTTGATAACTGCTTCTACTTTGGCTGGGTCCACCGAAACACCATTTTTGTCGATGACATGACCCAGAAATTGTACCCTCTGCAACCAAAACTCACACTTAGAAAACTTTGCATACAACTTCTCCTTCCTAAGAGCTTCTAATACAATCTTCAAATGTTCAGCATGCTCCTCCTCCGTCCCTGAATACACCAGAATGTCATCGATGAATACAACTACGAACTTGTCCAAGTACTGCTTGAACACTCTGTTCATCATATCCATGAATGCTGCTGGTGCATTTGTCAATCCAAAAGACATTACCAGAAACTCGAAGTGCCCGTAACGAGTTCTGAATGCAGTCTTCGGGATATCTTCTTGCCTCACCTTCAGCTGATGGTAGCCTGTTCTTAAGTCGATTTTTGAAAAGTACTTCGCTCCCTTGAGTTGATCGAACAGATCGTCAATTCTAGGAAGTGGATACCTATTCTTAATCGTAACTTTGTTCAACTCTCGATAGTCGATACAAAGCCTCATTGAACCGTCTTTCTTCTTTACAAACAGAACTGGCGCTCCCCACGGGGACACGCTCGGTCTGATATAACCCTTATCCAACAGTTCCTGCAGTTGCACCATCAATTCTTTCATCTCTACAGGTGCCATTCGATACGGCGGCTTCGATATTGGTGCGGTTCCCGGTGCCAAATCGATAACGAACTCGATTTCCCTGTCCGGCGGCAGTCCCGGAAGCTCTTCGGGAAAGACATCGGTGAATTCTCTCACGACTGGTATTTGACTCATCTCATCCCCTACTCGACGAGTATCAACCACATGGGCCAAATAACATTTGCAAACCCTTCTTGAGTAATCTCCTTGTTTGCATCATAGTAAGACAACAAGATTGGCTTGGTGACTTACTGCCGTAAAATACCACCTTTGACTTATTAGGAGTCTTTAGGTGTATACATTTCTTCTTACAGTCAATAACTGCTCCGTGGGTTGATAGCCAATCCATTCCCAAGATTACATCGAACTCTCCCAGTCGAATTGGTATCAAATCCACTTTGAGCTTAAATCCTCGAAATTCAACACAACAGTTCCTATGAATGCATTCTACGGGGACAATTTCTTTGTTTGCTACTTCTACGTTCATAGGGTGTTCTAACTTTTCACAAGGTACATTTAACTGACTAGCAAATTCTTCGGAAACAAAAGAGCAAGTAGCACCCGAATCAAATAGCACATATGCATTTATATCATTGATTGGGATGATACCTGACACCACGTCCTTGGATTCCATGGCATCCTGCACCGTCATGTTGAACGTGCGGGCTGTTGGTCTGTTGGCATGACTGGATGGTGCCCCATAGCTCAGCCGGTTATTGTTCCCGCTGTTGCTGTTGTTGTTCCTGTTGCCACTTCCGAGGTCACCTTTCCTCTTCGGACAGTCCTTGATTTGGTGGTCGGGTGCTCCACATGAATAACATCCCCCCTTTGGTTTGTTCTGACATTGGGGAGCCATGTGCCCCGGTTGCCCGCATTTGTAGCAAACGCTTTTTCCCTTCATACACTCCCCCGTGTGGTTCTTACCACAATTACCACACCTGTCTGGTTTCCTTGCCTCCCCTCCAGACAGGTTTCCTTCGGGTTTATTGCTCCCGAAAGATTGACTTTCATTCCATTTCCGTTTGTTGGGGTTGCTGCCCCCGCTGCTTCCTGACTTCTGGCCCTCATGACCCTTCTTCTTATCCTGATTGTACTTAGCCAGGGCCTCACTGCCACCTTCTGCAATGATTGCTCTTTCCATCAGTTCTGCAAATGTTCTGATTTTCAATACCGCTACAGAACGGTATAACCATGGTTTCAACCCCTGCTCAAACCTACGAGCTTTCCTTTCCTCTGTGCTGACTTGGTGAGCTGCAAACCGTGCCAACTCATTAAACTTAGCCGCGTACTCAGCCACATACATGTTCCCTTGTTTTAGTTCCAGGAACTTGATCTCCATCTCCTGCTTCATGCTCTCTGGAAAGTAATTTTCCAAGAACATTTCCTTAAAACGATCCCAAGCGACAGTGCCTTCTTCCACTCGGCCTCTGTTGGCCTTCCACCAATAGTTGGCTTCTCCTTTTAGCATGAAAGTGGCAAAACTTGTTTTCTGTTCCTCTGCCACCCTTGCTACTTCAAAGACCTTCTCTATCTCTTCTATCCAGGTCTGCGCCTCGATTGGGTTAAGAGTTCCCTTGAACTCAGGTGGTCCGACCAATTTGAAATCTTTAAAATTTGCCAGATGATGCGCTGGCTCGGCTGCGGCTTGGGCTCTTTCAGGTGGTGGTCTGGATTGCATAGCCTCGGCCAGCATTTCTGCGAACATTCTCATTGGGTTGGTTTGGTCTCCAACCTCACTTTCTGACTCTTCGACCTGTCGGTTACGTGGCCTTCCCCTTGGCATGGTTTAGAATAAGGAAACTGATGACTTTTACCTATAGATTCACATTTTACATCATATGTTATTAAAATAAACAATTAAAGGTAAAATATTTATCAGCACATTCGATTTAAGTGAAACATCTGCATTTATATTCATATACCACCGTTTGTTACAATACGAAACCTGTGGCATACTGCTATAAATGCGCCACTGTGTCCTATTCATCAATAACCATTCCCCCTAGACAAAAGTGGGGAATCCTAACCTTCCATCCCTTAAGACCACAAAAGTTGGGGTTTTAACTGCTACCCCAATCATAACAACAAATATAAAGTTTCATAAACAAACATGACTATGTCCCTAACATAAACAAAAGTGGGACCGACTGTACTAGCAACTAATCAACCATCCTATCCCATCACTATACATCATGACGGATCCGAGCCTGCTGACCAGAAGAGACTGCTCCGTCCCCGATCCTGCGGCGAACCGAGCGGCTGGACTCTCCTATCTCAGTCCGGGGTCTACGGTAGGCTACGTCCAAGGCATGCCCCAGGGTCTCTATCCTCACTGCCCTGGCCTCTAGCTGGTCCTCCAGCTGATCAACCCTCCTGGCCTCCCTGGCCCAGGCCTCCCTGACGTGCATCCTCGCAGCCACCTCCAGTCCGGCCTCGAACCTCATAGCCTCCTGTTTCGCCCTCAGGTGGGCGATCTGTAAATCCCTCTGCTCCAGTCTCTCCCTCAACTCAGCGTTTCGGGCCACTAACTGATGTAGCAGTGGTCCGACCTGCTGTGCTGAGGACTCGTAGCCCTGCAGCTGTACCTTAGCCGCCCCTAAGTCATGCTCGAGCTGGTAGGCTAAGTCTCTGTACTGGTCCTCCATAAACTGATGAGTCTGGTTTTGCTCCTCCAAATGAGCAATCCGAGCCTCCAGCTCCTCATTTCTGTCAGTCAACCCCTCGATGATATCATCAGCAGTGGACCCCATGCCGTCGATATCAGCAGGTGGCTCCTCTCCCTCGGCCTCGGGATCCTCCTCATCAACATCAGGGTCCTCACTACCGGACCTCATCACCCTACCTACCACTGGCTCTGGTAGCTCTCCATGGTAGTCCTCCTCCGGCTCAGACTCCTCCTGTAACCATCCCGGGGCAATAGGAGCATAGCCCACCAGCTGCTCCGAAACTACTGGTATGTCTGTATATGTCTCCTCCTCCTCACGGGCTCCACTAGTCTCCCCTACAGCAGCCATCCTACAACACACAAAACTAACATTAGTACAACAATAAAATATATTCATTGAAGAAATGAAGTTATATTTCATTGGGTACTACTCGACTCGATGAATTCCCCAATTCATCAAAACCACATATGATAAATCTCCTCGATTTATCTCCTAACACTCGATACAAGTTTACTATGAAGGTTATAACCTAGGTTTCGCAATCCTAAAGTTTATAACCTATAGCTCTGATACCAACCTGTGACGCCCCCAAATTCGGGTCTCCAAATACCCGGATCTGGTCATCACGATCCAATACAAACATTCACCTTTAACAACATATGATATCTAAAAGTGCGGAATATAATAAACATACGTTGTTCATTACAAGGTGTTACTAGTCCCAGAATACGATTAACCTTAAACATTCACACAATACATACCTTAAACAGCTATCAAAGTTTAGATTTCATTGACATAATTTAACTAACACATAAATCTAAAGTCTGCTACTAGAAATCTATCATTTCATCTTTTCTTTCCCTTTGTTCTTCCCTGACGTCTCGGGTTTAGCTGCAATGAAATCATGATATAGCAAGAATGAGCAACGAGTTTGCCCAGCAAGTTTAATGTGCAACAATAAAGATATATCATGATGAAGGAATATTAAAAGGATTTCAACAATAGAATAATCAGAAGCAAGAACATTAAATGCTTTTAGAACAATTGATAGTCAAATAGACTTTGAACGATAACTTCCAGAGGAGTCAATAGCTGGTTGACCCTCTGGTTACTGGCTACAGAATAACATACTTGAGGGGATCAGCCTCGCGTACCCTATGTATATGCATAACATTTAATTCTGCCATTTGTACCTTATATACGGTACGTGGGGTACTCCCCTATAATAAATGGGTGTTCATACAGTCTAAGAATCCTTACCATTGATTGGTTCGGATAGCTTTTATAAATTTTCACAAAATTGTCTGAACTGACGAACAAGGGTTCAGACTTAACCATGAATGGTTATAGATTTCTGAATTTGAATATACGAATTCGAATGCACGAATGTCAATAAATGTACAGATGTGGAAAAATTCTGAAAGTAATTAGACCACTTAAAGCATGCTCGGAAATAAGATTCAAGCTTAAAGAATAACTTGCAACAATATATACCTTTTTGCACGAATTAAAACAATGCATAAGGTTTAAAAGCTTGCTCAATGCCAAAAATTGAGTGAGAAGAACTTGCAAAAATGAAAGAAGTTTAGGGTTAGAAACTTGCCTGTTTGCCTCAGCTACAATTTAAATCTTAGCTTTAATTAATTGATCTCGAGTGACCTATCATCGGGTAAAGTCGATTTATCAATTAACAGTTGTATATTGGCACCTCTTACTATGCCTTTTGCTCAACAGGTAAAATTCATCATCTATATTTAATTACTAATTGACATTAGCTAAACAGAAATTTATTAATGACCTTTAGCTATTAGATAATAATTAATCATGATCACTATCATTCGAATACTCAATTTTATTACCTTTAATTGTATCTAGGTATGGTTTAATAAATTTATTTTGGTTTAAAGACAACAGAAAACCGTTGATCAATTATTTAGTTGATCCACTCTTAATCACTATTTACCTTAGGGGTAATTTAGTAATATTAACCTTGTCTCTTATTCAACATTGATTTAAATACTTGACACACACTTAATATATTTAATTAATCATTAAGTGTTTATAATCACTATTTATTAAGGGCCACAGTTAACTAATGAACTTATAAATCTCCCTTATACTTAATCATTATTTCATTAATGATTAAGTAGTTAATTTCCTTCTTATTCAATAACTTTATTCATACTTAGTTATTATTATTAAATAATAATCAAATACTTAGTACCTTTATTTACTATTTATTAATAAATAATAAACAATTATTTTATTAACTTTATTCATATTTAATTATTATTATTAAATAATAATTAAATATTTATTATCTTTATTTATAAATTTATTGTATTAACTTTATTCATATTTAATTATTATTATTATTAAATAATAATTAAATATTTATTATCTTTATTTATTATTTATTAACAAATAATAAATAATTATTTTATTAACTTTATTCATATTTAATTATTATTATTATTAAATAATAATTAAATATTTATTATCTTTATTTATTATTTATTAATAAATAATAAAATAATTATTTTATTAACTTTATTCATATTTAATTATTATTATTATTAAATAATAATTAAATATTTATTATCTTTATTTATTATTTATTAATAAATAATAAATAATTATTTTATTAACTTTATTCATATTTAATTATTATTATTATTAAATAATAATTAAATATTTATTATCTTTATTTATTATTTATTAATAAAATAATAAATAATTATTTTATTAACTTTAGTAATATTTAATTATTATTATTATTATTAAATAATAATTAAATATTTATTCATATTTAATTGTTATAATAATTAAACATTTATTATCTTATTTACTATATAATAAGAATTATCATATTAACTTTATTTTAATTATCTTTTAACATTAGTTAAATAATAATTAAATAATTACTTTATTCACCTTATTCGTGGCTATCATAGCCAATTTTTATTATGCAGTTATGACTTAAAAACTTTCTTAGTGACACAGCTTATTCAAGTTTCTGGACTGAAATCATAGCCCAACTTGGCTCATTCAGTCATCACACCAAACAGGGGGTGGGCATATAGGAACTCAATTTAAGCCTAACTACTGTTCCTAATTGAGCTGCCAGAAACATATCCCAGATGGAAAGGAAACAGCTCAACCCAAGCATTTTAATACACACTCCAATACAGTGTACATCAACCCATAGCAGAAATTATACCACTCAATAATATTATTACTACCACAATACCAGATTTCCAGTTATATTACAACCCAAACCGTATAGTACCACCAGCTTTCTTTGAATCAAAACCAACAAGGTTATTAACAATTTATTACCCAAAAATTTTAATACAATGTTCTGGGTTTTCAAACCAAAGCAACATCCAAAACTAAATCCCAATACAATACAGATTTCCCAATTTAGAGGAATATTTCCATACAAAACCCAGAATAAATTACCCAAAGGTGTTCACACAATTGATTACCAGTTTCGGAAATCAATTGGCCCAACTCAGTGTAACCACACAACACGTTTGGCATTACCATTCCAGATACAGAGAAAAAACTTGTACAGAAAAAAAGAATTTACACAAAACCCCTAGAACTATCACAAACGCTTGTTGGTATACCTGTGTGTGGTTCGAGTTGCCGTTCTTCGTCGTCGTCCACAATACTCCACCCAGACGGACATTTACAGTCGCTCCTCTCTGTGACTTGTTTTTCTCTCCCCAATTTGGACTTCACAAAACTCGGTAACTGGGCTAGGGTTTGGACACCCAATTTATAGGAAATCGTTTGTCCAATTTAGATGGGTATTACCTTAATTGCTCAACAGGGACCAACGGTAGGAAGGAGTGGGCTGTCAATCGCTCATATCAACCTATCAATCCAAGCCGCGATTTGCCGGCAACCCTCGAGCTGTGTGAAACCCCACCAGTCACGTCGCAGCACGCTCTAACCCGTTGGTCCGTTCGTCGTGTGTCCAGTCGCCCGTGGCGAAAACCTCTTCGCCTGCTGGTTCTTCTTCACGCCGTCGGTCGATTCAAGCCCTTCGCCGGCGCCTTTTTTTTTTCCCCCGTTCTTTACTCGACTGATGGATTGAAGCTTTGACTGATTTGCTCGGCTGTTTTTCCCCCCCAAATCAGTTTCCTCTTCTTGAAACCCTCCCCAAAACGAATTGCCGGTTATCCCTCTTTAGCTCACTGGTTGCCCCAATTGAAAACAAAATGGACTTAACCCATTGGTTTGAGTCAACCCGACCCGGCATGGAAAGAATTGAAATGGGCTCAGCCCAATAGAGTTGAACCAGCTAAGTGAATTAAAAAAAACGGCCCAAAAAGGAATTTAAGATGGAAATTTGGGCCAGTCCAATAAAATGACCCGATTTAATCTAAGCACATTGTATTGAAATTAAATGACGAACCCAATTAATTATTTATCTAAGATATTTATTATTTATTTATTCATTTATTATTATTATTTTTATTTTTTTTTAACCATAATTCTTTATTTACAAGAATTCATTTATTCATCCTCTTTTCCCAATTTTCTTGAAATTAAATGTTAGGATTAATTTATAAATTTGAATAATACTGCTTACATGGATCCAAATTAAATAAAAATTATATAAAATGAATTTATTTATAAAAATAAATTTGATACAGTGTTTAAAATTTTCCGGACATTACAGAATCTACCACGTCTAGTAAAAGATGTGAATGTCCTATGTGATTCGATAAATGACAACTCAGTAGTCCTTGGCCAATGTAGAATGAAATTAGAAAGGAGTTTCTAATTTACATTATTTAGAGTTGTGCATTTGGGAATCGAAATACTTATAATTAAATAAAATAAGACTTGACAGTAAATCCATGTCTTATATTTAATTGGGACATTGTATGGTAGAAGGATTGAATTGTACAGTAACTATTCACTGAAAGGTTCTTTTGTGATTAATGTTGAAATCTATATTATCTGGAAAGTCGTTGATCGCTAAGGGGGCTTACTCTTATTGTAGAATAAATATTATTTATTTAAATGAATTAAATACTTTAATTTATTTATTTAAATAAGATTAGAATTGTTCTAATTGATTTATTCACAACCAATTTAACATGGAGAACCTAAAGGGTCACACCGCAAAAAGAAAAAATATTTATTTAAGAAGTAAATGACATAATTGTAATAATAAGTTAAATGTATTTAATTTAATCTATGGAGATAGAATAAATTAAATAGCTTAATATTTATTATTTAATATTTTGGAAATATTAAATATAAATTAATAAGAGCAGTCTTATTATTATTATTACTATTACTATTATTTAAATCCTAATAGGGATTGAGAATTAATTAATAGAAGTACTCTCCCATGAATTTCTAATTGGATTAGGAGCATAATTAATTAAAGGAGTTTAATTATAATAGAAACCCTAATCCTAAATAGTTTAGGGAAGGGTTATTCCTACATCTATAAATAAGAGGAGTCTTATCATAGATTAGGGTTACACACTCTTGCATTAGATTGTGGAGAGTACTTGCAATTTCTATAGAGATAGAAACTAGGGTTTTGCTAATACCCAACTTCTTGAATACCTATTCTTCCTTGGTGGATCACCTCTAGAGGCCAAACACTTGGGTGGCTAACGTTGATCAAAGGAAGGAATCTCATCGGTGGAATTCGAGGAGAACATGAAAGACTAGGAGTTGAACTTGTACCCGAGGAAGCTTTGATCTACGAGAGTATAACTCTTATTCTCTTTCTCTTTCGTTTAATTGATAATTGAACACAAGGATAGATCATGGTGATGGTTTGTATTAAAATTTTAAAATCCGTTTTATCACGCTTCCGCCCTGTTTGTGTAATTTGATTGCATGTTTGCGTAATATACAAACCTAACAGACGTCTCTTATATCTCGTGACATTGAGGACAAGTTTGAGCAAAACTCGACTGAGCTTTGCCACAAAATGGACTCGATCACTACAACAATAGGTCATCTACTTAGAGATTTGGGTAGAGAAGTATAGAAGCACCTGAAATCTATGTTTAAGGAAATGTCTGGCTGTATTCATGACTGACACAAAATCCTTAATGATCACAAGCAGGCTATGTAAGCACTTCAGCAGCAAAATGAACGATTTGTTAAGTCTCTGACCGATAAAGTCTTTGAGCTTAGTCCCGCACTATGGCACTGAATGGTGACAACACAAAGGCCTTAGTTGCTTAGCAAAATGATCAAGTCGCTGCTCGTCAAAATGAAATTCGTGCTGATATTCCCATGAACTCTTCCTAGATACAAGAATTAGTAGATTCAGTCAAGCATTTCTCTACGACGCATGACGACAAAAAGGGGGAGAAAGATCAGTCTCAGGGGGAGAAGCAAAAAGGGAAGCAATCATCTCAAGGGAGAAAAGGAAAAGAAATAAAAAACAAATATCGATCAACCCTCCAATCTACAGATCAAGGACCCTTCCTCCACCAGTAATAATTCCTATTAATCGTGGCCATTCTTCCTCAAGACATGATTCGTCTAGCAGAATTACTCCAACTAGCTCACGAATTGTTAGGTTTGTATATAACGCGAGCATGCAATCAAATTACACAAATATAGCGGAAGCACAATAAAATCAAATTTTAAAATTTTATACAAACCATCACTATGATCTTTCTTTATGCGTAATTATCAATTAAACGAAAGCGATAGAGAATAAGAATTATACCCTTGTAGAACCGTACTTCCTTGGGTACAAGTTCAACTCCAAATCCTTTGGTGTTCTCCTTGAAATTCACCAATTAGATTCCTTCCTTTGATCAACGTTAGCCACCCAAGTGTTTGGCCTCTCGAGGTGATCCACCAAGGAGTAATATGTATTCAAGAAGATGGGTGTTGGCAAAACCCTAGTTTCTATCTCTATAGAAATTGTAAGTACTCTCCCAACTATTGGAAGTATGTCTAACCCCAATCCATAATAAGACTCCTCTTATTTATAGATATAGGTAACCCTCCTAAACTATTTAGGAATAGAGTTTTACTTTAATTAGACTCTTTTAATTAATTAAACTCCTAATCCAATTAGAAATTTATGAGAGTACTTTTATTAATTAATTCCCAAACCCTTTTAGGAATTAAATAATAATAATAAGACTCCTCTTATTAATTTATATTTAATATTTTTAAAATATTTAATAATAAATATTAAGCTATTTAATTTATTCTATCACCATAGATTAAATTAAATATACTCAACTTATTATTACGATTATGTCATTTACTTCTTAAATAAATATTTTTCTTTTGCGGTATGACCCTTTAGGTTCTCCATATTAAACCGGTTGTGAATAAATCAATTAGAATAATTCTAATCTTATTTAAATAAATAAATTAAACTATTTAATTCATTTAAATAAATAATATTTATTCTACAATAAGGGTAAGTCCCTTTAGCGATCACCGACTTTTCAGATAATATAGATTTTAACATTAATCACAAAAGAACCTTTCAGTGAATAGTTACCAAACAATTCAATCCTTACAATGTCCCAATCAAATATAAGACATGAAATTACTGTCAAGTCTTATTTTATTTGATTATATGTATTTCGATTCTCAAATGCACAACTCTGATTAATGCAAATTAGAAATACCTTTATAATTTCATTCTGCTTTGACCAAAGACTTCTGAGTTGTCATTTATCGAATCACATAGGACATTCTCTCATTTTACTAGAAGTGGTAGATTTTTTGTTGACCATTCACCTATCTCCATGTACAACTTATTATACCCAATCATACCCTTTGATATAACCTAAAGGTCTTAAGGGACATGTCAAAGTATAACTCATCATACACAAGATACTATAATGATCTCAAGTCCAAGGATCACTTGTACTACTATCACTTAAGGAATTCCTATTGACAGGCAAATAAAACTCCATTAGGTATTCCTTTAGCGAGCCACGTTCAGTAAACGTATTCTCCAATAAGCACCTACATACTTGCTTTAGTGTCTCCACACAAATGATTATGAGATCAATCATCCTACGAGCAATTTTAGTTTGTGAGCTATCTAGAATTTAGATCTCATTAGCATGATCATCATCATGATTCTAAAAGCATTGCTCAAAACTATGGGTTTATCACACTTAAAATAATAGCATCATGTAGATAATGAAAATGCCTTTAATATATTAATTCTTTTATTAATAACCGAATAAGATTACAAAGTATATGCTACATCATATCAAATATGATTGGCTTGTGTGCATACTACTTTCACGAATGTCATCTGGTGATCCTGCGTATGTCAATAGAAATCTTTAAGGGATTCATGTCGTTGGAGAAGAGAGACCTAACATGCCTGATCTTGGCCCAAAGGATTCTAGTGAACAATTGATGAGAAAAGCTACTAAAGACAGAGAGATATGAACGTAGAGTGGAGTCTGAAAAGAGATAGCTGTTAAAAGAGAAGAGGAGCAAAAGGTAGAAAAGTTTGTAAAATCTTCATATGATGTACAAACTATCACTACAAAAAATCTGGGCATCTGAAACCAATTTTTAGAGACGGACTAAGTTCCGTCTCTAATTCTAGCAATTTGAGACGGACTTAGAAACCGAAATTTTGCTAGGTCTCGACATGTTTTGGAAGTAAAAAATCGAGACGGATTTTGAAACCACCAGCATCGTCTCAAATTCTAGAGACGTAATTAGAGACGGATTTAACCGTCTCAAAAAGTGAGTATTTTTAAAAAAAAATTAAACACGTTTTTGAAACAGATTTGAGACCAACTGTGCTCGTCTCAGATTAATAATTAAAAAAAGAAATAAATATTTATGTTTGAAACGGATTAGAGACCGAAATATCCGTCTCAGACATTTATTTTCCCTCCAAATATTAGTCTCCAACTCCCTCCTTATTTTAGAAACAGAATTAGAGACGGATATAGCCGTCTCAAAAAATGTTTATTTTTTAAAGATCTTTAAAGGCATTTTAGAGACGGATTAGAGACCGATATAGTCCGTCTCATTATTTTAGTTTCCCTCCAAAAATTCCCTCCAGCTATATCAACAACAAAAAGAAAAGAAAAGAAAAGAAATATGACTAAATTGAGGTTAAAACAAATAAAATCCCCAAAATACGGATTCGTTCTTTCTATCAATTGAAAATCCCCAAAATCCATCTTCTCAATTGCAACCATAGCTCCCGATTTTGCTTCTCAATTTCCATCCCAAAGCCCATCCCTTCTCAAATGCAACCATGAATTCCCGATTTTGCTTCTCAATCAACTGTGCGTCTCGTGGATCTTAGTTTAGGGCTAAAGGAAAACTCGGACGACTGGCCGAAGAGGAAAACAATCGCGCACCTCCTTAGCAGCGTGGTCATCCCTCCCGACGGTAATCTTTCTTTTCTTGTTCATCTTCATTTTTCAGACTAATTTGTTTTCAACCGATTATGTGCTTCCTCATTTTGCACAAAAGTTGTCAAATATAGGTTGGGATCAGCCCATCTTGTTTCCTCATCCCAAGTTTTCAAAAATTGGATGGGCAGGCTGCAAGAGAGAACTAGAAGCACAAGGAAGAGTATTATTAGTGCCCTCAAAAGGTTCCAAAAACAGGGTGTTATCATATGACAATTTCATTTTATAAAAACAATTTATATGCTCATTAATTTAATTAATAGCTAAGAGAGCATGTGTCAAAATGTGTAGAGATACAATCAAACCGGTGAAGACGAGAAACGTTGTACTGGTTTCAGACTGGGTCATATTAACATAACTCACATGTATTAAATTTGAGCTGTTTATAATGAGTGAAGCCACATGACACTTGATGCACCCAAAAGCCTAGTATTTTTAATTTTCCAATATAATGATTTCTTTACTACCACTCTTTCGTAATTGGCCCAATTCCTTTGTCTTGATAGCTATTTTCTTTTTCCTTCTATATATTTAGTTTTAGTTGATATATTAGTTTGACATGAAACTCCTTGAATTATTCTGGAGTTGATATTAATTTTGATTGGGGTTAATGAATAATAATAGTCTTTCGCTTGTTTTACCAGTTGATTGGGTTAGAATTGCATTTTTCTAAGCCCCTGGTTTCATATTACCTTTCAAAAATATGACTGCTAAAAAGTGTCGCACCTATTCTATGATCCTTTTATTTATTTGATATGTTTGAAGCTGTTATTCTTGTGCTTGGCTGAAGGTTTCCCTTATCATACTTTATAGGGACCTAGTTAAATCTGCTGTTAGGTATTTTAAATTAAACTGGGCCTCGAGTGCTATTGAGTGGGCTGATAAAGAATAATAACTAGCACATGTATATCTAAGTTGGGGTTGATTTTAAATAACAAACCCCATAGCCATCTATAATGTAACCATCTCATGTTTCTGTCATCTTAATTCAATTTGATTTTGATGGATTTCATTCTCTTTTTTATCAATATTAGGTTTCGGTTTATTGATCTGAATGCATTAGAGATAACTATGATACTTAAGTTGCCCGTCAATTTTGTATTCTAGGGTTTCAGATCAGATTGCTGTTTTATTTTCTTCTTGATTTGATTTAATTTTAGGAATCACTCACATTGATTTGCTTTAGTTTTTGATGTATGAACACAGTTTTAAGTGTTGTTTGATTGCTGACAACTATATGAAGTTAAGATTAGAAGTTTTAGTTTCTTTTTTAGGTGCCAACCAAACTCAAAATTACAAGGTTTATGTATATCTTCAAGTTATTTCACCTGTTTTAGTTTTATAAGTTGAATGTGGCAATTAACGTTGCTTGTTATGTTTTTTTACTTTTATTGTAACATGTCAATAAATAGTTTGATAACACAAGTATTTCAATTTTATGGTGCATTGGCATGCATCATTTTGTTTGTGATATATGTAGTTTTGATTAGGTTCAACCACTATACTTTCATGGCTGGACCAGCAGTTTTTTCTTTGATGTATACTATCTGAGACTTATTTATAAGAGCTTTATTAAGTTCTACTGCAATGTGATTTTGTGGGAAATAGTAAACCACTCTTACATTGAGGGTGGTGTTTACTGGTTTATCACAATGTGTCTTGTTAATTGGTTGTACTCTTCTATATTGGTCATGCAAATTTACATGGTGATGATGAATTTGCGATGATAAAAGGAACTTGTACTGGTCGTTATCTCTTTTAATGACATATTGTAGATTATAATTTCAGTCGTATTAGTTAATGGAAATATGACTTTATATTTCTTATTTGGATTGATGTAAAAACAGTGGAAGCTTCTAGAGGCAATGCTGATGAAAAGGTGTTGCTTGGGATGCTTGACGAGTCAAAAGGTAATTTGTTTATTTTGTTTTGTTAAAGTTTAAAAACTGTTCTCAGACAGTTTGCTTAGATGTTCACTTGTCATCATCATCCCTTCTCTATGTTCATGACATTGCATGACATTACCGCACTCATGTAATTATTACTCTTGTTTGGTGATTGTTTCAACAGATCATTTAGCATCAGAAAGCAACATTCCTTTGTCTCCCCAATGGCTTTATGCTAAACCAAGTGACACCAAGGTGGTAAGTGCCGAGTCATTTTGCCAATAGATATTTGTTTTTCATTTTGGAAAACTTTAGATGTTTTAATTATCATATTAGAATTTTAGAATTTTGTAATGATTATTAATATTAAAGCTACCTCTCTATATCTCTCCCTAAAATTTAAATTAAATAATATTTTGTAGAACTGCATGATATAGTTAGTAATACTAATTTTTTATTATGTGACTTATGTCAAGAGATCTTATCTTATTTTGTTAGCTCCTGGGCATTGTTGGTTGTTTTTTTACCTTTTCATTTTTTCAATGGCTAATGATAGACATTTGATTTTAGTTAAGTACAGTGTTTTGGTCACCCTTCTATAATTTATTTGTAAACAACTACCATGACCATTGCACAACTGTTTAGTTAGACCTTGATTACGATGCAACCTGACTAGATTTTGAGTTAAGTCCAGCAATTATTAGTAATATGGTTTACATCGTATTAATAAATATTGTTTTCATTTTCTTTGGAAGCTAGCAGACATTTGAGGAAAATGGATGCCAACAAGTTCAATTACCATCAAAGAATAAATAGATGCGCATAAGCCTACCATCTATATGAAAGAGATATTTTCCCTTTAGCTATAAGCCTATATAATTGGGCTTGGAGATCAATTTTCCCGTGGCTTTCAACTTGATGTTTTAGATCACATGGCTTGTGTTGTGCTTGTTTTATATAGAATGTAATAGAATTCCTGTATATTTGTAATTTCCACTTTCAAATTTCATAATGTTTATGCACATACTGACTTACAAATGTTTTGGAAATCATGAATGACCAAGGTCAATTTGATCTTACTCTTGACTGTATTTTAACATCTACAAATCAAAGTAACTAGACTTTTATTCTCGATTTTAGAGTACTCAACTATTATATTAGTTGCACCGTACCTTGAGGCACGAGTTATCCCTAGTATCCATATATAAGCAATCAAAGCATTACTTGCACCCAATCTTGTTCACAAAATATAAGGATCTAAGGTTAATAATAATAATAATAATAATAATAATTTATAGGTGAAGTTGACTTTTCTAAGGATCTAAGGTTAATAATAATAATAATAATAAATTGACAAATTTTAATGATGTTTTGTTCAGAAAGGATGCCTCTTGATCGAAGTTGGATTGATAGGCGAGTTGCTGAAAATGGAAGAACAATTAGTGAAGAATTTAGAAAGGGAGTAAAGGAATTCCTCAATTTTGCTTACTCTATTCGTGGGAATGTTAGTGAGCAGAAAATTAAGTGTCCTTGCTCAACTTGTAAATTGAGGTTCTTCCAGCTTCGAGAAGATGTTGAAATACATCTTTATAGAAAGGGATTCAAAAATAATTACAAAAAATGGTTTGTGCATGGTGAATATTTATTCAAAGAAAGTTCAAATCATGGTGATAATGTTGAGGTCCCGCTTGATTCAAATCCGTACATAGATCTCGTGCGTGATGTTGCTGGGCAAAGTTTTGATTGGAGTAGCGAGACATCTAGATTAGAAGAACCAAATTCTGATGCCGCCAAATTTTTTCAACTTTTAAAAGATGCTGATGATCCACTATGGCTAGGTTGTGAGAAGTCAACAAAATTATCTATGGTAGCACAATTGTTGAACCTCAAGGATGAGTCAAACATGAGCCAAGTTCACTTTAATCGCATGATCTCATTAATGAAGAGTGCGTTGCCTAAAGATGAGAAGCTTCCTGAGAATTATTATAGGGCGAAGCAAATGGTAAAAATGTTGGGACTTGGTTATCAGAAGATACATGCATGTGAAAACGATTGCGTGTTGTATTACAATGAAAATGAAAATAAGACGAATTGTTTCGTATGTGGTCATCCTCGATTTAAACCTAAGCCACCGGGAAATAAGAAGCAAAAAGATATACCTTTTAAGGTTTTGCGTTATTTTCCAATTACACCTAGACTTCAAAGATTGTATATGTCCAATGTCACAGCAGAACACATGACATGGCATAAAAAGAATCCCAGTCCCGATGGTGTAGTTGTTCACCCAGCAGATAGTGAGGCATGGAAACACTTTGATCGCACTTATCCATCTTTTTCTGCAGAATCTCGGAATATTAGACTTGGACTTTCCACTGATGGGTTCAATCCGTTTGGAAACTTTGCAAATCCATACTCCTGTTGGCCAGTTATAGTCACTCCATATAATTTGCCACCTGGAATGTGTATGAAGCAGCCTTACATGTTCTTGACACTAATCATTCCCGGTCCAAAGAGTCCTGGTAAGGATATAGATGTATACTTGAGACCGCTGATTGATGAATTAAAAATGTTGTGGAATGACGGAGTTAACACCTATGATGCACATGCGAAGCAAAATTTTCAGATGAAAGTTGCACTTATGTGGACTATTAGTGATTTTCCAGCTTATGGAATGTTGTCAGGTTGGAGTACTCATGGTAAGATGTCTTGTCCTTATTGTATGGAGGGTAGCAAGGCTTTTACCCTTGAGAATGGTAGAAAGCCTTGTTTCTTTGATTGTCATCGTCAGTTTTTGCCTATTGATCATTCTTATCGATATCAAAAGGACAAATTCAAGAGGAATAAAATTGAATGCGACTTTCCACCACCTAGGTTATCAAGCGAAGAGGTATTCAAGCGTGTATCAAAATTGCCACCTATTACATTTGGAAAGGTTGGCAATAAACACAAAATAGATGGTTATGGAAAGGAACATAATTGGGTGAAATGTTCAATCTTTTGGGAGTTACCCTATTGGCGTTCACTTTTAATTCGACACAATCTTGATGTGATGCATGTTGAGAAAAATGTGTTTGAAAACCTGTTCTATACAATATTGGATGTCAAGGGTAGAACAAAGGATAATCCAAATGCAAGGAAGGATCTAAAGACCCATTGCAAGCGTCCAGAACTAGAATTACAAAATATTAACCAGAAGATCATAAAGCCCAAAGCAACTTATACACTAACCAAACTCCAAATTCAAGATGTTTGCAAGTGGGTTAAGCAATTGAAGCTCCCTGACGGCTATGCTTCTAATATTTCGAGATGTGTTAATGTAGAAGATAGCAAGTTCACTGGGCTAAAGAGCCATGATTGTCATGTGTTTTTTGAGAGGTTATTGCCAATTGCATTTCGAGACATGTTTCCCAAGTCGATATGGGATGCATTGACCGACTTGTGTCACTTCTTTAGGGATTTATGCTCAACAAGGTTGCGAAAGGAGCATATGGAGTTGCTTGAGACGAATATTGTGACGATATTGTGCAATCTTGAGAAAATATTTCCTCCAGCTTTTTTTGATTCTATGGAACATTTACCTATTCACTTAGCTTATGAAGCTAAGGTGGGTGGACCCGTACAATACCGATGGATGTATCCTTTTGAGAGGTAATGTTTTTAAAACTTTTTTTTCATTCTTTGCAACAAATTTAGTTTAGTGATAGATCTGACTTTTACTTTTTAGGTGTATGTTTCATTTAAAGAAGAAGGTTAAAAATAAAGCATGTGTGGAAGCTTCAATTTGTGAGGCTTATAATCTGCAAGAGATATCGATGTTATGCTCACATTATTTTGAGCATACAATCCAAACAAGGTTAAATCAAGTCCCAAGGAATGACGATGGAGGTGACGTGGATCCGGATGGTCGCCTTTCAATTTTTACTAGTCCAGGTCGCGTGCTAGGTGAAGGTACTCATCGGTTATTAAATGATGACGAGACAAAAGCTGTCCACATATATTTACTTTTGAATTGTGATGAAATCGCGTCATTCCTCGAGTAAGTGTGTAATAAATGTTACTGCACAACCCTTAAGATATTAATTAATCTACTTCTAATTTAAGTTCTGCAATCATAATTTATACAGCAAATTTGATGAAAGTGTAAGGCTTGAACATCCCCACATCACCAAAGAACAAATTGCCACATTACGGGAAAGGGACTTTGCAACTTGGCTTCGAGTACATGTGGGTAACACGTTAGGTTTGGCTAATTTGATCATGTTATCTTCTAGTTTGTTCTCTACATATATAGTACATTATCATATTAATATTTTTTTCAACAGGCATCAAATGACTCAACGATAGATTATCGTATACACCAAATATCATTTGGCCCAAAAAGACGTGTAAAGTGTTATAAAGGTTACTATGTTAATGGCTTTAAATTCCATACACATGCATATGGACAAAGTAAAAAAACAGTTAATAGTGGAGTTTGTATCAAGGGCAGTTGCTATGACGAGGATGAGCATGACTTTTATGGCCGCTTGGTAGATGTCATAGAATTGACATACTTTGGAAGAGGTAACAAAGTTATTGTGTTTAAATGCGAGTGGTATGATACCGAGGGAAAAGGTATTAGAGTAGACAATCACGGGCTTGTAGAGATTTTACATAAAAAATATCTAAAGACAAATGAGCCCTTTGTATTGGCAGTACAAGCTCAACAAGTTTACTATTCAACCACCCCGTCTCGAAAGAGAGAAAGAAGCGATTGGTGGAATGTCATCAAGACAAAGTCTAGGAGATTTGTTGACCAACAACCAAGTGTGATGGAAGATTTTTACCAAGAAGAAGAAGAGGAATATGAGCCAATTTTATTAAGTATAGATTTGGAACTTGATCAAGATGGTCTACTTGCAGCCACGGGATTAGGGGAAGAAGTCGATCCCAATGATCTTCACACTACAATAAATAAAGAAGACTTTATAGATGATGATGATGTTGACATCGAAGATGATGAATTAGAATTCGAATCTTCTTCTAGTGGCGAGGAA
The DNA here is from genome assembly GCA_034770075.1 of Aralia elata. Classification (NCBI taxonomy): domain Eukaryota; kingdom Viridiplantae; phylum Streptophyta; class Magnoliopsida; order Apiales; family Araliaceae; genus Aralia; species Aralia elata. The sequence goes on along the minus strand of CM068387.1, from coordinate 42,500,773 downwards.
ATGGAATTTGATTTTTAAGTTTCCACATGCGTGTAAGTTTGTAAATGATACGTTTTGTTCAACTGTATGTAATCTTTTAGTGCTTATGTTTTAACTTTTAATTTTCTAGCATGCACTATATAATGTGTCTTAAAATTTTATTGTATACCTTGTACTATTTGATGTTATATATAGTTCCTGGTTTGAAAACTTGATTCTCACTTTGTTATAAAATACTTCCATTTTATTTGTTCTTAACCAGGTTTATTTATGATTATCGCAATCTAGCAGATATGACGAGGGCAAAAGCGCGTGTAAGTAAACGTCTGTGGCAAGATGGTCCTAGCAAGAGAAGAGACAAAGTTATAAGTAATCATGAAGTTGACTTTACTCCACAACAATATCAAACACCAAGATCAGATGGCTCAACAACAGCAGCAGTTGCACCAACAAACAAATTGCCAACACCACCACCAGTTGCAACAAACACTCAACCAACAACACCACCGGTTGCACCGAACACTCAACCTACAACACCACCAGTTGCACCAAACACTCAACTAACAACACCACCAAACACTCAACCAACAGATGAACAAGCTAATATTGAATCTACTGCTGCAAGTAATTATATTTTATTGTGATGATATTATTAGAGATATATACTCGTTCTTAGCTTACTTATTTATAAAACCGTGCAGGTGTCTAGGGAATTAGTGCTAGGAGGGGAGCTAATTCTATTAAAGATGCACCTGAGAATCCAGAGGATAGGGAGGTGATTCACATAGTTGGTACTAGGTACTTTTTTTTTTCCCTTCCCTTGCATGTTATCCGTCTTGATCAAACTGAAGTTAATGGATAATCTAAGAATAGTTAATTGATAGTTTATTGTTAGCATTTCAAATAATTATTGTGGTTAACTGTTAGGTTATTAAGAGAGAATTATTAAAGGCACCACACATGTTTCTTTAAGTGTAATTTCTATAGCAGCCACTGCTGGTATAGACTAAACTAAACCACTTTGTTACTTAAAGCCATTGCTGGTTTACACTTAACTCAGATTAGTTAAGGGTACACTTAAAGCCCAGATTAGTCAATGTATGTTAATATTCCTCGTTGCTATTCAGAAATCAACTAACAAAGTACTACTACTTATGTCAGAAATTTTCAATTTTTAAACCCGAATCGCAGACTTAATAGCTACTTCAACTTAAGAATGATTTTTTTTTTCATCTGGGTTTTCGAGTGCTGTGGAGAAACAATTCTTTCTGACAAGTTTTCTATATTTTTGTATTGCAAAAATTATTTGCAGCAGGGCTAGGGGATAAAATGTTCACCAATAATAATGATGTTCAGGGTTGGTCTTTTTTGTGTAATGGTGGATCTGTTGTGGCCAATATTCCTCTGAACCAAATCCACAGGGCAACAAAAAGTGCTGGTATTTCTTGTTATAATTTGAATTGAGGGATGTGTAAAGGAAAGGGTCAAGTTTGTGTGGGTCAGGAAGAACCCTGCATGCCTACAATTGCATGTGTCACTGATTCCTTAGAACCTCCACTAATTTTCTTACTTCCAAGAATGTACTTAAAACCAAATCCCATTTCCATAAATTTAGCCACAGAAAAAAAAATCATATTGTAATTAAAAATGTATGTATTAGAACATCCACTTGTTCTATTATTTGGTCATATGGTGGGTGCTGTCAACATTAATGGTGAAAATAATGAGTGCTGTCACGGATGATTTGATTATCTGTAATCTAATTAAATATCATTAGGATTAGACGGAAGCCTCTAACATATTGCAACTGTCATGAAGCACTAGATTATATATATATATATATATATATATATATATCTTTTAGCAATGTCATGTTTCTTTAAGTGTACCCTTAACAAATATATGTCAATGTTTCTTAAGTAATGTCATGTTTCATTTTAGGCAATGTAATATTTGGTAGTATGATTTGTTCTTCCCATTAAATCATTTAGATCTATGTAAACATCAAGTAATATATGTTAATATTTATAGCCCAGATTGTTATAAGGCACCGCACATGTTTCTTTGGTAGCTGACTTTTTTACTACTCTGTTAGTTGATTTCTAATAATCACGAGGAATATTGCATTAGTGGTTTCTGTTGTTAATGCAATTATGACATTACTAAAAGCTTGTTTATGAGCTTCAGCTCCTCATTTATGGTTTCTGTTAAATTCTGGTATATAGGTGTGGTGTATTTCTAAACCTTTTCAAGCCCCTGTATATTACTATGGATATGTATTAACATGTATGACCGAGTCCTTTTTTGTTGGACCAAAGAGCGAAAGATGAAAAATGGAAAATATTGTATTCTTTCTTGTAATTGAATATTATGGTTAATTATAAGTTGATGTATTGGATGCTTATTTTTATTATGTTTTTATTTTATTTATTTATTTATTATTATTATTATTCATTTTTTAGTATCTCCTGCAATAGTGCATCCATTTTCTTGTCTCATTTTGGGTCTTAAATGACTTGTGACTTTAAATATGGGGTGCAACTTTTCTGTTTAGACACTAGACAATTTCATATTTTAATCAGGTACACGTACTGGTATCGTATCATTAGTGGTGCCTTGGCTATCATTACATCTCTACGTCTTAGGACATTTTATTAACTAGTCTTTATTCTTTCCTGTACAATTTTAAAAATGTTGGTCCTTAGAGCAAAGTTTTGTTTTGATCACATTTATTTGTCAATCGTTATTGATGCGAGTTTTGGAATGTATTCTCGAGGTAATTCAATTGTAGTAAACGGAAATATAATGACATGAAAACTGTTAAAAGTTATGATGTAGGCAAATTCATATCGTTACTTGTTTTCTCATTCTATAATCCTTCAAGGTTTTTTTCTATTAATTGCAGGTGAAATACAGTGTGAGCAACCAAAATATACTTTCACTGGCAATCTGATAATCCAAAAGCAAACTTTACCCCTCAGTCCAAATCGCTAATTCCATGTCCCCATTCAACTATTCTGTTATCCTTATTACCATATTTCTGCTTACCTTTATGTAATGTAGCTTATTATAACTAATAATTTATATTTGTGTTTGTAGATTTCAGCCCAATTCTGTGGTACGTCAAATTGTTAGTTCTATAAAAAAATCAAATGGGGCCATATCCGACTTGGTTATCAGTGGCACAAGACCTCAAGAATGAGTTATGGGCTGAATTTCAGGAGATGTATCAATTTATTAATGAAGTAGAGAATAAGAAGGCAAGAAAGGTTTGGGAGCAGGTTTGTGCTATACGCTATAAAGATTTAATGAAAAAGGCAAGAGACGAGGCAAAGAAAAAAACAGGGCTTACAACTTACAATTTTGAAAAAATGGCCGAGTACCCACCCTCGTTCATGAAGAAAGAATATTGGGTCTCTCTTTGCGAAGAATGGAACAAGGAAAGTTGGCGGAAAATTTCAAATTCTGGTTCTACAAACCGAAAGAAAGGTGGAGTACTTAACCATGTTGGAGGGTCAATACCTTTTATAAGTCACGCGAAAAAGCTTGTAAGTATTTTTTGTCATGGTTGCTTTAATATAATTAAAAATGTTTGATTCTTGTGCTTGTGCTTCCGTGATGGTAGGAAAATGAGAAGAAAACTAAACCTACTCACATTGAGGTGTTTGATCTTACACACCAAAAAAAGGACGGTGTGTATTGTAATGACAAGGCAAGAAAAGTAGGAGTAAGTGTGTACCTATAACCTTTGTGTATTGTCAATTATACATGTTTGAAATATTATGTTCTAAACTTGGCTCATTCAATACCTTTTATCAGTCATAACATATTGTATATTCAAACTGTAGGAAAAATATAAAAGTGATATCAGTCAAAAGTACGGAAATAATGAACCTATTTTTGATGCGGATATATAGACAGAGGCTTCAGGTGGTATTAAAAAGGGACGAGTGTTTGGTTTCGGTTCGAGTGAGGATCTAAAAGCAAGTGGGTTAAGTGAATCGATTTCTACAAATGCCTCTACATCTCGCTTAACTCCCTCACCTACATCACCTGATATGCAATCTCTCATCCTTGCTGCGATGGAGACCCCCCAATTTCAAGCTATGATGGATGCAAGACAAAAACAATTGGAAGAGGCTATGGGTAAGAAATTTCAAGAAGAGATGAGGAAACTGAGAGAAAAGTCGTTGAATCTTCCAAATAGTGATGTAAGTGTTTTTTCTTGCCTAGTATTCTAGTATTGTTTTCATTCTTCAACAGTCTAGATATGTTTGACTCATTTTGACTTGGATGCATGTGATATTTGAAATTGTGGGTACAGTGCAATGTGTTTTGTGATGGGTTTGACGGGCAATCTTTGTTTGTATAAAGGGCTAATGAGTGGCTGATTCTTGTTTCTGTGGTATTTGAAAAGGGAGTGAATTATGTGATAAAGACCAATAATTTAGTAATTTTTAGAGGTATAGCTAACTAAATTTATTTTTCTCAAGATAGTTTTTCTTTTTTCCTACTTTTACAGTTATTTATTTTTTCTTCCTTTTCCAAAGTGCCCTTAAATATGCATGCGGAAGAAATCGCACCAGAATGAGTGTATCTATTACTATTTTCATTCCACAACACTAGAGACTTTTATATACACAGAAATTTGAGGACCCAAAAATAGAAAGATTGAGACGAGTACACGACGGTATAGACATCAAGTCATGAATGCATTAAAACTGGGATTCAAGGTGCTTAATTTGTAATTGCCTGTTCAATCACCATTATGATTGTTGTCTTCTTTAATGATCTTGAACTACCCATACATTCCTGCACGTCCTCGTCACAGGCGATTAAAATCCATTCACCCTCGTCATCTTGATACTGGATGATAAAAGTTCCTTCCTTTCTCCTCATCTCGTTATTGTTTATTTGGATAATTCATTAAGCAATATATCACAACAAGTAACTAATTAAAGATGTGGTAAATGTCAATGCATGTAAATGTATATGTCGTTGTTTTGACAGTGAATTAGAGCTGTCTGTATGTATCTATTATCGATGCATGCATCAACTAGTATAATTGATGATGCCTTTTATTTTGGTTCTAGTTTGGTATGAATGTACAAAAAAGACAGTTATAATTGATGATGCCTTTTATTTCGGTTCTAGTTTGGTTCTAGTTTGGTATGAATGTATGAAAGACAGTTATAACGTGCGGCATTTGCTTCTTGAGGAGGAAACCAGTATTCTACTTCACTTTCTTGCTACTGTTAGTTTGGCTAATTTACAACTATAGAAAGCTTTGTGAATACAATTGTCAGTTAGAAGTATCATATCTTAGGATGATTATGGAAATTAAAAATTGGTTTGGAGTTTTTAACAAAATGCTCCCATATCTCTAAGCTTTGGTTATTTTCTCTAAGTGTTGTTTCTCGCAGCGGTGCTATGGTCTGAAATCACTTTTATTTTTAAAACAATACCATTAAATTTGGAACCTTAGGGTCTTTTAGTGTCTCTTTATATACGTATTATATTCCACAAAAAAGACCTAACACTGAAATTGAACACGTTGATTTTGTTTAATTTTCACGTTGATCTAAAAGTTGATGTATGTTATATGTAGAATTAACTTGTTACATGTAGTATGTGAAGTTCTAGGAATTTTAGGCAGAATCTTAGATTTGGTTTGCCATTTTAATGCTTATCGTATTACAGTAATATGCAAAAGTTAGTTCTGGGAATTTTAGTCAGTTTTGTTGGTCTTATGTTTAGAATGCATGCATTCATTTCATATATTTGACATGCATTCCATGTACTGCTACTTGTAGGATGTTGATGTCGAGGATGAGCATGATGAAGATTCAAATGATGGTAACGAGGATGAAGACTTGTGAATATATGCATGTTGATCTTGTAGGTAGTATTTTTAGAAGTTACTTTTGTTTACCATCAAAAATGAAGACATGTGATTATGCATATTTTGAGCTTTAAAGCAGTAGTTTTTAGAAGTTACTTTTGCTGTATTTGGTGAGACTTGTAGTACGTTATCTTTTTAAGGTTATTTGTAATAGTACTCATCGACAGATACCTTATCTAGTACTTTCTGTAAATAACAGTTTAGTAATTATCATTATTACTTTGAACATATTTATTTTTAGATTTCGAAATTAAATTATGAAAATAATTGTAATTTGTTGTTAATAAAAATATTGAGACGGAATTGAGACGGCTTCCTTCCGTTTCAAAGAATGTGTCATATTGGTGCCAAAGTTGACACGGATTTTGAGACGACTGCTTCCCGTCTCAAAATATGCGCGTTAAAAAGATATTGGTGCCCAAGTTGAAACAGAATTGAGACTGATCGTGCCCGCCTCAAAATATGCCCAGGAAAAATAGTTCCCACCCATTTTGATACGGAATTGAGACGGGGTTTTCCGTCTCAAATTATGTGTACTAAAAAAGGGCGCCTATTGTGCCCGCCAAAATTGAAACGGCAAAATCGGTTTCAAATTTAGCTTCACATGGGGCAGTTTTGAGACGGATTTGAGACGAATAGTTTCTGTATCTATTTGTTTGAGACGGATTTGAGACGGCGTTTTTCGTCTCAGATTATATGTACTGGAAAAGAGCGCCAATTTTGCCCGCCAAAATTGAAACCGTCAAAATCGGTCTCAAAAGCCAGCCCCAAGGGCTACTTTTGAAACGGATTTGAGACGGATAGTTTCCGTCTCTAACTGTTTTGAAACGGATTTGAGACGGGCAAATTCCGTATCTAAATGTTTTTTTGAGACGGATTTTGAGACGGACAGAATTAGCGACGCGATCTACTGACACGGAATATTTCCGTCTCAAAATCCGTCTCCAAATCACTTTTGAGACGGATTCTGCTGTATTTGAGACGGATTTTGTCCGTCTCAGATGCCCAGATTTTTGGTAGTGTATTATTAATCAATAAATTCATTCTTTTGCTTTAGTAATACAGCGACTTACTGTATTTTAAGTCATATTTATATTTCAAACAAATGCATTATAGAATTAATGAATGTTATAAAACTGCTGGTTTTTGTCATCATCAAATAGGGGGAGATTGTTAGAGTTTGTATGATTATTGTGATGATGAATGTGATTAATGTATAATTATACCAGTAGATTTTGTATAGTCCTTGATAATGATTTGTTGATCTGATGTGCAAGGACTTAGAATAGAAAGATCAAACTTGTTAGGTTGATCTTATTGAGTTGATCTAATGTACAATTAATAGGCTTAAGTTGTGTGTAAAGTTAGTCTGCCAAAATTGTAAAGTAAAGAAGATAGATCGCAGACTTAACTCTTAGTTCGTAAAGCATCAGACATGTAACAATTTGAATTTTCAGATAATTATTAGAATAAATTTTTTTTATTAAAATAAATTTTTATTTTAATAATTTATATTATACTACCTAAAGTGAATGTGTGCGGTGTAATATGTGTATGAATGTGGTGTGGTAAATATATTAATGTATATATTTTACTGCATGAGATTAAATTGTTAGAAATAATTAATGTATACTAAATTAATGTATACATTAAATAAGGTATATTAGAATAATTTGTTATATTAAATTATTTTAATATAGTGAATTATTACATTAAATAAATTATTTTTATTTAATGTATAACTTCCATTTGTATGGAAAAAAATTTTGGTATTACATTTTAATATTTTTGGTATTACATTTTAATATTTTACGCATACATATAATATACATTATGTATACATTATATGTAATGTATACATTACTATAAATGTATATACATATAATGTATGAATGTAAGTATGATATATATAGATATACACACACACACACACACGTGTTGGAGGACATGCTCCGAGCATATGTGATGGACTTTAAAGGAAGTTGGGACGACCACCTACCTCTTGTGGAGTTTGCCTATAATAATAATTATTATGCGAGCATCGGCATGCTGCCGTACGAAGCTCTTTACGGAAGGAAGTGCAGAATGCCCTTATGCTGGGATGAGGTAGGGGAACGCCGACTATTGGGGTCAGAACTAGTACAACGGACGGCTGGCATTATGAAGCTAATAAGAGCCAGATTGGTGGCCGCACAATAGGCAAAAGAAGTACACCGACCTACATCGACAATGCAGAGACTTCGAGGTTGGCAGTTTTGTATTTTTAAAGGTATCTCCTTAGAAATGGAAGATTAGATTCAGAAGGAAGGGAAAGTTGAGCCCGAGGTTCATAGGACCTTTCAAAGTGCTAAAGAGAATCAGCGAAGTGGCTTATGAGGTGGCATTGCCTCCCAAGCTAGAGCACATTCACAATTTGCTTCATATTTGAGTACTGCGACCGTACAAGCAAGACTACAAGCAAGTGATATCCTACGAACCTATTCAAGTGGAGAAAGATTTGACCTACGAGGAGATTCCGATTGAGATAATCGATAGGAAAGAGTAGAAATTGCATAATAAAGTGATACTTTCAGTTAAGATAGTATGGAGGAACCATAACACCGAGGAGGCTACGTGGGAATTAGAAGATAGAATGAAGAGAGACTACCCCTAACTCTTCGAGTGACCTTATATCGATTTCGGGAACAAAATATTTATAAGGGGGGAGAATGTAATAACCAAGAATTTTGTATAGTGAATTATTAGTGGAATTGAGGAATTATTGGAAAATATTGTGTACATTTATGTGTGTATGTGAACTTATGTGATAACAAGATATGAAAATTCCATAAATAAGAATTGAGAACGAATTAAATATGAAATTATAAATTATGAGAATATGTGATGAGCTTAACTTAGGAATTAACTAAGCTTGGGAGAATAAGCCTTGTGTGGCTTGATGAACAATTGAGATGATGGATTAATCAAGTGTGTGATTCATTAATGGGAGAGGATGGGTAATAAATTCAAGATGATAATTGATTAATTTATGAATTAGGTTTACTATAAAGAATAATTAAGTCCTATTAATTATGTGTATTGGCACAATGTGAATTAATATTGGGTGGACTAATGAAAGAATGCTTGCAGGGGAATTAAATAGCCCAAAGCTTTAGTTGCTAATAAAATTAGTAGAATGATAGTAGAAATTTATTTTTGGGCCTAATGATTTAATCTTACACTTAAGTGTGTGAAGCCCAAAATAAAATTACATTAAGTCCATGCACATGGCCCAATTGCGATCCAACAAAGAGGTCTAATTTTTAGAAGGCACCATATGGAAAAAAATAATAATATAGTACTCCCTCTCCCCCAAATCCGGCCAAGCCCTAGGGTAGCCATGATGTCCCATATTTTTATTTTGTTTTAGCCATATGGTGGAAATAATGAGTTAGGGTATGGCCTAATTGGAGCCTTAGGTTAGGTTTTTCCTAATTTTGGGTAACCATTGGATAAAGCAATGTTATGATGGTTAAATACATGTATTTATACATGTATATGGATATTGTATGTATGAGCATTCTCCTATAAATAGGAGTTCTCAATCCATTAAGTAGAGTTTACTTGAAATTGGCTAAGTGGGTGCTACAGAGAAAATAGTGAGAACGTGAGAGAAAAAGGGAAATCTAGAGGAAGCTCTTTCAAATTGGCGGTTCAAGAGGAGTCTTTGGAAAAGAAAGGAAGTGGAGGCCTTCTACAAGTTCATCTCCAAGAGAAAAATGGCTCATAGAAGGTACAATATTCTCTCACTCAAAAATTCAAGTTTACAAGTATAGTAGTCATGTAGATAATCTTGCCATGCTTGGTTGTGGGAGGATTTTGTGTGTGGGAATCATGGTGGATTTCGAAGACATAAGGTGGTTTATGTTGGAGAATTTGTGATTAGACCATGCTTTGATGTGTAAAATGTTCATATGTTGAAGTTATGTTAATAACCTAAAGTGGAACACTTGAAACCATGAAGATGGTGTTAAATGAAATAAATTGGGTGAGTTATTCGTATGATCTAAAAACCTTATGTTGAAGATCTATAAAATACGAAAACACCCCAAGTGAAATCACTGAAAACGGAGTTAAAATGAACACATGATAAATGAAAATAGGTTTGTATAATATATATGCATGCAATCAAATTATATAAATAGAGCGAAAGCGCAATAAAACGGATTTTTTTTTAAAATTTTTCATACAAACCATCACCATGATCTTTTCTTGTGTTCAATTATCAATCAAACAAAAGAGACAAAGATAGAGAATTATACCCTCGCGAATCAAAACTTCCTCGGGTACAAGTTCACCTCCAATTCCTTCGTGTTCTCCTTAAATTCCACCGATTAAATTCCTTCCTTTGATCAACATTATCCACCCAAGTGTTTGGCTTCTAGAGATGATCCCACCAAGGAATAATTGTAACGCCCCGAGAATCCCCGTACTTGCTATAGCCGACCTTGTGCGTTAATGTACAACCTTACCTTATTATTCACAATATTTTATAATAATATGTTGTTAAAAACTCAATAAATTTAAAACTTTTATAATGTTCCTTATAACTTTGCCTCAGAATCGAAATCTTTACAATTTCTTAATACAACTCAAGATCATATACCAAATGATCTGATTTAATACATTATCGGTGAGTAAAAATAAAACTCACACCACAACAATAAGTCTTTCTATTTTAGACAATAACTTCTTTACTCAAGCGAGTCTGCTAACGATAAATGTCATCTAGCATAAGTACAAACAATACCATACTACAAGTTTTCTAACTTATAACATCTCAAACAAATATAACATAACAGAGTTATAATACAAAGATTTATTTCTTCTAGCTATAGAGTTTTTGTTGTTAAACTTCTCTTCAATCCCATCTTTTTCCTTCATCTTTACCGGGATCTCCGAATACCTCATACTTCACTGAAAGTGTTTGTTTGAAGCAAGAGTGAGCACGACGGCTCAACAAGTTTAACAGTTTCACATAACACATAAATCATGCACCATGCATGCTTGGCAATATATTCATGTATGACCTTGTATACATGCTTCTCAATTATTATACATCGCACTTAAAACATGCTTCGTAACTTATATCAAATCATGCTTCACAATTTGTACTTATTTCACATGTAATCATGCTTCATGCTTTTCACATACTTCACAAATAATCACACCCATTGATTTCACATATCATCAATAACATCAATATAGATTCATATCAACAAGTTAATATCACATTGTACATAACAATGCACATAGCAACAAGTTCTGAAAAACTTGCCTGATAAGTTTATCCAGCATATGCTAACATTATTATGTTCCTCGAACAACCTACAATCGTAATATAGTTAACAAATTCACATTAGTCACAATACACATTACAAGTCTTAATTATGACTTGAACTTTCAATTTTCTCAACTTTTACGATAGCTTAGCTAATTCATATCTCACTCGTACCAACTCGGAATTGGTTCATCGTTGGATAATGAACTACCCATAACATGGTCTAACTACCCCTATAGGTGTTATAAACAACAAAATTCTCGAACTCAAAAAGTTCAATTTAAGAAGTCAAACCCGTGGGTTCCCGTAGTGTGACGACTGTTGGACCCCGGCTCGGTTAAACGATCATAACTTCTTCGTTTCTTAACCTTTTTAGGTGATTCTTGAGTCCATTCTCATCAGAATTTCCCCCGATACAACTTTCCTTTAGATTTCAAATCAAGATTCCAATCGAAAGTTGACTCAAAATCGCTCTCAAAGACAGAATGCAAACTAGACTTCATTTTCCTTCACTTGAAAGACAAACCTTGACTCCTTATGTATTATTTAGTTAGTTCATTGTGTTATATGATTTAATAACATAGTAAAACATAACACAAAGTCTAACACTTTTAAAACATGTTTTCAAGATCAAACAATGATCGATTTAAAACCGACACTTAGGGGTTTTACAAAATGACAACTTTTAAGTTTAAAACTTATTATGAACATAACATAGCTCCTTTTTCATTTATTTGAAAGAGGTTATTATCATCACTTGTAGATCTATAAAATAAACTTATGGATCTTTAAAAATACTCATAAAAATTGTTAGGTTTGTACATAGCGCGAATATGCAATCAAATTACATAAATAGTGCGGAAGCGCGATAAAATCAGATTTTAAAATTTTATACAAACCATCACCATGATCTTTCTTTATGCACAATTATTAATTAAACAAAAGAGATGGAGAATAAGAATTATACCCTTGTAGAATTCTAGCTTCCTCAGGTACAAGTTCACCTCCAATTCCTTCGCGTTCTCCTTGAATTCCATCGATTAAATTCCTTCCTTTGATCAACGTTAGCCACCCAAGTGTTTGGCCTCTAGAGGTGCTCCACCAAGGAATAATACTTGTTCAAGAAGATGGGTGTTGGCAAAACCCTAGTTTCTATCTCTATAGAAATTGTAAGTACTCTCTACAATTCTTATGCAAGAGTGTGTAACCCTAATCTATGATAAGACTTCTCTTATTTATAGATGTAGGAAAACCCTTCCCTAAACTATTTAGGATTAGGGTTTCTATTCTAATTAAACTCCTTTAATTAAATTAAACTCCTAATCCAATTAGGAATTCATGTGAGAGTACTTCTATTAATTAATTCTCAATCCCTATTAGGAATTAAATAATAGTAATAGTAATAATAATAATAAGACTCCTCTTATTAATTTATATTTAATATTTCTAAAATATTAAATAATAAATATTAAGCTATTTAATTTATTCTATCTCCATAGACTAAATTAAATACACTTAACTTATTATTACAATTATGCCATTTACTTCTTAAATAAATATTTTCCTTTTGCGGTGTGACCCTTTAGGTTCTCCATATTAAACCGGTTGTGAATAAATCAATTAGAACAATTCTAATCTTATTTAAATAAATAAATTAAACTATTTAATTCATTTAAATAAATAATATTTATTCTACAATAAGGGTAAGCCCCCTTAGCGATCAACGACTTTCCAGATAATATAGATTTCAACATTAATCATAAAAGAACCTTTCAGTGCATAGTTACCGTACAATTCAATCCTTCTACCATACAATGTCCCAATTAAATATAAGACATGGAATTACTGTCAAGTCTTATTTTATTTAATTATATGTATTTCGATTCTCAAATGCACAACTCTAATTAATGCAAATTAGAAACTCCTTTCTAATTTCATTCTGCTTTGGCCAAAGACTTCTGAGTTGTCATTTATCGAATCACATAGGACATTCTCTCCTTTTACTAGAAGTGGTAGATTCTTTATTGATCATTCACCTATCTCCATGTATAACTTATTATACCCAATCATACCCTTTGATATACCCTAAAGGTCTTAAGGGACATGTCAAAGTATAACTCATCATACACAAGATACTATGATGATCTCAAGTCCAAGGATCACTTGTACTACTATCACTAGAGGAATTCCTATTGACAGGCGAGTAAAACTCCATTAGGTATTCCTTAGCGAGCCACGTTCAGTGAACTTATTCTCTAATAAGCACCTACATACTTGCTTTAGTGTCTCCACACAAATGATTATGAGATCAATCATCCTCTTCATAAGAGCAAGCAACGTATGTACTAATCTATCCGGATTCACTAATCCCCTTTTTAGTAATCCAACGATTAGGAACAATTTTAGTTTGTGAGCTATCTAGAATTTAGATCTCATTAGCATGATCACCATCATGATTCTAAAAACATTGCTCAAAACTATGGGTTTATCACATTTAATATAACAGCACCATGTAGATAAAGTAAAATGCCTTTAACAAACGAATAAGATTACAATGTATATGCTACATCATATCAAATATGATTGGCTTGTGTGCATACTACTTTCAATCTCCCACTTGCACTAAAGCCAATCGCCATGGTATCTAATACCCTTCTTCTCTAAGTGACGATTATCCTGCTGTTGGATAAAGCTTCAGTAGATGGATATGCAATTCTGTTCTCGAGAGTCCACTATCTCTATAGTGACGTTTCTTCTTTCAATGATTTTACTAATCAAATGAAAGTGCCGCAACACATGTTTGAATCCAAGATGAGACTTAGGAACTATTCCTAGTTCTGTAATGAACTTTTCATCCAAACAATCAACTTGCAGCTTCATTTACAGCTATATACTTTGTCTTTGTCATTAAACTAGCAACTCTTTGCTGTTTGGAACTTTTCCAATTCACTGCACCACCTTTCAAGGTAACGATTTACCTTAAAGTGGATTTGTTATCGTCTTGGTCAGTCTGAAAAAACTTGAGTCTGTTTAGCCCTCTAGTTTTGATTCGGACTTACCATGAATTATGATTACATCTTCAATACCGGTTTAGTACTTAAAGATGTTTATCACTGTCTTACAGTGATCTTCTCTAGAATATGACTGATCAACATCAAGCCTAGTATATTCATTGCATGCATGATAGTAACTCATGCGATCTCTTTTTTAATTGGGGACAATTTTAGAGAGATACACTCCACCACTCATCATCATGAGACCTTTCTTGGAGTTTGCAATGCTAAACGCCTTTAGCATCGAATGAATATACGTTCATTGGGTCAAGCCGAACATCCTTTTAAATCTATCTATATAGATTTCTATCCCCAATTTATAGGATGCTCCTCCCAAGTCATTCATGGAAGAATGTTTAGACAATTTTATCTCTACTGATTGTAGCATTGGTGTGTTATTCCTTGTCGGTAGTATATCAACATATAATACCAAGAATGTCACAGTGCTCCCGCTTACCCTTTTGTACACACTAGGTTCATTCTCATTTTTGATAAAATCAAACTCTTTTGATTGTCTCATCAAAATGAATGTTCCATTTTTGAGAAGCTTGCTTCAATCCATAAATAGATCATTGTAGCTTAAAACACAATTTGCTTCAACCTTTGAAACAAATTCCTCTGGCTGTATCATACATACATTCTCCTCAAGTCTTCATTGAGGAAGGGTGTCTCCACATCCATTTTTGCCAGATTTCGTAATAAGCTGCAATCACAAGCAAAATCCAAATGGACTTGAGCATTACCCAGTAATAAGGTTTTATCACAGTCAACTCCTTGACTTTATTTGAAACCTTTTAAACAGGTCTGGTCTTATAGGTCTCCACCTTGCCATTTGCTCCAGTCTTTTTCTTAAAGACCCATATTCACACTCTTGGCACGATGCCCTTTTGTGGAGTAACCAGAGTCTATACTTGGTTCTCATACATGGAGTCCATTTCGGATTTCATGGCCATCTGTCATTTCTCTGAGTGTCTTCTACTCATAGCCTCATTGTATATAACTGGATCATCATCCTATATGATGCGTACCTCATCATCATCCTCTATGATAAATCCATACCTCCCAAGTATCTTCGGTACTCTTCCAGATTTACGATTCGGTTGTGGTACAATAGGTCTGTCTACAGGTTCCTCGATTCGACTTAAAGTGCTTTGTGGTTCTTGAACTCCTTCAAGATCTTTTACCCTCCTACTAGCTCCTTCAATGATAAACACCTTTATCTAAGAAGGCGACGTGTAGGATTATAGTAAGAATACCCTAAACTTACTTTAGGATATCCCACAAGTCTGCACTTGTCAGATTTTGTCCCAAACTTATCTTTGAAACCTTTTCACATAAGCTGGACAACCCTTATCTTAACATACTTAAGATTAGGAATCCTCCCTATCTATAACTTTTATGGAGTCTTGGGCCAGATTTTTGAGGTTACCTTATTTTGTAGATATGCAACCGTTTCTAGGGCATAACCCCAGATGGATAGTAGAATGTCGGTAAAAATCATTATGGACTGCACCATGTCCAACAAGGTACAATTTCTCCTTTTAGATACACCAATCAATTATTGCGTATCAGGAAGTGTCCATTATGAGAAAATACCATTTTGAGATGATCTAGAAACTCATTGTACAAGTATTCTTTCCTCGATCTGATCAAAGAATCTTAATACTCTGTCAATATGTTTCACTTCTGAATTCTTTGAATATTTCAAATGATTCAGACTTGTATTTCATCAAATACACATATTCAACTCTTTGAATGACCATCTCCTTTTCTTTTATTAGTTTGTTCAATTTGCAAAATAATTTTCATATAAGTCAAGTATACAAAGTCTATCAAGTAATCTTCCAGTTTCAAACAAAACATTATCATTATAAATAGAATAACAATTGTTCTTAAATATAATACCAGAACCTTCCTTGTCCAACAACGGAAGTAATAATGTTTCTAAAGAGAACTAGAACATAATAACAACTTATTAACTTAATAGACTTGCCCGTAGGCAATGCTAAACTATAAGTTCCTACGGTTAATGCAGCAACCATTGCTTCATTCTCCACGCGTAAGATTACTTATTCTTTGTTTAGCTTTCTACTTATGCATAGTCTCTGCATTGGATTGCATACGTGAGAACTACAGCCGGTATCCAATACCCAAGTAGAACCTTGACTTATAGAAAAATTTATTTCAATCATGAACAAACCCATATTTGTAACCGAAGCTTCACTAAGCTTCTTCTGGTTACCCTCTAGTTTTAATTCTAGTATCCAGGCTTATTGCAGTGGAAGCAAACTCCTTTGCTATCTGCATCAGTCTTGTTCTTATTGTCCTTTATTTTTGCCCTTCCATTTACCTTCTTTGAATTGTTCTTCTTTTAAGAAGATCCTTTGGCCCTCTTCCGTTTCTTGGAAGAATCATCTACCAGTAAGACTTGGTCTTTCTTTGTTGGAAAGTGACTCTTTACAGTTTTCAACATGTTTAAGCAACTCAGGCAGGCTGACATATAACTTGTTCATGTGGAAATTCACAACAATTTGTGAGAAAGAGTCCGGAAGTGATTGCAAGATCAAATCTTGGATCAACTCTCCATCCATTAAAACCCAGTTGTCCCAATTGTTCAATCATATTGATCATTTTAGGACATTTGTCTATACTGTAGTGCCACCGGTCATTATAGATCGGAAGAGCTCCTTAGATATCTGATATCTAATAGTCCTACTTTCCTCACCCTTCAACTCCTTGAAGGTGCAAGAGTATAGTTGGAGCATCCATAGTTTCATGCTGACGCTGAAGCTCGTTACTCATGGATGCGAGCATGATGCATTGAGCCAACTGTGCATCATCTTGCCACTTTCTAAAAGTAGCAATCTTTTCCTCTGAGGCATTGTCTGCAACCATTGCAGGGATAGGTATATTAAGGACATAAGATAACTTTTCAGCCTTGAGAACTATTCTCAAATTCCTTAACTAGTCCGTGTAATTCGGTCCGGTTAATTAGCATCTAATATGCTATGCAGTGATAGTGAATTAGACATCGTAAAATTCTGTAAATGAATTTGTAATTTAACAACATTTTAGCATACATTCATTTTTAATTAATTACCAAAATAAATTAGGTCTTTATTTTAAATTGGTATCTCCCACTATTTTCATCAAATTATATTACCCTCATTATATAGTTCGGCAATTCTAATTAAAGATTTGCTAGTGAGACTAAGGATCCCATTTTAGATATATATAGCCTTGTGGTGACACAACAAACGATATATAAATAAATAGGTAAACAACTATTGTCAATTATATCTCTATGTAACTCCTTGTATTTTGCCTCTTAGATTATTTTGATCAAGTGGTGACACATCCGAATCAAAATTATCCAAGTTAAGTCCATCCTAGCACTTCCATATATTCGAAAGAAAAACACTGTCCTTGTGGTGACACAACAAAACAGCATCGTTCAGTCTATGTATAAGCATCAAATGTGATAAAGCAACATCTTAAATATTTTAATACTTGCCTTGTGGTGACACAACAAACTCATATTAAATATTTAATACTCTATTGCTTTACCATGCTAGAAGGCGACGTTCGATATTCCAAATATCTTTGAACGCTTAGGACTTAATATGATTTCTTTGAGGGGTTTGTTATTATTTGTCTCATCTTGTTTAGCGCGCATGCACATATATATATAAAATACGCGTCATATTATTTAACATGCGAAGCATGTTGTATAATATATAATATACATAGCAAGCATGCACATATAGAATACTATATTCTACTCGGATTGATTATGGACTTTTATTCTAGTTTGGTTCACTAGAGCCACCAAGTGAACCAAAAGGTCAAACCTAGGGTGCAAGAATTAAATTTAAATATAACTATTACATTTAAACCCGGGCTCCATTACAAATGGGTCTTCAAGCGCTCCTTGCTTCTTTGTCTTCAATTCTTCAAAATTAATTCTAACTAGTCCTATTACAAAAACTATTTACAATAAATAGAAACCTTGATCAGCAGTCAAGGGGAAATACATAGGAGGGAGATAGAATTTACATTAAGAAAAATTAGAGAAGACGAGGTACGCAGACCCCATTTATAAAAACCCATACATTCAAGCATCCACTAAAATAAATTCAATCACACATTGGTCAATAGTCCATAATCAATCCCTATTTATTATCATACATATCTCTATATGTATCAATAAATAACATTCATCCCATGAATAATAAAACCATTCCATATATGCATTGATATCATTTAATGGGCAATATTAGTTAGTATAAAATTCAATTTCAACTCCAATTAGTTATCATGGAATCCAATTCCAACTCTAATTAGTTATCATGAAATCCAATTTCAATTAAAATAAACTTCTTTATTTTAATCATATTCCAAATCAAAATAAACTCTTTTATTTTAATTTAATTTTTTTTTTTGAATAAAAATAAACTCCTTTATTTTAATCAAATTCCAAATCAAAATAAACTCCTTTATTTTAATTAATATGAAAACCAATTTCAAGTTTAAAATAAACACCTTTATTTTTAACTTAAAATTGTTGTAAAATAAAATATGTTGAATCATATTCCTTATCAAAATAAACATCTTTATTTTTTAAGAAAACATGGAATCCTATTCCATATGTGAATAAACTCCTTTATTCTAGGAAACATGGAATCCTATTCCATATGTGAATAAACTCCTTTATTCAAGGAAACATGGAATCCTATTCCATATATGAATAAACTCATTTATTCTAGGAAACATGGAATCCTATTCCATATATGAATAAACTCCTTTATTCTAGTTAACGTAGAATAACATTCCAAGTTAAAATAAAACTTTTAATTTTAATCATATTCCAATTAAAATAAACCTTTTATCTTAATTGAAAATAAATAAAATCAAAATAAAAAAAATAATAATAAAATAATTTTACACAAACAATTATGCCCAATTAAATTGTTCTAAACACATATCAATGTATATACCGAATCAAAACAATTAATAATTCGCATAAAGTTTGGCTCTTGATACCAGTGTTAGGTTTGTACAAAGCGCGAATATGCAATCAAATTACATAAATAGTGCGGAAGCGCGATAAAATCAGATTTTAAAATTTTATACAAACCATCACCATGATCTTTCTTTATGCACAATTATTAATTAAACAAAAGAGATGGAGAATAAGAATTATACCCTTGTAGAATTCTAGCTTCCTCAGGTACAAGTTCACCTCCAATTCCTTCGCGTTCTCCTTGAATTCCACCGATTAAATTCCTTCCTTTGATCAACGTTAGCCACCCAAGTGTTTGGCCTCTAGAGGTGCTCCACCAAGGAATAATACTTGTTCAAGAAGATGGGTGTTGGCAAAACCCTAGTTTCTATCTCTATAGAAATTGTAAGTACTCTCTACAATTCTTATGCAAGAGTGTGTAACCCTAATCTATGATAAGACTTCTCTTATTTATGGATGTAGGAAAACCCTTCCCTAAACTATTTAGGATTAGGGTTTCTATTCTAATTAAACTCCTTTAATTAAATTAAACTCCTAATCCAATTAGGAATTCATGTGAGAGTACTTCTATTAATTAATTCCCAATCCCTATTAGGAATTAAATAATAGTAATAGTAATAATAATAATAAGACTCCTCTTATTAATTTATATTTAATATTTCTAAAATATTAAATAATAAATATTAAGCTATTTAATTTATTCTATCTCCATAGACTAAATTAAATACACTTAACTTATTATTACAATTATGCCATTTACTTCTTAAATAAATATTTTCCTTTTGCGGTGTGACCCTTTAGGTTCTCCATATTAAACCGGTTGTGAATAAATCAATTAGAACAATTCTAATCTTATTTAAATAAATAAATTAAACTATTTAATTCATTTAAATAAATAATATTTATTCTACAATAAGGGTAAGCCCCCTTAGCGATCAACGACTTTCCAGATAATATAGATTTCAACATTAATCATAAAAGAACCTTTTAGTGCATAGTTACCGTACAATTCAATCCTTCTACCATACAATGTCCCAATTAAATATAAGACATGGAATTACTGTCAAGTCTTATTTTATTTAATTATATGTATTTCGATTCTCAAATGCACAACTCTAATTAATGCAAATTAGAAACTCCTTTCTAATTTCATTCTGCTTTGGCCAAAGACTTCTGAGTCGTCATTTATCGAATCACATAGGACATTCTCTCTCCTTTTACTAGAAGTGGTAGATTCTTTATTGATCATTCACCTATCTCCATGTATAACTTATTATACCCAATCATACCCTTTGATATACCTTAAAGGTCTTAAGGGACATGTCGAAGTATAACTCATCATACACAAGATACTATGATGATCTCAAGTCCAAGGATCACTTGTACTACTATCACTAGAGGAATTCCTATTGACAGGCGAGTAAAACTCCATTAGGTATTCCTTAGCGAGCCACGTTCAGTGAACTTATTCTCTAATAAGCACCTACATACTTGCTTTAGTGTCTCCACACAAATGATTATGAGATCAATCATCCTCTTCATAAGAGCAAGCAACGTATGTACTAATCTATCCGGATTCACTAATCCCCTTTTTAGTAATCCAACGATTAGGAACAATTTTAGTTTGTGAGCTATCTAGAATTTAGATCTCATTAGCATGATCACCATCATGATTCTAAAAACATTGCTCAAAACTATGGGTTTATCACATTTAATATAACAGCACCATGTAGATAAAGTAAAATGTCTTTAACAAACGAATAAGATTACAATGTATATGCTACATCATATCAAATATGATTGGCTTGTGTGCATACTACTTTCAAAAATATGAGGTTTTCTTTTGAAAATCACAACCAACAAAGTTAAGGTTTAACTTTAAACAACCATATCTAGGTTTCTTAAACATACATGGACAAAAATGTGATCTATCTACATTTTTACCATCATAGATCCGCCTTATACCATTGGAACCACTATGTTCCACTATATAGATCATAGATCTCCTAACACAAACCTAGATCTAACAATATTAACCAAAAATATAAAGTTCTAGGTT
The DNA here is from genome assembly GCA_034770075.1 of Aralia elata. Classification (NCBI taxonomy): domain Eukaryota; kingdom Viridiplantae; phylum Streptophyta; class Magnoliopsida; order Apiales; family Araliaceae; genus Aralia; species Aralia elata. The sequence goes on along the minus strand of CM068387.1, from coordinate 42,479,437 downwards.
TTAGAAATACTTTTAAACCTTTAAGGTTTCTTCTTCTTCTTCTAGATGAAAGGATGTCAAGCTTGAGCATCCTCCTCTTCTTCTTTCCATGGCTTTGATAGAACATAGCTAGAGCTCATTTACCTCCTTCTCATGGCCATCCATGAATTTCTCTCTCTCTCTCTCTCTCTATTGTTCTAGCTATTTAGCTTAAGGAAAAGAAGTGAAAAATGAATGAAATGAAATTGCTAAGCCTTGGTTAATCAACCAAGCTTCTGTCTCCTCTTGCAATTATGCTTGCAATAACATTACATACATAATGTATATCTATTCTTTTCTCCCACCCCTTAACCAAAGCTAGGTAACCGAAGGTGGTTAAATAAACTAGGGGACAAAGCATTAATTAAAGTAGATTGGACAAGACATTAATTAAAGTAGATGGGACAAGACATTAATTAAACTAGATGGGACAAGACATTAATTAAAGTAGATATGACAAGACATTAATTAAAGTAGATGAGACAAGACATTAATTAAAGTAAATGAGACAAGACATTTGGGGCTACTTTGTAAGAGATGTGAGAGGCTAGCTCTAGCCCTCTCTTGGCCCAAGATGGGCGGTTTCCCCATGCTCCATTTCCCCACACTTTTGTTTTTATTTCTAATTTAATTTATATATAAGTATACTTGTAATAATATTACATACACATATGTGTATCTATCTAATCCCTCCACCATTTAACTTAGTTGTAGTTAACTTTTTAACATTTACCTCAAGGTCAAAATTCAATCAACCTTAGTTAGTTATCAACTTATTCTCCTTCTCCCAACAATTAATCAAGGTATGGTTAATTCTCTACAAACATATAATTCCATGGTTACTTACTAATTCCATGTTGGTCAATTATTCACTTATAAGAATTACCTAGAGTGAATTCACTAACTCCACCTTAGTTAAGTCTCATCTATCGTGTATATATACAATTATATATTTATACACATTTTGCTAGCAACTAACCAATGTATGGTTAAAGCTTTAACTTTGTTACCACCTAGGGATACTCAATTAAACCATCTATAGTTAATTCTCATCATCACATGTATTTATCTAGCATTTAACCAATGTTTGGTTAATGCCCTCTCTTGTTTACCAACTAGGATTATTCAATTAACCTTACATTGGTTAATTCTCTACAACCTTTCATTTCTCCAACACAAGCTACCAACCTAGCCCATCATAGCTCTCTTACACTACTTACACACATCACTAACTTGTCACTTCCATCACCTTTTTGCCCGTACTAATGCAACTTTGGATAAAACAAAAGCAAAAGTCTACCCACTTGTTTTAATTGTTTTTCCTTTTTCTTTTAATAAGAATACTTGCACAATTATATATATATATATATATATATATATATATATATATACTAATGCATATATATAAATACACTAACACATACTCTTCTCTCTCTTCAATATCTAAACCTTTCATTTATAGAAGGTTTCGAAACTTTCCATTTATGAAAAGTTTCTACCCTTCCATTTCTTTGGGCTTCTTTAACTCAAGGTTGGTTAAAATATGGTCAACCTAGTTTACTCATCCTTTGGATAATTTGTTGGGTTACTCATAAAACCCTAACACATTAAATCCTTACTCATAGCTTGGGCTTATAATAAATCCCGCTTGGACTATCAATTATCATACATTTGAGCTTATATTTAAATTACCCACTTCACATCTAGGCAATCTCATATTGGGCTGCCATAATTAATCCCCTTATTGAAATTCCCTACATTAATCACACTAGTTAATTACCTAATGATGATCACCCTTCTCGTTTGCCAATCAAGGCCAACATTCAAGCTATGTTAATTTATGACATAGTTTTATCTTGTTTCTCATTAATTAACCTAGTTACTTACTCATCTAGGCTTGGATCATTATCATCCTACCTTTCATCCTACACTTTCTATTTATGGAAGGTCTCTAACCTCTTCTTATTGGTGGACATCTATACACCACAACTTTCCTTTTATAGAGAATTCCCAAACTTTCCATTTTGGAAAGTTTCTCCTTTCGTATTTTTGAATAGTAAATACGCTCTTATACTCCATATAGACGCTATTCGGGAATGTGAAAATTGAAAAAGAACGAAGAAGCGTTTCTCGCATGAATAGTGTTTTTCGCGTTATTTTCTAAGAAAATATTTTTCACTACGATTCATTAATGCTTGTATCGTATCACATAACACATTGATTATATCACAGAAACCGAAGGTGGTTAAATAAACTATGGGACAAGGCATTAATTAAAGTAGATGGGACAAGACATTAGTTAAAGTAGATGGGACAAGACATTAATTAAAGTAGATAGGACAAGACATTAATTAACGTAGATGCGACAAGACATTAATTAAAGTAGATGGGACAAGACATTAATTAAAGTAGATGCGACAAGACATTAATTAAAGTAGATGGGACAAGACATTTAGGGCTACTTTGTAAGAGATGTGAGAGGCTAGCTCTAGCCCTCTCTTGGCCCAAGATGGGCGGTTTCCCCATGCTCCATTTTCCCACACTTTTATTTTTATTTCTCATTTAATTTATATATAAGTATACTTGTAATAATATTACATACACATATGTGTATCTATCTAATCCCTCCACCATTTAACTTAGTTGTAGTTAACTTTCTAACATTTACCTCAAGGTCAAAATTCAATCAACCTTAGTTAGTTATCAACTTATTCTCCTTCTCCCAACAATTAACCAAGGTATGGTTAATTCTCTACAAACATATAATTCCATGGTTACTTACTAATTCCATGTTGGTCAATTATTCACTTATAATAATTACCTAGAGTGAATTCACTAACTTCACCTTAGTTAAGTCTCATCTAACATGTATACATACAATTATATATTTATACACATTTTGCTAGCAACTAACCAATGCATAGTTAAAGCTCTAACTTAGGTACCACCTAACGATACTCAATTAAACTATCTATGGTTAATTCTCATCATCACATGTGTAACGACCGAAAATTCTAGATTTGCCTTGTAATTCGAATTTTTGAATATTAATGAATATATTATATTTTATTAATATTATTTTGTGTTGCATGTTTAAAGGTTGTGTGACACCCTGGATTATGTGAATGCATGAAATTTTACGTGTTATAGTTTTGTTTGAGTGAATAATTGATTTCGCGTAGCGTCGCTAAATCACTATTCACGGGGCACGTTTCCCGAGGCACTATTCACGCCATAATATTTTTGTGGCTTTTTCGATTTTAATAAATTTCATTAATACGTGCGAGCGAAGTGCTAATTTTTTCAAGCTCTGGAATATTTATTTGAGCTCGTTAGTGATTTAATTTATATCCGAAATGTATTATATGGGTGTTCCGAATATTTGGATAAATCCCATAATAATTATTTTATGTGTCTCAATAATTTATAGGAGTACCCATTTTAATTTTTTGTAGAGTTATTTACCCAATTTGGGTACAAAAGTGGGAGTATTTGGATATATTTTTGTGTATTTGGGTATTTATTTTGGCATGTTACTCTAAGAGGGAACTAACCAAATCCCATTAACCAATCAAATGCAAGGAAAGAGAGCATGGTCGGCAACATGCTGCTCTTTGCAAGGCTCCATGCCTCAATTTTCCCAAAATGCTGAACATTCCCTCTTGATTTTATTTTCAAGGAGCTTAGGAGGCTACACCCTCCATTGTTCCCGAAGCTATGCTCAGCCTTCACCCCATTCCTCTCATTTCATTCTTCCCATTCCATCCATTCCAAGTTGGTTCTGCAGATTATTGAGAGTATAGAGTGAAAATAGAGAGGAGATATAGTGATACAGAGAGAGAAAGAGAGAAGATTGCAAAAAACAGAGGAAGAAGAATGAGAACGAACGACAAGAAGAAAACGAGAAGGAAGAAGAAATAGAGTGAACGGGAGGGGGAAGAAGGAACTCAAAACCGAGCCTAACAATTTTTATAGCACCTAGAAGGGATTTGTAAGGTAAACAATCGATCAAAAATCCATTCCATTTGATTTTTATGGAATTTTTGAGCTTTAAGTGTTCTTGAGCTCAAACCATTGGGTTTGAGCAATTCTTGCAATTGTTATTGTAATTGTTGGTTGTTTTCTATTTTTATTGTTACCAAGACATCTTGTAAGCTATTAATAACCTCAAAGTGGAACAAAATCAATGAATGATCCGAACCTTGGCTTAAAGGATGAAACATTGGACTTTTTGGACAAAATGACTATTCGGACAATTTAGAGGACTGTAAAGCCTTGATTGAGTAATTGTTTGGTTTAATTGTTGTTGTTAAATTATAGTTCCATGGGTTATCTTCATAACCCAGTTGGAATGGAGTTAAAAGGAGTTAAACCAAAGATTTGGTGTTGATTTTGGTGAAGAACACCAAGAACAAGAAAATAGAGTTTTCATTTTGTGCTTTGGCTCAAAAATTGGTCGTGTTATTGTCCTTGGGTAATTCTAAATTTTTGATATGTTGTAGCCCTATGTCTTAGGAGTCCATAGAGTCCGAAATGGACCAATTTGCTTGTGTATTGAAGGAGTTATGGAGGTTGGAGTGACCGGAGTTCGGAATCGCAAACGGTGACTAAACGCAGAATCCAGCTACTGATGAATGATGCCGCAGCGTCAGTCATAAGCCTTGCATCTGACGCCGCAGCGAGGGGCAAGATTGGGAATAGAACGGGACTCGCGCCGCGACGACAAGTCCAAGCACTAAGCTTGACGCCGCAGCGTCAAGCCTGTCAAGGGGGAAAACACGTGACTCACGCCACAGCGCCATGCCTAAGTGTTAAGCTTGGCGCCGCAGCGGCGCTACATGGCAGAAGACGGACATGGGACTTACGCCGCAGCGTGGGATCTAGTGTTAGGCTTGGCGCCGCAGCGCCAATGCCGTGTCCAGCCTGGGTCGGGTCGGGTCGGACCTAGTGAATTTTTCTAGCAAGACCAAAACTTATATTTTTCTACTAAATGATTAAACAAGTTAGTTATTTATATCTTGTTAAAGCCTTATGTGCTTAATTTTATACTAAGTGTTAACCAAATGGGTATTGTCTTACGGCGTAAATTGAGTAATCTGGATGCAACTTACGTTTGGCTTCTAGGGGGCGCTGCCCCTTTAGACCCCCGACTGGGTAGTCGTAGTGGCAATCAATGTGTCTTAATAATGCTATGTTTGTTTTAAACCTAGTCTTTATGTGACTAATTGTTATATGAATATGTATTTACATGTGTAGAATATTAAGGAGCGTGTGTTATAATATTGTAGCAGACGCACCAGGCAAGTTTCCTAACGCTTGTCTAACCCTTGTGTTGGGCAAGTTTCCTTACCTTAACTCAATTTATTTATTGAGCCAGCTTCCTCAACCGTACAACTTTTATTTATTATGCGATTTTTGTTGATTGAGCAAACATTCTATATTATTGCAAGTTTCTTAAACTTACTCAACCTTTACATTTGGGCAAGTTTCCTATTTATACAAGTGTTGTATATTGTTGCAAGTCTCATGACTCAAATCGAGTTGTTACTTTCAGGTTATATCAGTGGATTAATTATTGTCAATTACTCCACATCAAATATAATTATTGATATTCGCACTTTGTGTATTTGAATTCATTATCTGTTATTGGACTGTGAAACGTTAAGTTCTTCATTCATGAACTGTTTAAGGAGATAGTCTACGGCATTTGTTTCGTCTAGACATATACAAGTTATTATTTTAAAAGCTATCCAAACTAGTAGTTGGCACAGATTCTTGGACTAAGAGAGCAACCCTTAATAGGGGATTTCAATGTGTCAGTTATTCGATGCAGTCAGAGTTAAATGTTATACATATACATAGGGTACGAGAGGTTGATCCCCTCAAGTACTACTGACGGGCCAGGTGTTTAAAAGGGTTAGTTGAATAACTGATCCTTTGGCCAAAAAATTCATGGTCTATTGGACCACTTAGCAGTAAATAATCAATATTCATTATTTCATTTGAACTTTGATTATATTGTCAGCTATTTCTTCAATATTCTTAAATTGTTGAACTATGGGATTATTATTCTCATTCATTCATGATATATCGTCCTTATTCATTTTAAACTTGCTGAGCAAAGTAGTTGCTCACTCTTGCTATATCATGAACCTATTGCAGTTAAGCCGGGGAGTTCCAAAGCGGACAAAGGCAAGGGAAAGCTTAAGGAATAGGTATATGTACTATCCCGTTATGTAATCGTTGAATCATTTTGTATTATTATTGTATTCCGTGATGTATTTATTTAAGGATATAGACATTGGGATCGTAGTAAACCTTTTATAATGAACAACATATGTTTATTTATTCCGCATTAGTTGATTTATGTTGTTTAGAGCTGTATGGATGTACTTTATCATGAGCACCGGATTCGAGGTATTGGTACCTGAATTTGGGGGTGTCACAACATGCATTTATCTAGCATTTAACCAATGTTTGGTTAATGCCCTCTCTTGTTTACCAACTAGGATTATTCAATTAACCTTACATTGGTTAATTCTCTACAACCTTTCATTTCTCCAACACAAGCTACCAACCTAGCCCATCATAGCTCTCTTACACTACTTACACACATCACCAACTTGTCACTTCCATCCCCTTTTTGCTCCTACCAATGCAACTTTGGATAAAACAAAAGTAAAAGTCTACCCACTTGTTTTAATTTTTTTTCCTTTTCTTTTAACAAGAATACTTACACAATTATATATATGTATAAATATACTAATGCATATATATAAATACACCAACACATACTCTTCTCTCTCTTCACTATCTAAACTTTCCATTTATGGAAAGTTTCTACCCTTCCATTTCTTTGGGCTTCTTTAACTCAAGGTTGGTTAAAATATGGTCAACTTAGTTTACTCATCCTTTGGATAATTTGTTGGGTTACTCATAAAATCCTAACACATTAAATCCTTACTCATTGCTTGGGTTTATAATAAATCCCTCTTGGACTATCAATTATCATATATTTGGGCTTATATTTAAATTACCCACTTCACATCTAGGCAATCCCATATTGGGCTACCATAATTAATCCTCTTATTGAAATTCCCTACATTAATCACACTAGTTAATTACCTAATGATGATCACCCTTCTCGTTTGCCAATCAAGGCCAACATTCAAGCTATGTTAATTTATAACATAGTTTTATCTTGTTTCTCATTAATTAACCTAGTTAATTACTCATCTAGGCTTGGATCATTATCATCCTACCCTTCATCCTACACTTTTCATTTGTAGAAGGTCTCTAACCTCTTCTTATTGGCGGACATCTATACACCACAACTTTCCTTTTATAGAGAATTCCCAAACTTTCCATTTTATGGAAAGTTTCTCCTCTCATATTTTTGAATAGTAAATATGCTTTTATACTCCATATAGACGCTATTTGGGAATGTGAAAATTCGAAAAGAACGAAGAAGCGTTTCTCGCATTAATAGTATTTCCCGCGTTATTTTCTAAGAAAATATTTTTCCTCTAAGATTCATTAATGCTTATATCGTATCACATAACACATTAATTAGATCGCAGAAATCCATCGCTTAAAATCATAATACACAAATATATCATTGCTTCTCCTAAACTTTCTTCTTATGAAAAGTTTCTGGGGTAGGTTCTCTAACCCCATCTAACTTATACATGCTTGTATACCCATATATCTATGTATACCACCTTATCAATTCTCGGGTTTCAATCCCTTACATATCGTTTCACACATTTAATTTCTAACACATAGATTAGGTTAAAGTGTCTAATCATCTCTACACAATCATCTTTTTCAAAACCAGGTTTTAAACTCAACCCTTATAAGGATTCCATCATCGGAACCACTACTACCGAAACACTCAAGTTCGGTTAACTTCTAAACTCTTACGACATTTATTTCATCGCATCATCTTGTTGAATACCTCCTCAATTCATATAGGTTCTTTCAAACCCAAAGAAAATATTGAGTCATTTCTCTACACATTTCTCTGTTAACAATCTAGGTTTTGACTTTAACCTTTATTTAATATTTGAGACCTTATTTACAAGTCTCATAACTATTCGTGATATTACAATAATACTTGTTCAAGAAGATGGGTGTTGGCAAAACCCTAGTTTCTATCTCTATAAAAATTGCAAGTACTCTCCACAATTCTAATGGAAGTGTGTGTAACCCTAATCCATAACAAGACTCCTCTTATTTATAGATATAGGTAATCTTCCTAAACAATTCAGGATTAAGTTAATTGTCTTAATTAAACTCTTTTAATTAATTAAACTCCTAATCCAATTAGAAATTTATGAGAGTATTTTATTAATTAATTCCCAAACCCTTTTAGGAATTAAATAATAATAATAATAATAATAATAATAATAATAATAATAATAATAATAATAATAAGACTACTCTTATTAATTTATATTTAATATTTCTAAAATATTAAATAATAAATATTAAGCTATTTAATTTATTCTATCTCCTTAGACTAAATTAAATACACTTAACTTATTATTACAATTATGTCATTTACTTCTTCAATAGATATTTTCTTTTTGCGGTGTGACCCTTTAGGTTCTCCATATTAAACCGGTTGTGAATAAATCAATTAGAACAATTCTAATCTTATTTAAATAAATAAATTAAACTATTTATTTATTTAAATAAATAATATTTATTCTACAATAAAGGTAAGTCCCCTTAGCGATCAACGACTTTCTAGATAATATAGATTTCAACATTAATCACAAAAGAACCTTTCAGTGAATAGTTACCGTACAATTCAATCCTTCTACCATACAATGTCCCGATTAAATATAAGACATGGAATTACTGTCAAGTCTTATTTATGAGAGTAGAGAGTTCTTTATTTATTTTTGAGAGAAGGTATTGAGAATTCAAAGGAGAAGAGGAGGAATCAAGTAATTCTTATCATCTAGCTAAGCTTGGGAGGGATTCAAGAGGTTGGAAAAGCTAAACTCTTCATATTTGTTTTCTAAGTTATTAGTTTTTTAAAATTTGATTTGTTGTATGAATTGATGAATGATTTGGATATATAGGGTTATGGATATGTATAATCTGTTGTATAACTTCTATAATGGGTTTTGAAGTAATCAATTTTCGTGTGAATGTGTTAAAAGAAGAAGAATTAGATGTTGGTTTATTTCATATGTTTTGGTCTGACATAGAAGTAAAATTGGTAGTGAGTTCATGTTTAATCTCCAAATTGATGGGTGATAGATGTAGTACTCTTAGAAATGAAAATAATGTGGTTTGAATGAATCAATTTGGTTGAGAAACGAATCTGGGTTGGATGATCTTGTATATTATATCAAAATAGAAAAAAATAACATGAACAGAGAATTTAAATCGTTAAAAGGATTGTTTAGAATTTCTAAAGTATGTGAATTGTTCTGTAATTTTATGCTACTGTGTTTAGCGAGTTTATAGCATCTGAGAATAGTTAATTTGGTGTTTAGAGAATTAAATTTTGAGTTTGGGTTGGAGGCAGTGTGCTATCGCGAACTGCAGAAACTGAATTTGCAGTTCGGCGCTGCGACGCCATTCATACAATATAAATTGAGCGCCTCAGCACTGGGGTCCAATTGATTCGGGTCAGGCCAGCACCGCAGCGCTGGCTTAAGGCCAAATCTTGGTGCCGCAGCGCCGGTCCGGGTCAAAACCGGGTTGGGTTGGGATAGTCGGGTTGGGTCAAAAACCTAGAAAATGAAATTTTTCTAGATTCTGGAATTAAAAAATTTCACATATATGATGCAACATGATAAGTATGTGTTATAATAGCAAGAGTTTAAGAATGTGGGTCTAAGTTATGTTTCTGAAAGTGAACAATCATTTAACAAAAGAAGTAGTTAGTTGAGCTATGATTATTAATTGTTCAACGTGACTTAAATGTATAGGTCACTCAAAGAGCAAGTAGATAACATTAACTGTAGAAGACGTAACAAGCAAGTTTCTAAACTCTACTTTTTCATTGAGCAAGTTCGCTAACCTTGGCTATTATTATTCAAGCGAGGTTTTCTATAATATTCCTATATATTGATTGAGCTTTCTAGATTTTCAAATGCGTTACTTTAATGTATTCTAATATCGTTAAAATTCCACTTTACAAAGCTTATATTGTTGTTGATATCAGACTGTTGCTTGGCTAGTGAGCCCTTTTTATTCAACTAGTCCATAGTTAATGAGCGTTCTAAAATCTAGAATTTATATTGAAGCTATTCCAAACCAAACTTTCTTTGGTACAAACTCTAATATCAAAGCTGAGATGAATAACCCTAATATAAGGGATTCTACTACGCAAAAACGTTAAAATATTTGTGCACAATACATTATACGAAGGGCTGATCCCCCGGATACGAGATGAATGGTCCATATAGTCTATAGGACTGTTAAAGATTACGGTAGAGATACTTGTTAACCTAGGACATAGTTCGTGGTCTTGTGATCCCTAGATGTACTTTTAATCTTGCTTTCTAATTTTGATTCAAAAGCCGAATTTTCTATTGAGCTATCAGTTCTTGATTATCATTGACTGACTTCAGGAAAGATTATAGTATTCAATTGAAATCTATCCTTTGATTATTTCTATGTTATTATTGTTATTGTTACCCTGGTGAGCAATTGTTTTGCTCACCCTTGCATAAAACATTGCAGCTAAGATTGAGAAGTCTGATGAGCCGTCTATGAGCAAGGGCAAGGGCAAGATGAACAAATAATGAAGAATAATTTAATTTAATTTGATAAAGTTTATGTAACGAGATTTAATTATTATTATGTTTTTATTCTGCAAATGATGTAATAAGCGTTAGATGACCTAGGATTTTCTTTGAGATGTAACCCTTTTATGGGATGATGGGTTATGAAGTTTATTAATATCCTTTATTGTGGGTAGTTAGATGTGACTGTGGATAGTGAACACCAGGTCTGTGGGATTGGAGTACCCGGATTTGGCGGTGTCACATGTACTTGTTTATCTGAAGGCTTTTCAACAACTATACTGTTAACCTTCTGAGAGTTCAGCGGTCCTTAGTGACCCTCAGCCATAAATTATATTTATGTTTTGAACTGTTAGGATTACTCTTATTCAGATACGTAATGATTGATTATTCAAGAAATATCTAAGCTTTGAAATTTGTTCAAACCATAATTCTTGAAACTTTATTCATGTTCGATTCATTGAAAGTGTATCCTACATTATTCGAAATTGTAAAACTCATTGGAGCTATACACCCTATCAACGATTGTTAATTATTATTGTTATATACTTGCTGAGCAAACTCGTTGCTCATTCTTGCTTTATAACCTATCTTACAGTTAAGATGGAGAAGGCCCGTGGTTCTGGCAAGGACAAAGGCAAGGCTAAGGTAGTCGAATGGCCTTAGATTATATTAGATATTGTACGAACTTTGTGCAAGGACAATATTAATAATTTTGTATTAAGACTGGATATGTAAGATTAAAGGTTGATAAGGCCTAGGATTGTAGTGTAAGTTAAACATTATCTTGTGATGTAATTATTTATGCTTTTATGTACAGTATGGATAGTTAGATGTTTGTTAGATGAATGGATCGTGAGTACCAAGTTTGAGGTAAGAGTACCTGAATTTGGGGGCATCACAACTACCTTCTCAAATTGTTGTCAATCCGAGAGAGAATGCTAGTGCTATAACTTTGAGGAGTGGAAAACAAATTGATACACCAAAAGTTACTATTGAGTTTGATAAGGATAAAGCTAAGGAGGACACAGAAATATCTAAGGTAATGCCTAAACCTCCTATTCAGTTTAAGACTAATCATTTACCCTTTCCCCCCAGGAATCTTAAAACTTCAAAGAAGGATGAGCTGAGTCCTAACGACCGAGAATTATGGGTTTACCATGTAATTCGAATTTTTGAATATTAGCAGATATATTATATTTTATTAATATTATTTTATTCTAACACTTGGAAAAATCATACTACGCATATACGCATTAACTAAATTATTCAACATCGAAAAAGACACAATTTTATGGCGTGAATAGTGCCTCGAGAAACGTGTCCCGTGAATAGTGATTTAGTGACGCTTCGCGAAATTAATTATTCACTTAAACAAAACTATAACATGTAAAATTTCATGCATTCACATAATCCAGGTTGTGACACAACCTTTAAACATGCAACACAAAATAATATTAATAAAATATAATATATCCGCTAATATTCAAAAATTCGAATTACAAGGTAAACCCAGAATTCTCGGTCGTTACATCCTCCCCCCTTATAAGAATTATGTCCCCAGAATTACAGTCTAGGTACGGAAAACTTAACATGGGTTCACTCAAAAAGATAAAGATAATTCTTCCTCATCTTTTCTTCTAGCTCCCACGTGGCTTCTTCAGCTGCGTGGTTCCTCCAAAGCACTTTGACCGAATGGATGACCTTATTTCTTAACGTCTGCTCCTTCCTATCTAATATCTGGACAGGAATCTCTTCATATGACAAGTCTCGCTCAACTTGAATTGGTTCATAGGATATCACATGCTTGTAGTCAAGTTTATATGGTCAAAACACAGAAACGTAGAACACATTATGAATGTGCTCAAGTTCAGGAGGTAGAGCTACCTCGTACGCCACTTCACATACCCTCTTTAAAACTTTAAATGGTCCTACGAACCTAGGACTCAATTTTCCCTTCTTTCCAAATCTGATCTTCCCTTTCCAGGGAGATACCTTCAAAACACAAAACTGCCAACTTCAAATTCTCGCTTCTGATGATGCAAATCGGCGTATTTCTTTTGTCGATCCTGAGCCGCTACTAATTGAGCTCTTATCACCTTGACGACATCCACAGTCTGCTACACCAATTCAGGTCCTAATAGTCCCCGTTCACCGACTTCATCCCAGCATAGAGGTGTTCAGCACTTCCTTCCGTATAATGCTTCATATGGCGGCATGCCAATACTTGCGTGATAACTGTTATTATATGCAAACTCCACCAATGGTAGGTGGTTATCCCAGCTGCCTTTAAAATCCATCACACATGCTCTAAGCATGTCCTCCAGCGTCTGAATCGTTCGTTCGCTTTGCCCATCCGTTTGAGGGTGATACGTCGTACTTAACCTCAACTGAGTTCCCAACCTTTCTTGCAAGTTCTTCCAGAAATTCGACGTGAAACGCGAATCTCTGTCAGATATAATAGATACCGGCACTCCATGTCGTGACACAATCTCTTTCACATATAACTTTGCTAGCTGCTCCAGATTGTACCTTATCTTGATCGGTAGAAAATGTGCATATTTAGTTAAACGATCCACGATCACCCAGATCACATCATAACTCTTCTGAGTTGGTGGAAGCCCTGTCACAAAATCCATCGTGATATGCTCCCACTTCCACTCTGGAATCTCCAGCGGTTGTAACAGTCCACCCGGTTTTTGATGTTCTACTTTTACCCTCTGACATGTCAAACATCGTCCAACACATTCCGCAACCTCCCTCTTCATGTTCGGCCACCAGAAGTGTTGGCGCAAATCTTGATACATCTGGGTACTACCAGGGTGTATTGAATACATTGTAGAATGAGCTTCCTGCAAAATCTCTTCTCTCAGCTCCGGAACCATCGACATCCAGATTCTCCCTTCAAACCTTAGCAGCCTCGTGCTATCGATTTTGTACTTCAATTCCTCCCCTTCCGAGATTCGCTCCCTTATGGCCACACATTCATCATCCTTTTCTTGAGCCTCCTTTATCATGTCTAATAAAGTCGGACTCGCCTCCACTACGAACAGTTTTTCCTCTGTAGTTATCGGATACTTGACTTCCAATTCCAGTCTTTCCATATCCTTTATCAGTTCTTCTTAAGCTGTCAACATCATCAACTTCTCTCTGCCCTTCCTACTTAGAGCACCAGCTACTACATTGGCCTTACCGGGATGGTATAGAATCTCACAATCGTAGTCCTTGATCAACTCCAACCATCGCCTCTGCCTCATGTTTAATTCCTTTTGGGTGAAAATATACTCCAGATTTTTGTGGTCTGTGTATATCTCACACTTCTCCCCATACAGATAGTGCCTCCAAATTTTCAGAGCAAACATAACTACCGCTAGTTCCAGGTCATGAGTCGGATATCCCTTCTCATAGTCCTTCAGTTGTCGTGACGCGTACGCAATGACCTTCCCATGCTGCATCAATACGCACCCAAGGCCTTTGTGTGATGCATCACTGTACACCACAAATCCCCTTGTATTATCTGATAGTGATAACACAGGTGCTTCACTAAGTTTCTTCTTCAACTCCAAGAAACTCTCTTCGCACTTATCCGTCCACTGAAACTTCACAGTCTTCCTTGTTAAATTTGTTAACGGTGTCGCTATCTTCGAAAAATTCTGAATAAATCTCCGATAGTAACCCGCTAATCCCAAGAAACTTCGAACTTCGGTCAGCGTCCTTGGCTGCTCCCAATTTATTACCGCTTCTACCTTGGCAGGATCCACTGATACACCATCCTTGTCAATTACGTGCCCCAAAAACTGCACCCTTTGTAGCCAAAATTCACACTTAGAAAACTTTGCATATAACTTCTCCCTTCTCAGCGTTTCCAGGGCTATCCTCAACTGCTCGACGTATTCCTCCTTCGTCCTTGAGTAGACTAGGATGTCATCTATGAAAACGACAACAAATTTATCTAGGTATTGTTTGAACACTCTGCTCATCATGTCCATAAATGCTGCTGGCGCGTTCGTCAGCCTAAACGACATCACCAAAAACTCAAAGTGTCCATATCGAGTTCTGAATGCTGTCTTTGTTATGTCCTCCTGCCTCACCTTTAGTTGGTGATACCCCGTCCTCAAGTCAATCTTCGAAAAGTACTTCACTCCCTTTAGTTGATCGAACAAGTCATCAATTCAGGGAAACAGATACTTGTTCTTAATCGTGACTTTGTTTAACTCCCGATAGTCAATACAAAGCCCCAGTGATCCGTTTTTCTTCTTCACGAATAGTACTAGCTTTACTTCCATAGAATACAACCCTCGACTTATCTGGAGTCTTCAGGTGTATACATTTCTTTTGGCAGTCAATCACAGCTCCATGATTAGACAACCAATCCATCCCAAGAATCACATCAAATTCTCCTAGTCGTATCGGAATTAAATCTACGCTCAGTTTATGCCCATTTATCTCAGCACAACAATTTCTATGGATGTGTTCTACAAGAATAACTTCTTTATTAGCTACTTCCACATTCATTGGATTCTCTAATTTCTCACGAGGTAAATTTAACCGTTTAGCAAATTCATCCGACACAAATGAACAGGTAGCACCCGCATCAAATAATACATATGCACTGATATTGTTGATCAAAATAATACCTGACACCATGTCCTTCGACTCCACCGCATCCTACACGGTCATGTTGAAAGTACGTGTCATTGTTTTGTTGGCTTGGCTAGCTGGCCTTCCAATGCTCAGCCTATTAGTGTTGTTGTTGCTATTGTTGTTGTCCTTGTTGCCACTTGCTGCATCCCCCTTCCTTTTCGAACAATACTTGATTTGATGATCTGATGCTCCACATGAGAAGCATCCCGCTTTCTTTTCTTTTGGGCATTGAGGAGCAAAGTGCCCCTGTTGCCCATAGTTGAAACAAACTCCTTTTCCTTTCATGCACTCTCCAGAGTGATTCTTTCCATAATTATTGCACTTATTACCCTTCTTAGCCTCTCCTCCGGACTTGTTGCCCCCAGAAGATTAGCTATCACTCCATTTCCTTTTATTCGGGTTACTTCCCCCGCTGCTTCCTCCCTTGCTTCCTTCATGACCCTTCTTTTTGTCCTGATTGAACTTTGCTTGAGACTCGTTGCCTCCTTCGGAGATGATTGCTCTTTCCAACAGCGTAGAAAATGTGTCAATCCTTAGAACTGTCACCCTACTGTACACCCATGGTTTCAGGCCTAATTCAAATCTCCTTGCCTTTTTGGCTTCGGTGTCTACCTGGTGGGGTGCAAATCGGGCTAACTCATTGAATTTAGCTGCATACTCTGTGACTAACATGCTCCCCTACTTGAGCTCCAAAAACTTCACTTCCATGTTCTGCTTCATACTCTCCGGGAAATAGTTCTCGAAGAATAGCACCTTGAAATGTTCCCATGGTATCACACCATCTCCAGCACGACTTTTGTTGGCCTTCCACCAATAGTTCGCTTCACCCTTCATCATAAAAGTGGCGAACCCTATCTTCTGTTCTTCGGCCACACTTACAACCTCGAACACTTTTTCTATTTCTTCAATCCAGGTTTGGCCTTCCATCGGGTCTAGTGTTCCTTTGAACTCGGGAGGTCCTACAAGCTTAAAATCTTTGAAACTAGCCAAATGGTGTGCGGGCTGCCGCTCTAGTTATTCTCCAACAGGTGGGGGTCTATTTCGCATGGCTTCTACCAGCAACTCAGCAAATGCTCTCATTGGGTCTGGATGACCCTAAGTGTTATTAATCGATTCCTCAACCCTTTGGTTTCGCAGTCGTCCTCTTGTCGCTATGATCTGATAAAAGAAAACCATCGACTTTTATTTATAGATCTAGGTCTCATACAATAAGTCATTTAGTCAACAATTAAAAGTAAAAGCATCTATCAAACACATTTGATTTAACTAAAACAACTGCATTTATAATCATATGTCACTGTTTTAATACAACCAGACTCAACATGTGGCATACATCTATAAACGCTAACTGACATAGCCTGCCAACCATTAACTATCCCCTAACAAACAGAAGTGGGGAATAATAACCTTCCACCCCTCTATCAGAAACAAAATTGGTGTTCAACTACTATCCCATGTACGCTACAAGCATAGGGATTTACAACATAAGTATGCCCCTATTATAACAAAAGTGGGACCTAATACAAACATACTGTCAAAAATAACACATCACCGCCTGCTGTGGCGAATTGCAACCCTGAGCTCCCGTCGAGCCAGCCTGTCGACCACTCGGCGCCTAATCACGCGCCTGCTGCTCCCTTCATCCCTGGGGTACCTCCTCACCCTGTCCCTCAGCCTGCCAATAGAAGTGGTCAAGCCTAAATGGAGGGAATCAATCTCTGCAGTCAGGGCTGCTAACTACTCCATAGCTTCATCTCGCTCCAAACGAGTAGTCTCCAGCTGATCCTCTACCCGCTCTATCTGTCCTACTAACACTACATTCCTCTCTAAGAGGTCATAAACCATGACACCAAGCTGAACAGAAGCCTCACGCCGACTGTGAACCTCTGCCTCTAACTCGACAATCCTCTAGTCCTTTTCCCGTAGCTTCTGGGCCAACTCAACCTTTTCCCCCAAAGTCTGATATGATAATGACCTATATTGTTCCTCTCGGTCCTGGTGATCCTGGTTCTGCTCCTCTAAGTGAGAAACTGTAATGCCCGTGAATTTTGAACGTCCTTATTAATTAAATCTAATTTAATTTAATGAGTTAACGTTGTGTTCTATTTAAACCAACTTGGGTTAATTGGTGGGAGATGTATAAGATGTGTCTATACTTGTGTTGGCAGGTATGATATAACTATGGTTAAGAAATAACCATATGTGAGTCAACTGTAGGAATTGGTATGTAATGGCTAAAATGGCCAAGAATGGTTAATAACCAAGGTAATTATGAAGGGGCAATAACCATTGTATATCCAAGTGGTTAATAACCAATGTAATTATGAAGGGGTAATAACCATTGTGTTTAAACAATGTAATTATGGCAAGATAATAACCAATGTCTAATAACCAATGAAGAATGGTTAATAACTAATGGATAATTAAGATTTTTTTGCGAAAAAACTATTTTAACTTTAAAAGAAGTTGGGTAATGATTAAAATACCCTTGAGGAAGTTGCTAGGAAGCTTCCTATTATTGATGAAGTGATCAAATTGCCCTTGCCTAGTCATGATTAATGACTATTTTGCCCATGGTCTCTACTTTCCTATAAATAGGACCCCTCACCAATGATAGTAGGGGTTGGTTCATTTATTATTCACCAAGTATAGAGAGTAAGAGCTTAGAGAGAAAAAGAGAGTGATCTACAACTTGGATTTGTAATCCGTTGAAAGGGGGTGCTAGGTACATGAGTTAGCTAGTAAACCCAAGTAGTAGAACACAAATCCAATAATTTTTGAAGCCTTGGGGGCTATTTTCCCAAAATAGTCTAGCTATAAAACTTAAAGCTTTAAAACCCTAAAAGCTTGCTGTCCTCGTTTTTCCAAAGGTTGTTTCAGCCGGTTATGTATCTGTTAAAACTCTAGGAAAAATCACAGCGGTACCTTAAGAATCTACAAGTAGCAAAAAGAATGAACACGTTTCGGTGTGTACGTTTTGTGTAATGGCTTTTACCGTGAAGGACTCCTAAATATTCATATCCGGATTTCCCACTGTGTGTACCTTGAAAACATATGAAATTTTTACAGTATGTTTATGCATGTTATGAAAGTGTACTCTGACAATTTCAGAATTGTCTGACCAAAACTTGATTTATGAAAAATGTAACAAGATTCGGAGGTTTTGAGTACTTTAAAAATAGTAAATCACTTTCTAAAATTCCAGAAAAATTTGTGGATCCTTGTTAGACCATATACTATCCAGATCCAGAGGATAATAAGTTTTAGAACCTATTTGCTATTTTTCATAATAATGTTATAGTTATGGTTAAAAGAAAATAAATGGTTAAATGATGTCATAAATAAGGAAAATGTGATTTTTAAGCTTCGATACTCCTAATATTATATATTATGACTATTGAGGGGTATTTTGGTAATATTTAATGAGAAATAATATTTATGACCTTTTATGGGTAGTAAAAAAGTTGTTTAATAAAGGGTAAAACAATTAAAATAAATTGTTTATTCGCCTAATAACTTATTAAAATATTACTATGATATTTGTATTATAAGAATTCGATATTTTTAAGTAAACAAATAAATATTAAGATTAAAACTTTATGGAAATATTATTGAATGGGTAATAATATTTATTTTAAGCATTAATAAATGATTAAGATATTATTAAAATGGCTAATAATATTAGATTAAAATATTATTAATGATATGAGAATTAAAATATTATCAAGAGATTAATAATATTTGATTAAAGTATTATTGGATGATTAAAATATTATTAAGATGTTAATAACATTAGTAAACGAATAAAAGTGTTATTAGTGGACTAATAATACCAAGAGGTGAATTAAATATTATCAGGATTGATAATATTAAGTGTCTTATAGGATTTACGATAGTCTATTTGCTTATGTGTGCTATGTGATTGGCTTAATTGTTAAATAAATAGCATAAGTAAGCGTGTCGATATACAACTACGCAGTACTAATTGATAGATCGACATTATCAATGTTAGGTTCTTCAAGGCCAATTAGTTAAAGCTAGATTATTTGTAGCTGAGCAGACAGGCAAGTTCCCTAACTCAAACTCGAGTTATTATTTTCGAAGCATGTTAGTGAATAATTATTGTTGATTATTCACATCTATATTGGTTATTGAGATTCGCACCTTGTGCAATTGAATTCCTATTCTATTGTTATTGAATTGTGAATTAGATTAAAGTTCTTTTATGCATGAACTGTTTATGAGATATATCTATGCTATTTGTATCAGCTAGATCAAGCATGTCTAAATTTGTGAAATCAAATGTATTTTAAAAGCTGCTCTTATTAATTTGCTATAGTAAGAACTCTTGGCTGAGAAAAGGATAAATTTGATTAAGGCATGATATCAATGCTGGTCTATTAAGTGTTTATGCATAAATCACGGGGTATGAAAGGCTGATCCCCTTGATTACCAAAACTTTTTAAGAGGTCCAGTTTAAATGCTGAGAACCTTGGCAAATGTCTATGGTTATTTCCAACCACTTAGTAATTGTCATTCAATTATTCGAATATTCAATTGTTGACTATTAATTCATGTTTCTTCACAATTTTATACTGTCGTTGAACATTGAAAGCGAAACTTCCTTCTATTCATGATATATCTCCCTTGTGTATAAACTTGCTAAGCAAACTAATTGCTTACCCTTGCTATATCATGATCTTTATTTCAGCTAAGGCAGAAACGTCAAAAGGGGACAAAGGAAAAGGGAAGGTGCAAGAATAGATGCCTGATAGGGCTTATGTTTTAGTTATCTGAAAATGTTACTTGGTTGTATGAACTCTTATTGTATTAAGGGTATGTTTCTAAGTTAAGGTTAAAGAACCTTGGGACCATGTTGTAAGACTTTATTATTATTTCGATAGACTTTGTATGATTATTATTCCGCATTTAGTTAGAAAGTATGTTTGTTGTTGAGAATCGTGAACACCGAATTCGAGGTTAGGAAACCCGGATTTGGGGGTGTCACTGGTTGGTATCAAAGCTGTAGGTTATAAACGTTAGGAATGAGAAACCTAGGTTATAACCTTAGTAGAAAACTCATATAGAGTATGTAGGTGATGGGTTGAGGAGACCCATCGAGTTCTAGTTGTACCGAATAAAATATCATTTCATTTTATCAATGAATATATTTTATTGTGGTACTGATGTTGTCTATGGTGTGGTGTATTGTAGGATGTCAAACGAGAGTCAAGATAGCTATTCAGTGAACCAAGAGCCAATAGAGCCTGAGGTGATAGGAGATCTGCTGGTGAGGAACGTCGAGCTAGAGGTTAAGGCTGAACAAATAGAGGCGCAGAACCACATCTTCCAAATTTCTGAACAGCAGTACAAGGACGCTGCTTACCAGGCCCAGGCTGAGTTAGCTGAGTTGCGAGGGAGGCTGCAGCAGAGAGAGCTACAGTTAGGACAGTTGAGGGATGAGGTGAAAGCTAAAGATGTGAAGATATATGATTTAGAGCGAGCCTTAGACATCGCCTTTATGCAGTTCGACGCCAAATGGATGGAGCTGCCCTCCAGTAGCGAGAGCAAGCGTTGAGTTGTATTCACCTTGTGTCCCTTAGAGGATAGTTGGAGGTGGGTAGTTATGCCTTGAGTAGTGATATTGGCACTACTTTTGATTTACTAAAGTTTGTATTAACCTCAGTAGGTGTGAGGTAGTTCGTATGTAGGATGTACTTCCCTTTATGTAGGAAGAAAAGAATGGTCTAAGTGAATCCCATCTTTTGTTATATTAAATGAGATGGTAGCATTTATAGCAATATACCTGTTATGAACGTGTAAAACACTAAAGTTGGTATATGAATATAAATGCATTATTATGGTATGTGTTTGAGAATTTTACCTGGTAAACCGTCAATTCAATGGTTATGTTAATTCAGTAAAACTAAATCGGTATTTTAGCAACTTAAATTACTAATCGGGTAAAAGTAGAATTTCCGAGGTTGGGTAATCTAGAGCTCCCACACGGTGGTCATGCAATTGTTCGAGTACAATGTTGTATTACATGTTAAATACTTATATGTTTATAAAACCCGAGTAACGTGTTAGGACTTTGTTTAAACAGATAATGCCGCCCAGACGAATTCTACGAAACCAAGGGGTCGAAGAGTCGGTTAACAATGCAGAGGGAACTCAACCAAACCCAATGCAAGACTTTATCAACATGATGGCCAAAGCTCTGCGGAATCAAGTGACTACCGCAGGAAACCAGACGGGCAACCACTTAGCCAATTTTAAAGACTTCAAGGTAGTAGGGCCGCCGGAGTTTAGGGGAACAGCGGACCCGATAGAGGCCCAGTCGTGGATAAAGGAGATTAAAAAGGCCTTTGTCATCGCTAGAGTCGCCGAGGAGCAGAAGACAGTTTTTGCTACCTAATTAATGAAAGGTGAGGCTAACTTCTGGTGGGAAGCCAATCAGAACAAAGCTGGAACTGGAGTCGTGGCGTGGGAAGCATTCAAGACATTGTTTTTCGAGAATTACTTTCCCGAGAGTACGCAGGCAAAAATGGAAATCAAGTTTTTGGAATTGAAACAAGAAAATTTGTCAGTGTCAGAGTACGCTGCAAAATTCAATGAATTGCCTAGATTCGCCCCACATCAGGTGGACACTGAGGTGAGGAAGGCAAGGAGATTCGAGAACGGATTAAAGCCATGGATCTACAGCAAGGTAGCGGTTTTGCAAATTACATCGTTCTCAACCTTGTTGGAGAAAGCTCTCATTGCTGAAGGTGGGAGTGAAGCGGTTTCGAAATATAATCGGGAAAGGAACAAGAAGAAGGTAGAAGGAGGCAATACGAATGTTAGCAGTGGTGGCAGCAACAACAGAAAACGTCAATGGAGCAATGGGGGTAGCAATTCTGAAATGCAGCAAGGGAGCATACAGCAGAAAAGACAGGTATGTGGGAATTACTAAAAGGGTCACTCGGGAGAGTGTATGAAGGGAAAGATGGTCTGTTATACCTGTGGATAAGAAGGGCATATCTCGCCCAATTGTCCTAAGGCGAAGAAAGGAGGTTGCTTCAATTGTGGATAGATGGGACATCGGAGCAAGGAATGTCCCCGAAAGAGAAACATGGATGGCGGAAACGGCAATAGGGGCAACAACTCGAGGACAACCAGTGGAGGACCAGCCCAGCCAAATAAGCCAACAACAAGGACCTTCAACATGACAGTGCAAGATGCCGTGGCATCCAGGGAGGTGGTGTCAGGTATTATTCCAATCAACGACATAAATGCCTATGTGCTATTCGATTCAGGAGCTTCATGTTCTTTTGTATCTGATGAATTTGCTCAAGGATTTAATTTACCTAGTGAACCATTAGAACACCCAATGAACGTAGAAGTAGCGAACAAAGAGATTGTCCCCGTAAATTACATTTATAGAAATTGTTGTGCTGATTTGAGAGGGTTTAAGCTTAACGTGGATTTACTACCGATTCGTCTTGGAGAATTTGATGTAATCCTTGGAATGTATTGGTTAGCGAGTCACGGGGCGGTCATTGACTGTAAGAAAAAGTGCGTACACCTGGAGACTCCAAGTAAGTCGAAGGTAGTGTTTTATGGTAATAAATCGCCGAGACAATCTTGTTGTCTGACGATGATGCAAGCAAAGAGATTGTTTTAGAAGGGTTGTATAGGTTATTTGGCTCACGTGGTGGACACTCGACGGGTCGAGGGTGAACTGAGTCAGATACCCGTCGTAAGGGAATTCGCTGATGTCTTCCCAGATGAAATTCTAGGATTGCCGCCAGATAGATGTCCACGCTGGGTTTTCTCGTCTTTCTAGTCTTTTCCGATTCTATCCTTTTGATTTAATGATTTTTGGGAAAAGATCGGCATTAATGTCGACGGGATTTTGAAAGATCGTTTTTTATGATGAGCCAATTAACCAGAGTCGCCAGTTGGTATACTTGAAATGGATGTACCAACTCATCCGAGTTTTTGTTTTTTTATAAATCGATGGCTCATATGTGACTCCGAATTAATTGGTCTGCGAATCGAGATTCATAGAGTTCGGGGGCTTGCTTAAGCGAGGGGAAGGTGTTAGGCACCTCCCGACTTCCGTGAAACACGGTTACCGCAATCTTGATGCTTTCCTATCCTTTAATTCTCGAATGTGTGTGTGTATGTGCGCATGTGTGCGTGTGTGCGTGTGTGTGTGCCTATGTGAATGTTGTGGTGAGTTTGTATGAAAGAATCTTTTGGATTTTTAGGGAAAGTCGTGCTTTGATTTGAGAATGCTTCGGAATGTCCTTCGATTTATACGAGAAAGCTTGATTCTTTATAAGAAGGGTTTGATTTTAATTGTCCAAAAACTATGAGATTTTTCGTTAGGTGTCGTTTTGGCAAAACAAGAGTTTTAAACCTTCGTCAAAATAGGAATCGAGATCTATACGTTGCTTTCGTAACTCGAACGATGGGCAACTTCTAGAACCTCTTTAACCCTATGCACAACGGTTTAATAAAACGCCATTTATTTATAAAATCATTTTGTGTGACGTTTGAAAACGATTTTCTTTAGCTTTCTCGTTTACATAGAAATCGACATTCATTAGTGTCGACGCCGGGTTTTTTGCTCTTCTCTTTTGGTCTTTTCCAATTTTAGCCTTTTGATTTAGATGACGTTTGGAAAAGGTCGGTCATTGATGTCGACGGGGTTTTGAAAGATCGTTTTTTATGATGAGCCAATTAACCAGAGTCGCCAGTTGGTATATTTGAAATGGATGTACCAACTCATCCGTATTTTCGTGTTTTATAAATCGCTGGCTCATATGGGACTCCGAATTAATTGGTCTGCGAATCGAGATTCATAGAGTTCGGGGGCTTGCTTAAGTGAGGGGAAGGTGTTAGGCACCCCTCGACTTCCGTGAAACACGGTTACCGCAATCTTGATGCTTTCCTATCCTTTAATTCATGAAATGTGTGTGTGTGCGCGCGCTTGTGTGTGGGTGTGTGTCTATGTGAATGTTGTGGTGAGTTTGTATGAAAGAGTCATTTGGATTTTAGGGAAAATCGTGTTTTAATTTGAGTACGCTTCGGAATGTCTTTTCGATGTACCCGAGAAAGCTTTATTCTTTATGAGAAAGGTTTGATTTTAGTTGTCCAAAACTATGGGATTTTCATTAAGTGTCGTTTTAACAAAAAAACAAGAGTTTTAAACCTTCGTCAAAATAGGAATCGAGATCTATACGTTGCTTTCATAAAATGATGGGCAATTTCTAGGATCTCTTTCACCCTATGCACAAAGATTTAATAAAACGTCAATTATTTATAAAATCATTTCGTGTGTTGTTTTGGAAAACGATTTTTTTTCTTTAGCTTTCTCGTTATATAGGAATCGACATTCATTAACGTTTCTCAAATTTTAACCTCGTGATTCTAATATCCTACTTTGATTGATTTTATGAAAATCTTATCATTTAGCTTTGAAATCAATTTCGTGTCGTAAATCAAATCAAGCATTAAAATGCGTTGGGGCTATTCATGGGCATGTAAGCCATCAAAATAATCCCAAACGCCTACAATCACAAGTTCCACTAATATGGGGCCTTAAATCCGATTCTCGCTTTGGCGTCGTTTTAAGGCCCGACGGTTACATGTTACAAGGAGGCTACATCCTACCCGCTATATACATCAAGACATGTCCATCATCGGATTTGGACCACGGGGCCGCTTTCCTAGGGTCACAACCACGATTATTACCTACTCACAAATCAAACATTACAATAAATAACCAACGCGGAAATTCTAACAATATCACGACATCCTAAATAGCAAATTAAAGGAACCACAACCAATACATCTCTTATACAACAAACAAGAAATCAAAACACGAATATCATCGGGTTATTAAGAAGAATTTTGTTCCAATGGAACCCTCGCAAATAATCCCTAATTCATTGTTCAATAAGATACATGAAAATTATATCTAATTTACCCAAATCAATAGGACATGAATTGCTAGAACAAATAGAAATTTTCACCTTGCAATTGATCTCAAATGGATGTGAACTTGTGTATTTGAATAGGATAAATGATGTATTTGATACAATCAAACTCAAAAGAATTAATTCCACTCTTTTTTTTCCTCTTCTTTCTCCTTATTTTGTTGCAAAATCTAGCTATTTTCTCTCTATTTCCGTATTTTTTTGCTGCTGCAGGAATTCTTCTTCTTCAAAACTGCTGAACCCCCCTGTATGCTGCTGCCGAAGCTGCCTTAAATAGGCTGCCAGAGCCAGCCGCAGATCTATCTGCGGCTGGCCGCAGATAGATCTGCGGCTGGCCAGCTGGCACGCCTCCCATCGCACTCAGCTGCTGAGTGCTGATTTCCTTTCGGTTTTCGTGCTGGCGCACCCACTTGGCCGCAGATCTATCCGCGGCTGGCGGGCTTGACTTTCTCGATTTTCGTGCCACGCCTCGATTTTCGTACGCAAACGTCGGTTTTCGCTGACAGGCTTCGTATTCTGCAGTCCGGGAACTTCCGGGAGACGTGCCACCTCATTCGGAAATGCCTGCCTCGGACGATCATGCTGTCACGTAAACTTGGGTTGCCCAAAGCATTTCGGCGGGCCGGGCGCTCGCCCTTGTTCCCGCTCTTCTGCTCCTGCAAGCTGGTTCAATTGACGATTTCGCCCTCCTGTCATGGTTAGTAGAAGGAAACGCAAAATTTGGGTGTCTACAGCTGCCCCTCTTTATCATGTTTATGAAATGATAAATGAAATGAACAGGATAAAAGAATAGACACTCGATGCATGAATGACAGTTCGTAAGAATGACAGTACATACATGATGCCACACATATAGCTTATGACGCAACACAAGATGTAATGCATGCAAGACATTCGTAAGAGTGTCAATGTATCAACCCCTTGACCGTGTTTGTTAGTCTTTGGGTTCACTCTTTCAATCTATCGTCTCGTTCGGGGCCGGGTATCGTCGCCGGTCACCCATCTCGTAACCCCCGGTTATCGTCGCCGGTTGGTTATCTGTCGGAGCCGGTTATCGTCGCCGGACATCCATCTCGTGATCGCCGGTTATCGTCGCCGGTCAATCGTCTCGTCGGGGCCGGGTATCGTCGCCGGTCACCCATCTCGTAACCCCCGGTTATCGTCGCCGGTTGGTTATCTGTTGGAGCCGGTTATCGTCGCCGGTCATCCATCTCATGATCGCCGGTTATCGTCGTCGGTCGATCGTCATGTCGGGGCCGGGTATCGTCGCCGGTCACCCATCTCGCAACCTCCGGTTATCGTCGCCGGTCGGTTATCTTGTCGGAGCCGGTTATCGTCGCCGGTCATCCATCTCGTGATCGCCGGTTATCGTCGCCGGTCGATCGTCTCGTCGGGGCCGGGTATCGTCGCCGGTCACCCATCTCGTAACCTCCGGTTATCGTCGCCGGTCGGTTATCTTGTCGGAGCCGGTTATCGTCGCCGGTCATCCATCTCGTGATCGCCGGTTATCGTCGCCGGTCGATCGTCTCGTCGGGGCCGGGTATCGTCGCCGGTCACCCATCGCGTAACCCCCGGTTATCGTCGCCGGTTGGTTATCTGTTGGAGCCGGTTATCGTCGCCGGTCATCCATCTCATGATCGCCGGTTATCGTCGCCGGTCGATCGTCATGTCGGGGCCGGTATCGTCGCCGCCGGTCACCCATCTCGTAACCTCCGGTTATCGTCGCCGCGGGTCGGTTATCTTGTCGGAGCCGGTTATCGTCGCCGGTCATCCATCTCGTGATTGCCGGTTATCGTCGCCGGTCGATCGTCATGGTCGGGGCCCGGGTGGTATCGTCGCCGGTCACCCCATCTCGTAAACTTTTCACTTCAACACGTCAAATGGTTGCAAGGGAGCAAGGCGGGACCCACCAGGGCCAGCCGCAGATGGATCTGCGGCCAGCCGCAGATACATCTGCGGCCAAGATCGGGCTTATATGCCGCGTCCCGCTTCCAGATCTGTCACTTTCAACTTCCAACTCACACATCTCCCTCGCGATTTTCGCTTGTTCGCAAGGGCTTTTCGTCGATTTTTCAACTTTCCTGCAAAAACTGTTCCGGTAGGATTGATCTACACGCTACAGGTAACACTTTGACCGGTCACTTTTCAATTTCGTCAATGTTTTGCTATACATTTGACTATTTGCATGTTTTAGAGATAAAATGTATGCTTTTACAACGCTATGTAATGTACCATCATATATACATTGCTATGTATCAACTATGTGAGTCCTATTTTATGTTCATGAGGCGATCCCACATATTGTTATTCCTTTTTCTGCGATAAAAACCATGCATTACATGCTGTAATTACATATATGAATTGCAATTCAGATCTGTTTGAGATTTTGATTGATGGAAAACACGTTTGGCTTATGCCTGGGATGTTCAATTTACAAACGGAACCTCTGCCGATTTTTTTTTTTTTTTTTTTTTTTTTTTTTTTTTTTTTTTTTTTTTTTTTTTTTTTAACATGCATCATGTTGCATTAATCATATGATGAGGCTAGAAATTTAGAATGTTCATTACATAAATTTTAAAAGGAAACTTACCTTCTTTCTCGCCCGTTCTATTCCAGCTATGGATCGTGATGCGCCCAGTAGCTCCTCCGCCTCTCGGACTTCGGGTGTTCGCCGTCGTAGGGCTGCACCCACTCCTGTTCCTCCTCGGGACCCGTCAGGGCTCGTCGTTTGACGGAGGCTGTCATTCGTCCTGGTCATCCGGACGTTGAGGAGGCTGTTCCTCCGGATGGTCGCTGGCAGAGGGGCCATCCTCCCGCACACCGGCTCCATCTACTCATCAGGCTCCTTCTGGCGCCTCTGTGCAGATACCCGATCTTTTGGGTCGGGATCTCAGTCGTCACCCCTCAGCATCTCTCGTGGCTAACGATGGTATATTTCAGCTCTATTCTGATTTCATTCTCAATTTCTCCATTCTCCTTTTACCCGGATTTGACCCCCTGGTGATTGCCCCAGGTACCCGAGTTTACCCAGCCGAGGGGTAACTGGTTCAACATCTATTCCCTTTACGCGGCCCTGCACAGTGATTATCGGGCGATGGTGGACTCTTGGGGCTTCCGAACATTTCTTCACTATCATCCCCGCCAATGCCCCTGGGGTTACATGAGGGCTTTATCCGAGCGATGGTTCCACCAGACGCAGTCCTCTTCATCTCCTCGACTGCGAGGTCGTGTTGACCCCATGGGACTGGAGGTACATTACTGGCATTGAGTTTACCGGATCCCGCGTCCCCTTGGATCTTGATATCACGCCCTGTGGAGGTTCGAGCTTTGCTGGGCTTCGCTGCTGAGGACCGGGTCTTTAAGGCCCGCAGTATTCCGATCTGGTGCCTTGGCAGTCGATTGCAGTCGGGGGTCTCTATGCGCTGCCTATTCCAGCAGATCAGGGGCACCAGGGACATTATGCTACGACGCCTGTTCCTGACCATCATGAGGGGTTGTTTTCTGGGGAACAAACTCCTCCACCATTCATTTCAGCGTCGTAGGAGCGGTCAGAGACGTGGACCGCATCGGGTGACTATGGTCTGAGGGGGTCATTCACCTTTGCCTTACTTCCTACCACGGCATTGACGCTAACGCTCGGGAGGGACAGATGGATGCCTTGGCTCGGCTTCTACCACTTTCTGTTGGTGGAGTCCCTTCCTCCTTTCTCTTACTGTATTTCTTTTCCTTTCATATCATTCTGGTATTTGGATCAGTGACTCTATGCCTTGCCTTTGTTTCTTATTCACAGTTCTGGGCTTACCGAGCGGCTGCCATGTCTGAGGCCTATCACTACTCTGGGCCGGACACTTATCCTCGGGGTCGGCGATGGCATCACGAGTTACTCTCGAGGAGGTCCCCGTGTCTGGCAGTTTTGCAAACACGTGTCGCATCCAGCTGGCAGCTGGATCACGGCTTCTGCAGAGGTCGTATGGATTACCTACCTCTCCGATCATCTGACTGTGGGGTTTTGCTTGACGGGTATCCCTACCGGCCCGTGCTAGTGAGGTAGTTCGAGGCTTTCCACCCGCCGCCTTCACTTTGCAGAGTGTTGGATGGCTGGGGTGATTGTATCTGGGAGACCGGCGCGCATATCAGATGGCGTCACTGGGGAGGAGATCCGCATCCCGCACTTTCCCTTTCCTTCACTACTTTCTGGCCGCTGGATTCTCAGCCCTCGGAGATCTATTGCTTAGCCGGGGGGGGGGGGGGAGGTACCGGTCGCGATGCTTTCCACGGGTCCCACTACGAGGAGTGGATGCATTCCGTACATGGTGGGTTGCCCCGTACCATCGGTCCTCAGGACTCGGGCCACTTTCTTCCTTGGAGACATGGTTTCCAGGCTCGGGTGGACGATGACCGATATGGGCTGCCTGTGTTCGGTAACCCCTACCCATGCTGAGCAGATCGCCTCACTGGACCCGTTCAGGTAGATCAGTTGTCGCTTGTTTTATTCGCGGGGTGGTTGGGCCGGGCCCCGGAGGGGAGGCTGTACACCCTACGATCCTGAACCGGTGCCAGGTTATGGATGCAGGCCCGAGTTCATCTGATGCCACAGCGCCCCACATTCCCTACATCCCTGATATGAACTTTGGTCCTCCGAGCTCGACGGATCTCCAGGGGATCAGTTCGAGGATCCTGCTTTCATAGATGATACTGATTTTCTTTATAGACCAGGATAGGAGTAGGGCCTTTTGTATCGGCACCTGCTTAGATTTCTTTTTCATTTATTGCACTATGTACTGGAAACATCATTTATTTATTTATGCACAGCTCTTTCTTTTTTCATATTTTATGGGGGATTCCACCTGCTTTATTATTAAACTGTATGATGCATGCTCTTTTTATTTATAGATAGAGAGATGACCCCTGTACAGTCCTTTTGATTACTATTTTCCCACAGATGTCGTCATCGGATTGCCGTGGCTCGTTTTGGATTCCATTCCTCCTCACAGGTGGTTGGTTGGCAGTCCTCTTTCGCTGAGTTTGGACAGTTTACTGCCGGCAGACAGGGAATTATCGCAGATGGTCTTTTGGGACAATTCTTGGTCCTTATTAACCTTCCAGGTTGCCAGCCGGGCTTTGTGGATGGTCTTCTTGAGCCATTGGGACCCCTGACCCGTCAGGTGTTTTAGGTTTGGGACAGTAGAGCTGACCCCCACTCTTGAGGAGTTATTGCTCGCTTCACCGGCTTTGCCGTTGGATGGTCCCTGTTGCTAGGGGTTACCGTTGGTTCCATGCGCCGTCAATTCTTGACTTTCACTGGTTTGCGGAGGGCTGTCTTATTTACCCGAGTAACCACATTCTAGACCATATAGGTTCCTCTTCAATTCTTGATTGGACCGATTCGGCTCACCTGACAGTTTCCGTCTTTTCCTCGGTGTGACAGTGATTTTTTCGTTGTGTCCGAGGAAGCGCTGGGTATGCCTTGAGAGATGGGTTCGTTTCTGATGGCCTGTGGGTTCCTGTGTCATCTCAGTTTTGAAAGTTTTGTATTTGCCTGCAGGGATCACGAATCATTTGGACATGCGGATTGTTAGCGGCCGTTTCGGGCCCTTTCAGGAGGGATCACAACCATTCTCCCATGATATTGGCGGATGTATACCTATATGTCGAGGCCACATATTGCCAGTCCTTTCCGGAGGGAGATTCTTCACGGAGGGAGTTCGACCTTATTTGTACATGTGGTTCATGAGTCATCTTAGTCCCATCGGCCATTTCCGTCCGCCAAGGGTTTTTGCTTCAGCCTTTAATGACAATAAGTCCGCGCAGTGAGTTTCGTTTCGTCCCTGTTGAGTTGTACTGAATGTGGCCTCCTGGGGACATCATTTTTGTCTTGATCAATTGAGGACCCCTTTCATCTATTGGTTTATTTTCGGGATATTTGCCTCCTTCATGAGCTTCTTGACTCATGTGCCTGGCATGGGATTTCATTCCCATTGCTGGGTTTTAAAGGGGTGTGAACAAACCTATATCCCCTGGCGGGTTGGTTATGGGGCAGTCTTGATCAGACACAGGATTTACACCCCTTCGCGGGTGCCAGGCCGCACATACCGATTCCTTATATCATCCTGTACAGAGCAGGGATCTATTGCCTGGGTATACGAGCTTTGGGATCGCCAGGATCTTTGCCGAATATTAGTGCGAGCTGTCACAATCCAGACATTTGCCTACGTACAGTGGTTGCGTGGACGTGGACCTGTGGATTCGGCTAGTTCTGAGTCGGACGGGGGCCTTTGATGACTCTGGAGTTGATTTTTCACAGAGATACCGCAGCCCACCATTTCCATTTCAGCCGATTCTGCCCCGAGTCGGGTCGCTGAGGATTCACCGACTCCGTCCTGGTGCCCTGATTACTACTGATGCCGGAGAGGGATGCCGGCCTTTACCGAGAGTGATGAGGCCATTAGGGCTTAGAGATGCTGCCATTGCTGATAGAGGAAGGCCATTGTATTTTCAGACACAGGGGCACAGTAGTGGTAAGATGCTCTTTTGGGGACTGTCCAGGCCGAGCTTACATGGCCTTTTACTAGAATCGTATTGTTTTGGATGGGCAGGGAGCAGATGTGCAGGAGATGGCTGATGCTTCAGATTCTTTCCCACCTACCCTGTCCATCATGCTTCTGGCTTAGTTTTCAGATTTGTAGAGTTATTTTATTTCCTTGCATAGACTATGTTGAGTTTCATACAGTTATTGAAAGATAAATCTTGGTAATAAAACGACTTATATCTTATATATAGACAAAGGCATTTAAATTTAGGTCATTTTCCCCTTTTGTCGTATCATTGCCCGCCATGTGGAGTCATCATTGTTAGCTTAACTGACCATTGATTTTGACATTTCGCCTTCTTTCTTTCCTCAAGACTGTGACGGAGATTTGGACAGATATTGACCCCCGCACACCTTTTGTGATTTCGTCGGGATAGTAAGTCTCAATGATTTTGGGAGTATCTGTTTGAGGTTAGATCAGGGTATGTATTTCCCCTGGGGATGAAACTGGTTAGGCAGTTGGGTTTTCGGTGGAAGGTTTTGAGGGTGTAGGAAGGTTCTTATCTGGGCTATCAAAAATTGGTTTTGATTGTAGGGCAGGAGGATTATTTTATTTGGTAAAGGATCGGACCGTGCCGGCGCCATGATGGCTGCCTACGTACCACCCACAAGTTGGTGAGATCAGGGTACATACGTTACTTTCGCTCCCAGGGAAGGAAAAAAGGTACATGATGATTTGAAGCGTAGAACCGCTTTACCGAGTCAGAATTGAGGGGTTGTGGGGAAATGACCATCACCATCCATTTCTTGCAATATGAGGGCCCCTCCGGATAGCACGTTGTCTTGATCACAAATGGCCCTTCCCAGTTTGGGGACAAACTTCCCCTTGGCCACGTCTTGGACAAGTGGCATGACTCTTTTCAACACCAAATCGTTTGCCTAGAACGTCCGAAAGTCTTATCCTTTTATCGTACGATCGTGTAGAGCCTCTGTTGATATAGCTGACGCACTCCGCCAAAGTGGCAGCCACTCTCCTCCCCTTCATCAATTTAGCGGCCCAAATGGGTCGTATCGACTTTGCAGATCCAATCCTCTTCGCTTATCTGGAGCTGTCACATCATTATTCTGGAGGGGACGCCATCTCAACCGCAATTGGGTAGCGAACAGCTCCTTTCCGATACACCAAAGGCGTAAGGAGGTTGCCCCTGTAGAATGTACGCGTTGATGTTCGGTATGCCCAAGCCAGGGTGAGTGGGTTAACAGATCCGGCCATCCCCCCGATGATTAGCAGGGACATTTTTTCGCCATGATCTTCTTGATGTTCGTTATTGGCAGCCTACCACTGCCCCATTCATTTTGGGGACGGTAAATAACAGAATTGAGGAGGTTTGGGAAGCTTGTAAAAACTTGGTCGCACAACCCCTTCATGAGGGCGTTATTCCAAATTCTTGGCATTTGGTCGGAGGACCAAAACCTCAGGTTGCCCCATATCGACAAATGGACATTATTCCTGATGAACTCCCAACGATAACCTGCCCTGAAGTAGACTGTTGGGGAAAGAGGTGTTGCGTCTAACCCATTTTGGTGAAATAATCGATCATGACGATAATGAACCGGTGCCCGTTGCTTGCTTTGGGCGCTATTGGTCCGATTACATCCATTCCCCACAGCGAAAATGGCCACGGGGAGGTACATACAGTGCAGTTTCCCATGGGGGAGGCGTATGGAGCACATTACCGTGCGCCTGACATTGACTAACCACCGGGAGTGGACTATGATCTTCGCAATCGGCCCTCAGCGTCAACCAATAATGCCCTGTCCTCAAATCTTTTTGGCAAGCAGCTCGGCTCCACATCATATGGGGCCCACACACTCCACCATGGTATTTCATTCCATTTAATCTTTCGGGCTTGTGTTTCATCTACGCACTGCAACAGGTGCCCAACCCGGCATCCCTTTTGTAAAGGGAATCGCCACTCAGGTTAAATAACTTCATCAGGCCCATTCTTTTGGGGAATTGCCGCATCCTGTGTCTAGTTCCCGATTTGCCTGATCGGGAGGGAAGGGATCTGTCTCACAGATATTCCCTTAATGTCAGGGATACCAGTGCGCGCCTTGTCAAACACCACCTCGTTTGGATAACACGGCCCACATTTGTCCTCATATGCCCGATGCCGGCAGGCCATTCTGTACGGTGATTTCGCAATCTGTGGGGACTTGTCCCTACTCCCGGATCACGTGGATTGAAGGAAGCCAGAAAGTCGCCAATGCATCGGCAAAAGTCATTTCGGTCCCCGAGGAATATGGGCGGAAGGCGATATCTTCGAACTCTTAGGCATAAGCTGGGTGACACAACGATGGTATGGGAAGTAACCGAAGCTCCTTCGAGTGGTTGATAGATCCCGATTGCTTGTCTGATTACCAATTCTGTAAATCACAAACACACTGCTAGTTCTCCTCACTCCCCCAATGGCGCTGGGGCCCATCGGAGTCCCAAGATAACCACCCCTCGTCATTCAGACGGTGTTTGTTCGAATTGCGGGAAAAACGAAGCGTGGTGGCCACGGGGATATTTGTTCCCGGTTGAGAGAGACTAGGACCGCTCCGGCTCCTGCCCCCATCGGCATTCATGGCCACCATCAAAATTACAGTCTTGTCCCAGAATTGTCGCCTCTCCATCCTACATTTTTCGCGCGATAACCCAAAATACTATCGTCGCCCCCGGGAGAGGAGTTTCTAACGGCTCCATCCCGCCATCCTGCCGGGGCTTCTGCCATCTGATCTGCAACTGCCCTGCCCTTTCATGGCCCTTCCTGGGTCCCACCAAGATGACACCATGTCAAAACTGTTGTAAAATTAACTGCCATCTTGATAGTCGACAATGCGTGCAGGGGCCCTTTGTCGAAAATATATTTCAGGGGATCCATTTTGTGATAGCAGGTACGTTGTTATGCCACAGCGGGAGGTAGTGCCTGTAATCTCCCCTGCCCTAATCTGCCCAGGCCAGAGCACAACAAGTTTCATCTCGATGGGAGTGTAATTTCTTGCTCACATTGGGTTAAATCTTTTGCTTGAGAGTAATAGATGGCCTGCTCCTTACCCGCCTCATTTTTCTGTTCCCAGCATGCATCCCATCGCACTGGCATTGTACCGATATGATACATAAACAGAGGGATCCCATCCTTCGGGGGGTTACCAGCACTGGTGCTATTCAGTCAACTGCGTTTTTGAATGGGTCTGAAAAGCCTATGACATTGCTCAGAGTTCCACTCTTGGGAAAACCCCTTTTCTTAAACAGTTTGAAAATGGGCTCACATGTAGTGTGCGGTCCAAGTGGGGATATGAACAACGGCTGATAAAGTTTAGTCCTTCCGAGGAAATCCCCTTATCTCCTGCTCTGTGCGAGGTGCTGGCATATCCACAATGGCCTTATATCTTTGCTGGATCCAACTCAATGCCCCGATCACTCACCAGGAAACCCAAGAGCTTGCCCGGAACTGTACTCCGAAAGGCAGCACTTGGGCTGGGATTGGAGTTTTCAAATTATAGGTTTTCTGAGGCCGATCGAATAGAAATTTTTGAGATGGGTTGTATATGATCAGATTCTCACCTTCCGATTTCACAATAATGTCATCCACGTAGACTTCTATCTCCTTGTTGGCATCATATCGTAGGGAACAAGGCCATCATGTGGGCTCTCTGATAAGTAGCCCCTGCATTTGTGAGCCCGGAAAGCGCGCCAGTCGTCTGAGTAGCAGAAAGTGCCCCAGGGGGTGATGAATGCGGTCTTTTCCCGATAGTTTCTTTTTTTTTTTTTTCCTCCGCCACCCCTTATCTGATGAATAGCCCGCGAAGCAATCCACAAAAGAATACATTTACGTACTGGGCGTTGTGTTATCTACCAGGATGGGTGGTATGAATAGGCACCGGGAAGTTATCTATGAGACTGGCTTGTTGTTTAGAGTCTCTGTAGGCTACGCATGCACCCTCACCTTTCGTCCAGGTGTTAGCCACGGTGGACCGACATTGGATAGACCATTCCCCGGGTAGGATGGAACACCATAATGATTCCCGCCCTGAAACTGTTTGATGATCTTCACTTCCTTCCCATTTTAAGCTACCACTCACCAGAGTGGTCAATCTTTCTTAGTTTGCTGCTTGACAGGCTGATGAAACCCTCCTTGATGGAGGCAACCGGGTTTGCACCACAATGTCGCCGTGGATAAGCCGATCATATCCTCGGTGCGACGCAGGCCAAAACACATGCCTCATATTGGCCTGTAGTAACTCAATTATTGTGCTGGCTTTTTTGGCTGGGGTTAAGGTCTGTCCCTATCTTGAGTTCTTTTGGATTGTCAGGGGTTTCCAATATCAACGGTGATAGGTTTGTGGTGCCAAGTTGGGGGTGGCGGTTTTATCCTCGACCCATCCTTTGATCTCGTCAGGTGCGTCGTCGTAATCTGTCTCGTCTTTGATTCAATGCCCATTACAAATCGAACAATCCAGCTCAATGTCCAAAATCATAATCATCATTCAAATTTGATAGGACCATCTGTTAGAGCAAAGGCTTACTCAAATGGGTACACCTGACATGAAACAAAATGACTTGTCATATATAAATCATTTTTTGTCCAACGACCGATCGCAATTTCAAAATAATAACACGAAAGGAAACGACACAATTATGCAGAAATAAAACAACAACAAAATAAACCCTTCTTCATTCCCCCTCATCTGGGGTCAACCACCCTGCCGTCTGAAGCTTTACCCCTGTTTTGGGATATCATACTGGTTTCTGGGTCCCAATTGTCGGATGGTCAAGGTCAGCTAAAGCTGCGCTGGATGAATAGCAGAAGAGGTCCTCACATCGGACACCGCCCCCGATGATTACGGATAGGTGCGCCTGAGTTCTCCTCCAGCACCCGTCTCCCAGGAATAATCAGTCCCTGGCCCAGTCGGATGGACCAGGCACAAACTTGTTGGGCTCCCGAGGCTGGTATGACAATATTCGTCCCGCCTTACTGCTTGTTGATTGTCCGGGATGTAGCATATTTGGTTTCAAACTCTTTTGCGGACCCTCCTGCAGGAAACCTTTCCCTCCGGGGGGCCAGACTGCATTACGTGTGGGGGGTTAACTCGTAATTCCCTGCCCCAATCATAGGGGTCCGCTGATCCCCTGCTCCATTGTTGGCTTTGGGTCGCTGGACTGGCCAATTAGTCGAATCGGAGTCGCACCCTGACGGTGTCCCCGCACTGCGCCCACATGGTATCCCAATCCTGCTTTGCCTATCTGCATTGTGTGGTAGGTGGATGGGTTTGGTGACTTCCCTGACTGCTCTTCCTATTAGTCCCTGTCCAGTTGTTGGGAAGTTCATTTTAATCCTTTCCTTAGACCACAAAGGTGAGTTCCGGAGAGACCCTTGGTTTCACAGCTGGAGCTCCCAGGCCTCTCATAATGGGGAGAGCTAATCTCTAGATGCATGAAAGCTGGCAGGCGCCGCTGAACATCCACAAAGCTTACCGGTAGGCCACTCCTGGGAGGGGAATGGTCATCACATTCGGCCGATGCATGTTACCAGATTGCCATCGATGATCAACTTGATTTGTTGGTGGAGCGTGGAAGGAAAATTGCCCCGGGCCATGAGAATCCACGGCCTCCCTAACAGCAGGTTGTAGCGTGCCGTGATATCCCGGACCTTTGAAGGAGATATCACAAAGTACGAGGTCCTATCTCCACTGGCAATTCTATCTCTCCGATGGTGTCCCTCCGGGATTCCGTCCAAAAGCCCGAACCACCACATGACTGGCCCGCAGGACGCCTTGGGAGCTTGATGTTCATTTTCTTCAGCGTGACTGAGAGGACCATATATTCAATGCCGATCCCCCGTCGATCAGTACCCCATTCATGACATATCCTGACGGAGTTTACTGCAATGTGTAGCTGGTTTTCGGTGCCCCCTTCCCCCTTCGGGAATGTCCTCTTACTGTAAAGGATAATGCATCGGTTTTCCAATAAGTGGCCTACCAACCGGCCGAAAACCCTCCTCACTAAATTCTATGGGCACAAATGCCTCTTCCAGAACCTTCACTAGGGTTTTGCAATGCTCACTGTGATGAACAACACCAAATCCCTGACTGATGTTAGGGTATGCATTCCCCATTTAACATCTGGATCCCCCTCATTTCTGGGTGTGATCCATCTATTTTCAAAAACTCTATGGCCCTTTCCTCAGAGAACCTCTTCAATTTTTCTCTTTTGGCTCTCAAGGACTCGCCCGGAAAGATATAAGGGGTACCCCTTGGGTGTCACGGAAGCACAAACTTGGCCGCTTCCTATGGTATTCCCCCATAATTCCAGGGTACACTCTACAGACTATTGCTTAGGGAGTTGTGGCCTTGCCATCAACAATGATGGGCCTCGGCGCAGTCAACTTGATAGGTCCCTATATGTTATTCGTACTTACCCCTATCAACTTGCTGTGCGTTTCCCTCGCACTCCTAAGGTCAGGTATCACATTTATCATCTCCTAAACATTCTGCACAAAGTACAACCTTGGCGGCTCCCCCGCCTCACTTGCCTCACTCTGCATTTGACTCCCCCTCCATCATGTCTTGGCAGGGGATTTGCCTTAACATTCGGGGAATCCGCGTTGTTCCACCACAATCTCTCCGTTACTCCATCCGGTTTTGGCTACGCGCTTTACCGATCCAGCACTCCTGTGTATCATGGGCACGGGCCCGGCGTGGTATAGCCACACCGCTTGCTCTTCTTTTTGGGTCCACAACACTTCTACCCTTAGGTTCACTCTTGGGTTGCCACACCAACAATCTTCATTTGGGGCTACTAAAACCCGCTCATACTCGTTCAAGCGGCTCCCCGAGCGGGGTGAATACTCGGTTTTGCGATGGCCTCATATCTTCTTCGCCCCTCAGCTCTTTGATCTGAGAAATTGGGCTGAGGGGTGGCCCTCCCCTCTGTGCCTGTACCGGCAGATGGCTTTAGCTTAACTGGACGACTCCTTGTAGGATGCGGGAGTACCATCCTCTTCCTTCCTCTTTTGGACTCTCCGGGAAGTTGCTACCATAGTTTCCACTCTGTATTAGCTCTTCCGGCCGCAGTTTCTAACGCAGTAAGATCCCGGATGATTATTACCCCCGGGATATTTCAACCCCATGTCAACCATACTCTCCAAGTTTAATCATTTCCGCAAAATGTTCTTCCACTCCGTGAGCTGACCCTCTCATAATACGGTGGCCTCCTGAATATCTACAAAGGTCATTACCATCTCTGATTCGCTCATCGGGTGGTAGTTACCTGGGCAGCCATTGCCCCTCCATCCCCTTTGCGCATATTCCCTAAAGGTTTCCCTAGGTTGTTTTTTAACCAGTTTGTCATTTGGTTACTGACCAAGTAGCCATCTGGGCCTTAATGCTGTATAGGGTTAAGAAGGGTATGGGCCAATTCCTCCCAGTTGTTGGTATTCGGGCGTGTGTCGAGGCGGGCCATACCATATTCTTGCCTCCCAGTTAAGCTTTTCTGAAATAGCTGCATTCTTAACCCCTCGTCTTCGGCATAAGCCCGAGAAGTTCTCCAATGTATATTTTCAAGAGTGTGTATAGGGGTCTCTCCTTTCCATTTGTTATTTTTTCAAACTCGGGAACTATGAACTTTTCTGGATTTCTGGCCCCGGGGACAAACACATAAATCTGAGTAATTAACCCTGCCCAGGGATCCTATGCCTATTAGAGATTGGTTTGGTTTCCTCCATGTATTTCATTTTTTTCCGAAAAGGTCGTCATGGTCCCCCTTCCCTCTGGGATAGTAATCCATGTTCCTGCTAGGTATGGGAACGGCCCTTCTTGGGGATGACTGGCTCGTCCTTGAGTCGGGGTGGGTCCTCTTTAAGCAAGTTTGTACCATTTTTAGGAGGGTCTCTGATCATCCCCTGGTGGCAGGAGTATTATGCGATCCCTGGTTTACCGGATCCTGTCTGATTAAGAAGCTTGTTCCCTTAAAAAACCAAAATTTTTGTGGCCATTTCCATCATCTGTCTTTTAAAAATATCAAACTCCTCCGGAGATATGGAAGGTATGGTTAGGAAGATCAGCCATTTCAGATGTTAGTGACCTGGGCTTTTCTTTATACTGCGATTGGGGTTTGAGGAGCAAATCCTACAGAAACAAGGGTTCGAATTTTAGTCCCGGGGAAATGAACACAAGGATGGCATGCTAAAGCTGTAAAATTTTTTGTGTGTTTTTTGGTGTTTTTTAATCTTTTTCTGCAAAAAACAACACGTTAGCGGTCCTTTATTGAGACCACTGCATGCTAGATACAATTTATTATGCTCTCCCGGGTCGTTCCCTGCAATTCTCATCGGATAGTAATTTCTTTCGACACATAGAAAAAAGGGGATGTTTTGAATATTGAATGAGATCATGACATTTCGACATATAAAACGTAAAAAGGCATTGAGAGACTTTTCCTGCGTTGGGTTATTCTTTGAGGATGACCTATCCTAGGGTTACTCTCACGGGGCTTTTCGGCATGAAGGTTCCCAAATCTTCGCAATCTACTCGTTTGAGCCCTTTAGATTGGAGCGGATTTGAATGGGTTGCGTTTCCTGAGCCATCTCCGGGGGAGCAGCCCAATCGAGTCCAGTAATAAGCAACCGACAGGTTCGCCTCAGGAGGAGGTACTCTCTCAACATTCATTCACATTCATCGTCCTCAACGTATGCAAATGATTTCTTTAAAGTAAAGCCATTCCTTTTCTATCATTCATTTCATTGGACAAAACACCGCATTCACACAACACAAACACAAAAGATCAAAATATCGCATGCGCACACACATATGCATGAATTTTTTAAAGGATAGTATAGCTTCATGATTTTTAATGCGGGCTTAAGCCCTCTAATATCCCCAGCGGAGGTCGCCAGCTGTAGACGCTCCAGTTTTTTGCTCTTCTCTTTTGGTCTTTTCCAATTTTAGCCTTTTGATTTAATGATGACGTTTGGAAAGGGTCGGTCATTGATGTCGACGGGCGGTTTTGAAAGATCGTTTTTTATGATGAGCCAAGTTAACCAGAGTCGCCAGTTGGTATATTTGAAATGGAGTGTACCCTAACTCATCCGTAATTTTCGTGTTTTTATATATCGCTTATGGGCTCATATTGGGACTCCGAATTAATTGGTCTGCGAATCGAGATTAATAGAGGTCGGGGGCTTGCT